>CABFOW010000164.1:173506-224337 GCA_902141385.1 Timema californicum
TAATAATAATAATAATAATAATAATAATAATAATAGCATTTTAAAATAATTTAAATCATTCATTTATTTCATTTTATTATATTGACATCCTATATATTAGTTTTAAACATTCTTTTACTACCATACAAATATTTTTAAGCAAATAAACGAACTAAATAAATACATACAATACAACCTTCATGTATGGATTATGGTTAATCGGGCCCGATGCAAGTACTTTTAACAGCGTTTCCATTCTTTTTTTACTCGACTATTTTTATTAATTGTATGTTCAGTTGATCGAGATTTTGATTCCTACTCTCTTTGTCAAAACCATAACATTTCTTGGTAAAGTACATGGTTCATTGCCAACAATGTGATTGAAGAATAAATACGAAACGGTATTCATCCAATCGCACCTAAAACTTACAGATGAAAATACACAAAAATAAAATCATTGCAGCAAATGGTACTTGATATGTTTGCATGTTTCTATAATTTTACACATTTTATACTGTGTGTAAGTTCTTTCCCAACAAAATTGTTTGGTGATCTTTCAAGTAAATATATTTTCACAAGAAATGTCCAATTGTTACAGAATTTAGAAAAAATCTCCAAGGACGTTTAGGGAACCTTTTATCATTAATGCTTGTTTTGACCAAATTGTTTGTTCCTCATATTAAAAAATTGGGTGAAATATTTTAAGTAAAATTCTAGCTGATACTCAAGGAAAAATGATTTTTTTATAACACTGACAGGGTTAGCTTCAAGTTAAATGCCAAATTATTTTATTGGACAATTTAATAAAATATTAGTTTTGCAAATCCAGATTACCTATATTACAAATGTATATAAAATACAAATTTATATATATTATATGTGTGTGTATTTTTAATACTGTAATAATTTCTTGAGTGCAAAAACGCTTAAAAATACATTTCTTTTTAATAAAATGAGAAAGTTGACAAACCTTTAATATTTCTTAGTTTTTAATTATTTATTTTTCAACTTACACTGACGTTTAGGAAAAACAAATTATGACAAGAAGATCCTGTTCATAGGATATCATCTCCTTTAAATTAATACACAACTTGAACTTTTCATAAATTCAATTATCTCAACATTTTCGTAACCGTTGAAATATGTTGAGAAGATGAGAGGTTTCATTGAAAGCAAGCATTCTTGTATGTTTTATATGGCCTTAGAATTTACCAGACATATTAATTAAAATGACGATACATGGGATCAAACAAGTTTTGTGCTGGTAAGTGGCAGACGGACGCGGGAAGGGCCCCCCTGTGGTCACTTGTTCCACATCCCCTTGGGCGAGTATGCACTCCCCCTCTTGGGGCCTCTGGCTGTTTTACCGCAGCACCCGGAACTCTTCGGGCGATGCAGAAACAAGCACCTACGAAGATGACACATTCCGACACCTTAGCTGAGTCAGTAATGTGTCTAACCACTGAGATAAGAGCTCCGGGTTTGATTCCCGACAGGGTCGTAAAATTTATCATTGATAAAATGTCTGTTTTCTCTTTAACAGTGACTAATTTACGGTCGGAGGGCTAGGTGTTGTGTCGGTTCTAGATTTAAGTTGGTTTATAAATCGTGTCCTGATACAGTCGGTAGATTCAAAAAGTGCACGTTGGATACTTTAAGTAAATTAAATTAAAATTACAAGAACACACAGTTCACGAGTAAATAGGCCATCGACGGTTTACAGAATAAACTAACGGCGTTGTCTACTTGGTTAATTTGATGCTATTTTGAGAAAGGGGTTGCATCTTAAATTCAAACACTCTTAAGTGTTATCACACGTATACACCAATTTACGAAATAGAAAAAGTGGGAATAAATGGCTAAGTTTCTCCTGTCAGGCATTTCGTTTACCTGCTGATAACACTTCACCTCTTCCCCTGACGAGTAAACACACACACTCTACTATTTGTGGTTGGACAGCTTTGACTATCATATCAAGCTCTACATGTTTACGTTTCCTAATATAGATAGACAAATGCTTATATGGACTTTTTTTTTATTCTACATCCAAATAGTCTTGGCTGTAGAATATTTAAATTAAATAATTTTACAGCAAATCTACTTCAAGATCAAAAAAATAATTTTTTGACAATATAAGATTATAATATTCATATTTTTTTAAGAATTTATAATTTTCGGTTTGAATGTTATATCTTTAAAACTCACAGAATAAAACGTAATTATATTAACATGGTAAGCCATGTCTTAGCTTGCCTTTACACCACAGGTAGGCACCGTCCTTAGATATACAAACTCTCTAGGCCTTTTTTAAAACATTTTAATCATTCCTTCTAGAATCAGTGGCCAGGTCTCTTTAGTGTAAACTCCGTTTCAACTGAAAGATAACAGTCTTACATTGATATATTACACTATGACCCCATCTTTTAAGCTACACCATTGTCGAATAATGCAACGTATTATTGGTACTCTACAGGGTAGTCAAAAGATGCATCCACCAATAGGATGCCACGTGTAGGGCCATTAATATGAGAAAGGCTTTTGCCTTTTGTTTGTAGCAATTTCCCTCTTCATTCATTTCCTAGATCGATGTTTTTTTGTGTGTGTCCACTTCTTCTTTCTAGCCGTCCAGGGTCGGGAGGAATGAAAGGGTAATCTATAGGAAATGTATACGCATTTGCATGAAGGTGGAGTAAAACACCATTTGGGGGGAAAATACACCCTGTATGAGCACAGGTGAGATTCAAACTTTGCCTGAAATCATCAAAACCAACTTTTGGTATATCGCCATGGTGACACCTTGATCAATATGGCCACCTATGTGGGTGTTTTTCGTGCTTACTCCTAAGTTGTCACATCCTTTGAGTTCTCTTAACTATCCTGTATTATTTAGAAATGGTCTTTTATTAGGGTTGATATTTTTTTTTAAATTTATGGCCCTACTGTTAAGTTCTTTATCAACGCATATTTTATGCTAAATAATAACAAATATTTAATCAAAAGATTACACGAAATTTAACACATTTTCCGATTGAAATTTCAAATCAATTTTAAAAAATATTCTACTATTCCAAAAATAATAAGAAACAAACTATTTTAAATGTGTTGCTGGTTTTATAAATACTACCTGGCCGATGATAGAAATGATCTTAAGCTCCTATATAACAGTTACAAAAGGTATTAAAACAATCTTTATATATCCATACGTCAAGTCATGAGAATTTCAGCTCACTCTTTTTTTATATATAGATAGGTATGATTACCAAATATCACTTATAGCAAATTAAAATGCTTTGTTTGTAATTTCTAAAAGGTCTCTTCTATTAGAATCCTACTATATGTGTACGTTATGTCGTGATACGTCACCTTGTGTTGTCCGTATGAGCAAGAAATATAAAACTTACAAATAAGGCACCGCTCGACATTCTCTTCGCCAAAGGATCCTTTGTAGAACGTAATCTATCCAAGGACGTCTTTGTTCTTATCCCCTAACTTTGAAATTCGAGGACGATATTGACAATGGCGAAGAGATTGGAGAGTCTTAAACCAGCGTTTAACGACGTCGTCGCCTACATGTAGGGAGATTTCGAAGCTATTTGACGAAGTGGTTTGCGCCTGAGCTTGACGCACCTAAGTACTATAAGAACCGCCACACTTAATGTGGATAAAAAATTAATGCTCTTAAGGTCATTGCCTATTTGAAAAGAAATATCTTAACAATTTGGTATTCCTTTTAACTTTCTCGCTATCTTACTGATATAGAAAGTATTGTGATCGTCGAAAAAATCGAACTCGAGATTTTGATGAATCTAGACGTTTCAAAAAACCCCGAATCAGAAATAAGGTTATTGAATTTCCGTCTGTCTGTACCTTTAACTAGAGCCCAAACTATTTTACCGATCGGGCTAAAACTTGGTACCTAGAGTTTTCATAGGGCTTCCCCGAGGGATTTTTGGAATTGGATATCTGACCCTAAGATTAAGGGTAGTTTACTGAAGGACAAAAAGAGAAAAAGTCAATTTTCTCAAAATCTGCTCTAACGATTTTGATCAAATTTCATTTCTAAACATTTCTAAATATTCCAATCAAATTGGATACTCTCAATATTTCAGCCAAATGACTTTAAAGGCTATGGTCTGATGCATACATTCTAATTTTGTATCATATCTCCAAAACTATTTAATAAATGAAATTACTTATCATTATAAATATGTAGATCTATTTATAATACAAATATTTTATAAGAAGCACATTTTTATAAAACCAATAACTTTCAAGCTATACTCAAATATATATATAAGCTATACTCATATATATATATATATATATATTAACTTTTAGAACACTAAAGCTAAAGTATTGCGACCGTAAAAAATACCTAACCTGAAATGTTGATGGATGTCGACATCTCATGACCACCCGAACCCTAAAAAGTGGTCTTTGCAATGACGTCCGTCTGTGTGTCTGTTTAAACTTAAAATTAAGAGTAGTTAAATAAAGGGCGAAAAGAGAAAAAAATAGATTTTCTCAAAATTGGCTCTAAAAATTTTGATTAAAATTTGTATTTGGGCGTTGATTAAGATTATAAATAATCTGACTATTTTAATTTGTCCGTGAAAATTACTTTTAAAGTAATTTACAGAAGCTGAAATTTCCATATTTCCATAAATATTTTAGATACTAAATAATGTATCGTTGCAAAATTGTAGTACTATTGAAAATGAAAAACATTTATATGGAATATATTTTGATAAAACCAATAGTTTCTTAGATATTGGCAAATATATTAATACAATTTTGTGAGCTTTAGTTATAAAGATAAACTACTTGAGTTTTAAAGCAATAATTTTCCAATGCTATAGAGTATTTATATATAAGTAATCTCTCAAATGGTTTATGTTTTTTTCCCTTAAACCTCTTAGGAAAAATGTATGTACAAAAATGATCTATCTCCTTCATTATAGACTTAATAGTAAATATTTATATTTGTTGTTGGTCAAAATTTATAAATGAGGAATTTAATAGCAATGCGATGACATGAAGATGCGCAACACCTAATTAAATGTAGACAATTTTAACCGGAAGTCAAAATTTTAATACGAATTGTTGACCAAATATTGATCTTTTTTATCGATCCAAACATACAATTGAGGACATTAACTTTTTTAAATAAAATTATGAAATTTAAAACAACTACTTAAAAAAGGTTTTACATAAGGATAGTGCTATACATTCTTGGGTTTGCTAGTGTATATTATTTTGGTTCACATATTTTACGAGTTTTGAGTAAATATCGCAATTTTTAAATAATAGAGCGAGAAAGTCCGTGCGGAGCTCCGTACCATTTATTTTCTAAGTGACGTGTTCTAAACCATAAAAACTCTTAAAGTAATCCTCATTATTGTCGTAAGTTGTTCTTCTGTTAATTTTTTGTTTGTTTGGGGAAAGTTATGTATATTTTCAAACCATTTATTTTTATCTAAGAGGTGCAACATTTCTTATGAAACATAGCTAGAGGTGAGTTAATTTTATCTTTTAATATAATATTTTAAAATTATAAATCTTAAAATTTAAGGTACTAAGTTATATAGGTATCTAGCTAATTTTAATCTCCATATATTTGTATATTATATTTTGAAATAACAAACTACCTAAATAATATCGTGGTATTTTATGGTTAACTTTCACAAGTTGGAACCACGTTATAAGAAGAGGAACTACAAGGTTTCTTTGTTTTTATGGAAAGAATTGTAATTAAATTAGTTTTCTATGGGTATCATTAGAGTAAAATCTATTTTACAAATTTAACTAATGCATATAATAAAAATATGACTTACAAAAAAAATTATTTATTTATTGTTATTATTTTTAAGTATTTTGCCATAGTAGGAAGTATGGTAGTATGGACTGTACAAGCTATAAGATTGTAAAACTAAATGTTTAACAACACTCCAATCACATTGCTTACTAATTATTACACCTCACACTTTTTTTCTTTGAAACACCTGAAGACGTGTACACCATATTTTTTCGTCAGGCGTGCCTAGCTGTGCGCAAAGTCATATTTGTGTCTGTCTCTACACAACTTAAGAACCGTTTTAAATTAACGGCGTGTGACTATATAAATACCGCCGCACTTACATAACTAGAATTAATTTATAGCCTCAATAAGTTAGTCAATCGGCCGACAAAGACAAATCCCCTTTAAGGAATCCACCCCCTGTATTTTTTTAAAAATGTTTAATTGCAGAATACTTTGGAAAACATCACCATAAAATGATCTTCTTACCTCGTGTGTTAGCATTTACGTTCGGTTCACGCTAAAGTTTACTCAACCACGAAGTGGAATGCATCCTGTTAATTATATTGTTAATTGATGTTAAAGGTAATACATGGATAACTATAAAAAAAATTCTTTGCAAGTTATCTGCAGTAAAACATTTACGACGTTTAGAACTATTGAGAATAATTTTATATATGTCAGCCTAGTTTCTTTGGGGAGTCATTATACAATATTTAAGGTGAATTTATTTTTAGAGATAAATTTTATTCAACTATAATGTCCAAACACCTGTAGGCCTACTATCAAATTTAGGTATATAAATAGCATTTTGTATCTCAATTAACCTCGAATTCTCACCAACCATTTTGTGATAGATGGAAAATTATTCACACACAAGTACTTACTCACTGATGAAATATTATAAGTTTAGTCCAAATATCTCTCAGAAATTAAGTCTTCTTTTATTTGTAATAACATCATTGTTATAAAAAAAACTGTAATATAATTATCTATTAAATAATGTTTTAAGTGATTTGGCGCATTTTATAGTGCAAGTGTCTAATACGAGTCTTAGAACTTTCTGAACAATTTTAGGCTAATGAATTTTAAGTAGACCTCTATGAAGAATATTCTACTAATACTCCACTAGTATTCGGGAATTGTTTAGGAGATGTTTGTATCTGGATTTAACATTTAACCTTAATAAATATAGCCAAGGCAACTTAAGTTTGAAAAAATTGTATATACTTTAGATTAATAAACCATTACTTATACTTAATATTTCATGTATTTAGTGTTACATGCTATTATCACTATTGATTATTTTGACTAGGTGTATGACTACCCTTATATAATTAATGTATCATTAATATAATAGGTATCACTATATATATATATATATCAATTGGAAGCTTAGCTATGTTTTAGTAATTTTCGTTTACATCAGTTTTATGAGGCTGCTATGGTACAATTAGAGCAGGATGGTTCGTAAATTTATAGCTGGTCAGATATAGTGTTCACAATGAATTATATCTTCTGGTATGGTCTAGAACGAGCTGTTACTTTCATTTATCTGTCTCAATTTCACTTATTGGCTCTGACAAATATGAAAGTGGACGATACTAGTAATAGCATTCAATATACAGCCAGTTCCTGTGATGAATGGAGTGAAGGTGTTGCTTGCAGGGTCAGTTGGTTTATGAACAATACAAGTAATAACATTAAAAAAAACATTTAATTCTAGTAAGGAACAATATATATTCAGAATTGATAAAAAAATAGAATCAATAGAAAGAGCAAGTTAACTGAGAAATTAAGTTGAGAAATGAATTATAAAGATAGTATTGAGTTGATAAGAATAGAATTCAATTTATTAACTTCTTTATATCTTTATATTACACTTTTGTTAATTCTAACTTATAAACATATATATATATATATATATTTTTACACCTTATTATATTGTTCCTCTAATATTCTTAGATCTTTTGGACATTTGTCTCTTAAAATTTCGTTGTATTAAATTGTGATATCACAAATCTCCTGAAAGACAAGATTAACTAACTTACAAGTATTCTTAAAAGAATAGGCATCATTCTCAAACCTTTTACTTAATTTAACCAACTTCAGTGTTTTCTATCAATACTATATACTCTTATGATTGTTTGACTCATGTCTTAATACATAAATTATTATGTTTTAGTCTGATTGTGTATGTGTTACTGTGACTCACATTTTTAATATGTATGCAAAATGTCTAGTATTATAATGTAATTTTATGCAGATTGTTTTATCACAATCATTCTAAAATATACACTATTTAAAACAAGTTAACTCAATACTATCTTTATAATTAATTTCCAAACTTAATTTCTCAGTTAACTTGCTCTTTCTATTGATTCTATTTTTATCAATTCTGAATAACATTCAATATACAGCCAGTCCTTGTAGCATGCAATACACAGCCAGTTCCTGTATGAATGGAGTGAAGGTGTTGCTTGCAGGGTCAGTTGGTGTATGAACAATACTAGTAATAACATTCAATATACAGCCAGTTCCTGTGATGAATGGAGTGAAGGTGTTTCTTGTAGGGTCAGTTGGTGTATGAACAATACTAGTAATAACATTCAATATACAGCCAGTCCCTGTGATGAATGGAGTGAAGGTGTTTCTTGTAGGGTCAGTTGGTGTGTGAACAATACTAGTAGTAACATTCAATATACAGCCAGTCCCTGTGATGAATGGAGTGAAGGTGTAGCTTGTAGGGTCAGTTGGTGTATGAACAATACTAGTAATAACATTCAATATACAGCCGGTGACCTGGCGGTCCAGGGGTAAGGTGTCAGACTTCTGTGCTGGCGGCCGGGGTTCAATCCTCGGTCCTGGCACAGATTTATCTGATTACCAAACCCTTCCTTCACCTCTGANATTATTGCTTAGCAGGCATTTAATACAAGTGTGTTATTAGCGCTTGAGACTAAATTTAAAATGTACTCATAAACTGCTCTCGTGCCATGTTAAGACTGGGATTCGAACCTGTTCACCGGTGTATTTATTCTGACATAGTTATACGAATTATTCTAGAATAATATTTCTCGCGTGACACATTCCAAATAGCGGGCAACTTGAAAAAAAACGTATCGGTAATCCTGAACTGTAGACAACCCTCCATACATCAGTGCTTCCCGGGCCAGATGCACTTCTAATAATACAGGCGATAACTGGCTTTGACTTCAACTACTAATTTTACCCTCTCCTGTGACCGCGAATCTCGGTCGGACGTACTGAGGGTGGTTTTACCCTCTCCCTCCACGTAAATGCGGGTACATTTCATATTAATATAACCTTCATAATCCCTAAAACCATTAGTGTAATTAGTATATACGCGTATAACCCGAACGGGTAGTAAGATGCGGTGCTAAAAAAACTGCTTATTTTTAATAGAAAGTATTGCAATCGTGAAAAACTGTATGTTGCAAGATTATGATAAATGTTAACATCTTATGCGCCTACGAAACCAAAATAGTAGACCTTACAATATTATATCCATCCCCATATACTATGTATGTCCCTGGGCCTACAGGTTGAACGGTTCTTCGAACCTAGGGAAATTTATTTTGATTTTGAAAATATCCCTTAAATTAAGGTTAGTTTATGGATTACTGGTTTTAAAAAGGCAAAATTTTTAGAAAATATATCTAAAACAATTTTGTTTGAAAATAAATATTTGCAGTTTAAATTAAAAATAATACCGCATACTTGTTTTTCGGGTATGTATTCGTTTTAAAATAGTTTGCTGATAACGTATGTCCTTAGATTCTAAATTTTTGAAAATGGATCTAACGATTAATATATATATATATATATAAATGAGTGTTTGACATATTATACTCTTTTTTTCTAACGCAAAAAAAAATATTTGAGTGTCGTTTTATTAATGATTGACATTTGAAAATTTTGGTCACATACTATTATAACTTATATGCATTTTTTTATCAGCAAGTCTTATTACCCGTTCGGGCTATGCGCATTATTATTTATCAATTACGATAATGCATTAAGGATGAATATTGTTAAATTTAAAGTAAGTGCACCCACATTTGCGCTGAGATAAAGTGGATAACCATTTAGGAAAAACCATCCCCAGTACATCTGACCTGGTTTCGAACTTTGAACTACCCGTCATTGGCAGTCTAGTCTATTGCGAGAGGGACGCCTTAGACCATACAACCAACAAAGCAGATAACGCTCGTAGTTGAAGACATATAAGTCTATTTTTTGATCAGACTGTATTTTGCAGATATCAAAGTGACATGTTCCAAGTCAACAAGAGGAAGAAAGAAATAGACGCTATTTTTACCTTATCGTGACGTCATGGGTATTCACTTTAGTTTTCCCTCTTCGAGAAGATGTAGATCACTTCTTACCAGAAAGATCTCAGGTCACTAAATTCTAAACGGGAGTTGAAGAATAAATTATGTGACCACACACACTCGGACCTCGTGGTTGAACTCTAAATTAGAGTTGGAGAATAAAGATAAAACATGTATTACTCCTGTAACTATCTGCTTGTAGCATTGAGAAATACGTCATATTTAACTTTGATATGGTTTTTTATATTCTTGTATTTGTTTGTAACGTCAATCAGTACATAATAAACTTAGATCTATCTCTTACTATTCTTTTATCTGATATTGACGTTAATCAGTACATAATAAACTTAGATCTATCTCTTACTATTCTTTTATCTGCTATTGACGTAAATCAGTACATAATAAACTTAGATCTATCTCTTACTATTCTTTTATCTGCTATTGACGTTAATCATTACATAAGATAAAAGTTATTTATACACTCTAACTGGATTTGAAACCCAACCTCCACATTACTGCTAAAACTACAAACTTGACGTTTAGTGCGCTTGTTCACCGATCCGTGTGATATAAATAGTGGATTTATAAAGTGCACATTAAATATAGAAATAATATATTTTGTCTCATTACTAGTGTTGCGTTGTTTTCCCTTAATTTTTCTTGACTATACACTCTAGTGCCAGAAATGAATTTAAGTGACTTAAATTATCCAGCCTGCTCAACTGAATGAAAAAAGTGCCTTTGAAGGAAGTACCTTGGAGTTAATCTGATGAAAGGATGAGAGGAGTAATAAAATGTAGGTAAAACATTCCAGTGCATCTGGTTGGGATCGAATTCTGGTCTTCGAAATTAAGTAACGCTAATCACCTCGATAGTCTTGAAAAATGGCGTTGATTACTAGCATTATGTTAGAGTATTTATTTATTAACAAAATTGAAAGTTCTTTATGGCGATTATCTTTTTGTATAAATTTAATCTATGACCACCTCTGTATCAGAGTTCCTGGCTACAGATTCAGATGTTCTGGGTTCGATCCCCGGCGCTTCCAGACTTTTATGTGAAGCAATGGGTTTGTAACGGGGTAAACTCAGCTTCGTGAGGACAAAATGAGGAGCCATTTGAACGAAAAAGTATCAGGTCCAGTCTAGAAAACTGAGATTAACTGTAGGAGGTTTCATTGTTCTGACCACGTGACACTCTATCCACAGAATCCAGCACTATATTCGCCAACAGACGGCGGCCGCTAGGTCGGTAAGGCTCGCTTGCGAGTTGACGCCATAGAGTTATAAATTAAATCGAAAATGGAATTCTTAAATAGAAACTGGTAGATATATCGTATACTTTTGACTCCGTGCCAATTCGACTTGGTTCGGGATTTACAAATAGACATATTTACTGACCCATCAACAAGTCTTGTAGCTTGACCTTCGTTTTTTTTTAATTTTGACCTGTATTTATGTGTAGCTTGGATAAAATATCGATACACATACGCTTTGGACAGACCGCTTTTTATTGCTGTTTTTAATTGTATGATCACGAGCAGAAATGTTTCACCAATTGAAACATTAATAAACCACACTATGAGGACTATCCCCTTAGGACAGATAAAGTGATGATAATTTAAGAGCTTTGTATCTATTGAATTGGATTTTTTTTTAAATACTAAAATTACTTAGACTAAACTTGTGTCAAAACAAAATCTTTGGGTATAAGAGTAACTAGATGGTGCTAGAGTAGATAAAACTATATCAAAAATTAATATGTTTTGAGTAACGACACTGACAAATAAAAGAGTAGGAAGAACTAGAGCTAAGTTCACCATGTACAGATTAACGTCATTAGCAGTTATGAGAGTAATAAGAGCTAGCTCTAAGCTCATTATATGGTTTTCTAGTCTCCCTCCAAGTTAACGTGAACACATTTCCTCCTAATGATAAATTCCTCATCCCTATCGCATTACCGTGATAAAATGCTGATAGCCCGGACGGCTAGTAAGACGTATTAGAAATAGTATTTATCTATTTTTGAAACACATGTTGCTACTTAGTTGGGAACTACTAATTTAATTGCACCTATTGGTTGGAGATGAGGGAAATTGAATGGAGAGATGATGTGTCTACATTTGCGTGGATGGAACGTGGAAAACCATTTAGGAAAAAAAAAACAGCCTCGAGCCCCCATACTACCAGTCCGCAACACACCAATCTAGAAGAGAAAAAAAGGTACCGTTTATTATTAAGAAAGCTCCTTGTCATATTCATTTTCCATGACGCCGTGGTTGGAATTTGTAGGAATCCGCCGTGGGACCTTGGCGTGCGATATTGACACAGGAATAACGACCTGACCTTCACACAAGTTGACGCTCACAGACTTCTCATTAAACTGAACAGAATGACAAGCTGCTTTTCGGCAGCAACGTGGACAGAAGGAAGACCTATTTTGTAAACACTTTTTTTTTATATACAGTAGAGTTGATGGAAGAATATAGAACCGTGTTCAAAGTATTGACTGGTAAACCCAATGAGAAGAAACCGTTGGGAAGACCTAGACGCAGATGGGAGGATGATATTAGAATGGAATGGAAAGAGATTGTGTAATGAGGTGGACTGGATAGAATCAAATTAAGATAGGGCTAGGGTGTAATGGAGATGGACTAGATAGAGCTAGCTCAAGATAGGGATAGGGTTTAATGAGGTGAACTGGATAGAACTAGCTCAATGTAGGGATAGGGTGTAATTAGGTGGAATGGATAGAACTAGCTCAAGATAGGGATAGGGTGTGATTAGGTGGAATGGATAGAAATAGCTCAAGATAGGGATAGGGTGTAATAGAGATGGACTAGATAGAACTAGCTCAAGATAGGGATAGGGTTTAATGAGGTGGACTGGATAAAAATAGCTCAATGTAGGGCTAGGGTGTAATTAGGTGGACTGGATAGAACTAGCTCGAGATAGGGATAGGGTTTAATGAGGTGGACTGGATAGAACTAGCTCAATGTAGGGCTAGGGTGTAATTAGGTGGACTGGATAGAACTAGCTTAAGATAGGGATAGGGTTTAATGAGGTGGACTGGATAGAACTAGCTCAATATAGGGCTAGGGTGTAATTAGGTGGACTGGATAGAACTAGCTCAAGATAGGGATAGGTGGCGTACGTTTTTAAGTGTGTCAATGAACATTCGAGTTCACAATACCATGGTGTGAGTAAGTTTACAGTAGAGTCTCTAGAGTTGAATTACATTAGGTCATTAGTTCTCAAAGTGTGGCCTGCGATGGCCTATCAGATGGTCCGCAAGCTCCTAGAAAGGTTTAGTAATATTTAAGAATGTTTATCAAATATACAGCCAGTTCCTGTAACATTCAATATACAGCCAGTTCCTGTATGAATGAAGTGAAGGTGTTGCTTGTAGGGTCAGTCGGTGTGTGCATTTCGGTTGGCCTGACTGGCAGACCGATGTGCAATAGCACCTTCTGGCTCAGTGAGGAAAGCAACGGGAAACTACCTCACTCCTCATTTCTCTAGTACGCCTCATCAGTGCTGACTAGGCTTTACAACTGATGGTGGAATTGTTGAGGATCCAACCAATCTTCGGGTCGAATACTATTCATAAATATATGTTCACATCCGTTTCCGCGTAGTTGCTATGGTAAAAGCAAAGAAAGATAGTAGTGAAAATTTAACAAAACTATATTTTGGCTATTTATGTTACTACCCATTTATGAGTGATTTTTATGATAAATAATAATAATATTTAGCACTACGTCTTACTACCCGTTCGGGTTATACGCTTTAAGTACCAATTACTCTAATGGATTAGGAATTGGGAAGGTTGTATTAGAGGAAATGAACCCGCATTTGCTTGGAGGGAGAGTGGAAAACCATTTAGGAAAAAACACCCCCAGTTCACCCGACCAAGATTCGAACCTCGATCTCCCCGTCCTCAGCAGTCGGGCTCAATACGACAAGCGCGTTAGCCAACTACGCCACCGAGGCGGGTTTTATGATAAATAAAATGTAAGAGATTGCAATACTATAATAAATGTTATATTTCCTCAAATAGTTAAGATGTTTATTAATAATTATTTTAAGTTTTATTTACATCCATTACTGTTTTAAACCTGTGTTCTGGGTCAGTTTTTTATTCAAGCCATGTATTTTCCACTACCGTCTTGCTAGGACTGTCGCAACTTCTTCATATTTCTTATGGCCTAAGTTAGACTATAGACAGGTACAACATTCTATCCCTGGTCGTTTATTTATCAATTTGAAAGGGTAAACCATATTTAATTAATGATAAAGTCTTAGGTCGTGCTGGGAATCAAACCTGGGACTCTTATCTCAATAGGCAGACACACTACCAACTGAAATAAGGTGTCGGATGGATATTGTAAGTAAAAATATAAATAATGGTTCAGTACTCAGGGAAAAAAATATAGCTATAGCCATTATTTTGATAAAGTTATTTAGATTTAAATTGGCTATTGGTATCTTAAATTAATAGTACATATATTTAAAATGTTCTATACTATTGGATCAAGCATAATGTTCATGATCATTTTCTTTTTTAATTTACTTCTCTCTAATTTTTAAAGTTTTGTATTTGGATTTAATATTCTATTCTTACGGAGTTGCGTCTCTTTAAGAACATGACAGTTTGATAAGTAAAGCTGGATCAGAAGGTGTGTGAAGATAATAAGATATTAAAAGTACTTTGAAAATTACAACTCAAAAAATGTTGGCCTTTAGATCCATAACACTGGGATTTTGTAACATTTATTTTAAGCCATTAACTTAAATCATAATGTGTGAAACATGGTATTTATTATATTTAATTACTAGCCAGCATTAATTAGATATGTTATTTTTTTATTGAAGTGTAATATTTTTCTGTGAGAAAATGTTGTCTTGAAATGACCAATAACATATCGACACACACACACACACACACACATACAAAAACATGCGGTATAAAATATTTAATTATAGTGTAGATGCAATCTAGCAAGACGTTTAGGTGACTCATGCGTGGGCGCCTCACAATGGGAATAGACGCTTGTAGGAGTGAGAACCATGGATTAATGGTAGTGAAGATATTTCTCTTCTGTACTTTACAAACGGAAAATTTTGGGATTAAATATCAGCTTAGCTAAATAAGCGTATACTTTCGTAGCGTATTAGCTTACACTCAATCTTTGCACGTAGCTATTTACTATTTGAATAGCGTGACGAAGCAATATCCTCGGTTTATATTCATGCATACTACATAATTAAAATAAATAGCGCATAGCATACATTGAACAATTCATAAACTAAATACGATGGTTTTAAAGTAATGTGGTCATTAAAGTCTTACTTATATAAATTGTATTTTATTCATATAAACTGGCCTAACATATTTGCTCTACAAGATAAGGTTTCTACAAATACTTCACTTAAGAGTTCAATAGAAAACAACTTAAACTAAACTCCTTATTTTGAAACATAAAAGAAATGGAATTAACTGGTGCGCATACTATTAGATCAACATTTATTTTTATTAAGTTCTGATTTTATTACTGTCATGAATAATATGGTTAGACCTACTTCTCAATAAAGACATTTTTTTTAAAAAATTCTTATTTTTCATCATATAGGCTATGCAGTCGTAGCCAATGATCATAAAAACTTTTTTTTATTACAATCATGTGTGATTACAACAAGGACTGAAGATAATTTTCATCTGCTGGTTATACTGGCATTATTTGGTAAAAGCTTCCTTTTGCATTCTCATAGGCTGATACAAGCGCTGTCTATGCTCAAGACCAAATATAACGCATGATAAATTAAAGTTGTGCACTTTTCACTATGTGTCAATTATGAACGCCATTATTTAAAAAAAAATGTGTTTCAACTTCTTGTTCATTATGTTATTTGCACTATTCGTTACTAGTTATGCATTATGAATAAATATAAACCCAACTTTACATAAATAATAAACATATTTGACAGTCTTAATTTAATAATATAAATCCTAAGCGGGCTAAAGGGTTAATTAAGCCCACACATAAATATTTTATCATATTAGCCCCCTAATTTGATTCTGGATGTATTCAACTTCCATTTAATTTTTTGATAAACTCATATTTACTCATTTGAGATAGTTTTGCGTGATATTTGTCACCAAATATTACTTATTATTTTAGTTAAAGAAAATAAAAACACCACCACCAAACAGAATTTCTTAGTCTAATTTTTGGCAACACTTTTTGCAGTTAATATTGGCAGCACTGAATACTATGAACCAGTAAACAAATGTTTTCTAACTATACAGAAGGTAAAGAAAGACAACCTGTGGTGTCGACAGATAGTTGTGAATTAAATAGTGACTCACAATCCAATTAATGATGAATTTTTAAATTTTTACTTTATTATATCAAATATTAAGCTCATTTAGTTTTCAAACTAATTTTCTTAAATTAATTTTAAATCAAATGTTTTTTTTAAAAAAGATCAATATATCAGAATGTTGTTTAGATTAATAAATACATTAAATAAAAATTAGTCCTTTCCACGCCCTTTTAGACAAACCTGTGACAATAGATAACATAGCGTATCTATGGTTAAATTAAACCAGAATTCCCTTTACGGTGACGTAGAACATTCAGGCCGCGCGGAGATGTGACGTTATCCCCATGTGGCATCCATAAACTCGCCACAGGTATATTGCTTACATCCCACTGTTTATCTACAACTCGCCACATGCTATCTCCAGTCAGATAATCATCGACTCGCCACGCGCTTTTCGTACCCTCATGGTCATGACATCCGTGTAAGTCATGTCATTGCAAAGATCTACCACGGTTTATGTGGAATGAACTAACCTAACCTATAATACAACACGGGCTATGGGCCAGTTTCATAGTACGACTAAATTTTCCTTGAGTGTGGCGCTATACAAGATACAAAATTACACTTATCTAGATCAGAATGGAATGGTTTGGTTGGCAAAATTGGCCCATTCAATTGAAGTTTAAATGTGTCGTCATGGATTAATGTATTACCGCACTTGAGGTGTACTTAATCTTACTATGAAATTGGACCAACATATGGGCCAATAATGAAATAGAACGTAGCTTTGCGAGGGGTTAAAATGAATGTATACCTATTTATAAAAAATATCACGTCCTTATTTGTATTACTGCAATACTTCTATTTTCCTATTAAAATGTGTAGTGAGTTAATGGGATTTCTAATATATTTGAGTGTAACATGTTGATAGGTTTCACGAATCGATAGCTGTTCCCAAACTCTTTACTTAACAGGGGATGATCACTCTTCAATCGACTTCAACCTCGGTATTCTTTGGGTAAGTTGTCGCTTCAGATGTCAATGTTGTTGGGTTTAAACCCAGTCGGGGTCGACGGATTTTTATTGAACTATAAAAATCCGCAGTACAACTTTCTTCAGAGGGGAGGTAAAACGTTCGGTCCCATATCAATTATGGCTTGTAAAAGAACCTTGCAAGCTATGTGAAAATACATTTCCGGAAAAATTTGTAGATCCTTTCGCTCTCGTTCATATTAATCCTCTTGTACTGATATAATCAGTCATTTCAGAAGGTGTACGTCAAATACCTTAAATAAATCAATAAAGAATAATGATAAAGATGACTCTGCCGTAGAGACCACACAAGCAGTGAAGTGAGTCTTCCCTTTACCCTTGTTCCATGGACTTCTTACTGCGGGAAAGTGAATAAACCTTAGATATCCTTTTTCTCAGCTGTATTGAACTAGCACACAATTAACTCATTTATCAAATTAGTGTCTGAATAACTGATTGATTTGGGGCTACGTTCTGAAATACTCACAGTGCGGTTCCAGGACGGAAACATATCTTTAATAATGAATACAATTAATATAATATATTAATATTAATGGAAATAGATTAATATTCTAAATAAATATCTCTTATTATGTGATATTGTTCTAGTAGTTTTTTTTAAATGTACAGCAAATAAATTTTTTTCAAGGATATCTTTCATTTAATTTAGAATTGTTCTAAATTTATATTATTTTAATATTATGCTGTAAGTTTTATAATATTGAGTATTAACTTCCTGGTTTTAAAACAATTAAAATAACGCACATACGATATAACTTTAGGTAATAATTGTCAATTAATTTTCTTACTATATTTTACATATCTTATTTCACTAAAATGTATTTCATACTATATTTATTAATAATGAAGTAGCATAGTGGTTTAAAATTTAAAACATATCATATAGTAGAAAAAGTCCAAGTTTCTGACACATAGACATTTTTTTAGATCTAATTTCACGTATTCATACAAGTCATGTAATCCGGAGCTGTCATTTTTTGTTTAAATAAACAATAACTATAAAATTGCACTAATAATTTAGTAATATGCTAGCAATATTGACCAAACAAATTGTTTTACTTTCTAAAAATCTCTTCCTAGGAAAACTAGACTTTAAAATATATATTTTGTAAATCCCATTCATATTTTATTAAAAAAAGTTTCTACTTTTGGAATGGTATCAAACTAACTATTAATTTAAGTAAACTACCCCTCAACCTGATAAAAAAAAAGTTAAAACTCACTAAAACATAGAAACATTTAAAAGAAAACAAAAATTATTACTCATATTTGCTATAGTTTGATAACGGTCACATAGCTTTCCATACAAGTTACATTTCAAAACATGTCAACTTAACCGAATCGGTGACCACATGGTCTAAGACGCTACTATCACAGTAGACTAGACTGATGATAGCGGGGAAATAAAGGTTCGAATATAGGTCGGGTGTACTGAGGGAGGTTTTCCCTAAATAATTTTCCACGTTACCTCCACGCAAATGAGGGTACACTTAATATAAATATAGCCTTTATCACCCATAAAACCATTAACATAATTAAGAAATTAGCGTTTAGCAAAAATGGGTGCTAAAAATAAATGAAAAATGGGTAAACATTTAATGACAAACGATCTTGTGATATAATCCATGATGTAATCTTACAGATGTGTGTGTGTGTTTAGCTATTTCCAAAGAAAAAAAATGTGAGCCAAATTATGTCTTACGCTTCAACCTATTAAATATGATTAAATACGACTTGATGTTAGTCAACAAAATGTAAACTTCTTTCGTAAAACTTGTTTTATATGAGTTTCATTTAACTCGTATGTGTTTAATGAGTTTCTGTCTTGACCTACCGTCAAAGTCACCGGCAGTCACTTTCTTTTAGTCCAAGGCTTACCTCTCTTCACAGAGATCAATGATTAATACGACAGCAGGCGAGAAGCTCTAGGTCAAAGGGTGTATGATGGTTAGAAAATGTCGTCATTTCAGATTTGTATTTTTAATAATTCGGATATAGCTGTAATCTGGATTCGTGAGACCAAAGTGAATATTGTCTCGAGCGTAGGCTTATCTTGTGAAGACGATGTTGGGAGAACGAGGCAGAAATAAATGGCATTGAAAAAGTCGATGGAGAAAGCTGACAATTAAAAGGCGTGTGTTGATACTATTTATCTGATGTAAATTCTCACACAAACTCTTTGTTGTTGGCAATGAATATCCCACTGAATGACCCTTTTAAACTTTGTTTCCCTATTAAATAGCCGTTTTCTATGCTAATATTTCCAAGAATTTTTTTTAACACAGGATAAGCTCAAACAGGATTGACAACAAAACTATTACACAAACAAATAGGTTTGCTTACAATTTATTAACTTTTTTTAAAAAAATTAATAAATATAATAATCACTTAAATAGCCGAGTGGTCTAAGGTTAGATTGGACTTCCAGTGATGGGGATATCGGGGTTCAAAACCCGGTTGAATATACTGTGTTTTTCTTCTCAATTGGCTTTCCACTCTTCTGCCATGCACATGTGGTTACGCTTCTTCTAAATTAAACCTTTACCATCCCTAACATTATAATGAGTACACTTGCGTGTTTCACGAACGAATAATAAGAAGTGGAGCTTGAATGAATTTTACTTTTGATATCTTATTAAAATCGTTAGTGGGGTTTAATAAAGTGCTTGATATTCTTAGTAATAATAAAGGTAAGGGGGTAAGAATATAACCAACCCCCTTCTGCCTCGATCAGTGACATTTGGGTGCCGTTAGGCCACGAAAGTGATATTATATATTATAAACAATAATGAAGCACTAAGTTGGCTGAGTACAGTAAGTACATTTTATACCAATTAACTGGCAATATACAGAGCCTTAATGAAAATGTATAGCTAGCCAAAGGATAGCTCGTCACTTTAATTTGAGTGTATATTTGATGGCAATTGATTTATGCTGTAACTGCGTAGGATGATCAAGGGATTGACTATCAAATCTAATGGTAATAGAGCAGTGAGAATACCTAGATGCAGACGAGAGGATATTATTAGAATAGATCTGAAAGAGATAGGGTGTAATGAGGTTGACTGGATGGTAATAGCTCAAGATAGGGGTAGGGTGTAACGAGGTGGAAAGGATATAACTAGCTTAAGATAGAGATAGGGTGTAATGAGGTTGACTGGATGGTACTAGCTCAAGACAAGGGTAGGGTGTAACGAGATGGAAAGGATATAACTAGCTTAAAATAGACATAGGGTGTAATGAGGTCAACTGGATAGTAGTAGCTCAAGATAGGTGTAGGGTGTAGCTAGGTGTACTGGTTTGAACTAGCTCAGGAAAGGGATAGGGTGTAATGGGAGGGACAGGATAGAACTAGTTGAAGATAGAGATAGGGTGTAATGAGGTTGACTGGTTGGTACTAGCTCAAGATAGGTGTAGGGTGTAGCTAGGTGTACTGAATTGAACTAGCTCAGGAAAGGGATAGGGTGTATTGGGAGGGACAGGATAGAACTAGTTCAAGATAGAGATAGGGTGTAATGAGGTTGACTGGTTGGTACTAGCTCAAGATAGGTGTAGGGTGTAGCTAGGTGTACTGAATTGAACTAGCTCAGGAAAGGGATAGGGTGTATTGGGAGGGACAGGATAGAACTAGTTCAAGATAGAGATAGGGTGTAATGAGGTTGACTGGATATAACTAGCTCAAGATAGTTGTAGGGTTTAGCTAAGTGTACTGAATTGAACTAGCTCAGGAAAGGGATAGTGTGTGATGGGAGGGACAGGATAGAACTACTTCAAGATAGGGATGAGATGGACTGGATAAAGCTAGCTCATGATAGAAATAGGGTATAGTTAGGTGTACTAGATAAAATTATATCAAGGTAGTTATAGGTGGTCTACTTTTGTAAGTGCAGGAATTAACTTTTGAGTCGATAATTCTAAAGTTTGAGTAAGTAATGTTGACTAAAAATAATTGGCAAGCTACCACTCTCTTTGAACGAAGTGTGAAGTGTAAAAATATTGTTGCGCTAATGCCACTAAATGTTTAATTTGGGGAATTAATTATCATGCGTAGATGATAATAAAATTGAATATAATATAGCTATTTATAAAAAGATAGTTTAGCTTTTAAAACTAACTGCTAAAATATAAATACTATAGTCAAACAATACTTTTTTTAAACACACAAATAACTATTCACCAAACGAAAATGTAAAGGTATTTTAAGCAATTATTGGTAGTTGGCCTTACTGTTTAAAATAATATTATTATTATTATTAGCACCGCGTCTTACTACCCGTTCGGGTTTACCACACTTACGCTAATGTGTAATGGTAGGGTGATTGTGAGATGAGATGGAGGACCTACAGTTTAACGTGGAATCCGAACCACGGTGGAGGCCTAGCATTCCTCACATTCACAAGATGTCTTGTCAGAAGTGAAGGAAGGGTTTGGTAATCAGATAAATCTTTGCCGGGACCGAGGATTGAACCCCGGCCGCCAGCATAGAAGTCTGACACTTTAAAATAATAATTGTTGTGGAATGATGGTTGCACCTATGCAGTTGTCAAAAGTAGATTCTTGTGAAATTTATCATTTTGAGCATGGGGACAGATAATATTACATTAATATTCACGTATATTTGGCAACAATCGTTTTTATATTAAATATTTTTATGTGTGTAGTCACAACAGCTTTTAGAGTTAAAACTTGCTTCGCTCGTTGTGGGGTCCGTCCCCAAATCCCCAGTGAGTGTAAACTAATGTAAGTCCAGCGTTGTTTTGAACGTTGCTTTATTTTTACAATTTCATGATTCTATCTGTCTCATAAGTGTATCAGAAAATTTAAAAAATGTGTGGAAAATGTGCAAAATTTACCGGAAATTAAAAAATCCAGCTCTGGTGCAATCTGTTTTTTGATAGGTCTTACCGTTTAGCCACAAGAGGCCTCTAAAGAAAGGTCCACACCGACTTTAAATTTGCTCCACCATTTTGCATTTTTTTCGGGGGTTAAAAATTAAAATTTTTAACATTTTGGAATTTTCTCGTCGGTTACAGGCTAGAAGCTAGAAATTGGCCCTATTTCAAGTTTATAGCTCATTCGAAAGAGGGTAAACTTTATTGTCATTTAGTGAGTGAGTGAGTCAGCCATGTGGCTTCATAATATAGTGAATATACTATAGTGATGTTTAGGGGATTATCAGCGATTGGCTTCTATTTTGACATTGTTAGTGTGTGACATTCAAACTATTAATATGATATATCAAACTAAACATTTACGTTTTAAAGATTTACGACACCAACAACATTAACAAATAAAATTACTATATTTGGTTAATGTGTGTGAGTTAATATAATTATTCGCACTTATAAAATAAAATTATTATTATTATTATTATTATTATTATTATTATTATTATTATTACTAGCACCGCGTCTTACTACCCGTTCGGGTTATACGCACTTACGCTAATGTGTAATGGTAGGGTGATAGTGAGATGAAATGAAGGACCTACAGTTTAACGTGGGATCCGAACCACGGTGGAGGCCTGGCATTCCCCACATTCACAAGATGTCTTGTCAGAGGTGAAGGAAGGGTTTGGTAATCAGATAAATCTGTGCCGGGACCGAGGATTGAACACCAGCCGCCAGCAGAGAAGTCTTGACACCTTACCCATAGACCACCAGGTCACAAAAAAAAAATTGAACATATCGATTGAACGAAATATTCGCGAACGTTTAAATCACTGATAATAAATATGCAATCTTATTCCATGTAGGGCCTATCTAGTCAGTAATGGTAGTACCCACTTAAGTAGGCGCATGGTATAAAGCGCTATTCTCTCAGTAAACTAGACTGCCAATGACGGGGATATTGGGTTTCGAATCTTGGTCAAGTGTACTTCCAAACTGGTTTTTCGTTCTCCTTCCACAAAAATTCGGGTACATTTTCTCTAAATATAGCCTTCCTTATCCTTAAAACCATTAGAGTATTTATTATAAAAACGTATAACCCAACAAGTAGTAAGAAGCGGTACTAAACAAAATTAGTTTAGAAAGTATTGTTTCAAGTTCACATATATAGATACAGTAGCCCCATGGCCTCTTTGGTGCTGGTTGGCAGCTCACAGCTGACTTCTGACAGTCTAAATTTAGGTAAATAACTAAATTTTGACTGTCCGAAGTGACAGCTGCTAAACACATGTTTTTGCAGATCATATGGCTCGGCGTAGGGATACATAATTTGATGTGGTAAATTTTCAAAGCTGTCAGTCAGCCCCAAAGAAGCCATGGGGCTATTGTAGTGACATGATTCACCCTTTTTTTCTCGATGAGAGTAATATTTTAAAATTTCTGCAAACTAGAAAAAATATATATATAAAAAATAGCACCCATCGCACATTTTACAACGGAATCCAGTTCTGCTTTGACTACGAGCAGAACGTTGTGTGGAAGAAGAGGGGAGGTAAAAAAAATAGGAGAAAAAAAAGATGATGATGATGATGATGATGGTGACCCTACACGTGGCGGGAGGTCGCAGCATTGTTCCGTATTATGGAGCGATATAGAAGAGGGGAAAGAAGAACCCCCCCTCCCCACAATTTTTTCCCATTTTTTCTTTCCTCCCTCTTCTCTGCCGCGGGCAATGGTGGGAGTGGTTCTTAGCCATATTGGTTTGGCGTCTTGAGAAGCTCTTGGGCCGATTTGTCCGCCTCGCGGGGTCACAGGTTGTCGCACGAGGATGAAGGAGGTCTTACGAGAGGGAATGGTGCGGTTTCCCACCTACCCATGACTCGGTACTCCAGCGATCTATCTCGGCTCTAACATCCGGGTGATGGGCTTAAAAAAAACCTCAAGTCATAACCGATGGTCTTCCATATTAGCCGTGTCTATAAATGACCTTCAGAGATGATGACTACTGTGTTGGGTTTTCAAGCAAGACATATTTACTAGCTGAGGGGGGAAAAAAAATCATACTTAGATGTCTCACGCTGTAATCCTGTTAATTGTTCCCGCCTACTTGGGGCCGGTATTATGACTCCTGGATAAATAACATTTATCTGCCAGATAAAATGTATTTATCCATCAAATTTTTATCGATAGGGTAAAGAAACCGATAACTTTTATTTGGAAGTTAAAATGGTTGTTACCATAGTGACGCGATATTTTTAATGAGGTTACGCCAATCAGAATGTTTTTAGGTTAAAATCTGGGTTCGCGTGTTTAGTAAGCACAGGCCCGGGATCTAACTATATAAAGTTAGAACATTTAATTCACACTTTTATATAAACTGACAAGCTATTTTAGAGTTATATTTATATAAGAACAAATTATCAAAGTGGGAGTACAATAAATGAAATTATGTAAACGTTTTACCCAACTATTGCCCACATTTTGGCAGACACTGAAATTAATACTTGCAAGACATCATAGCTTCTGCGCCAACGTGACGCCATCTGTTTCCTTGCGCTAGTTTAGCCGCTTTATTTAACATATGTTGAGCGTTGTCACCACCTTCTAGGTTGTAGCACTATCAGCAGGGATTACACGCATGCGCGCACCAGTAAAAACAGTACCAACCTTGCGTGTTCTGAATAAAAATATATTTATCCTACAGATAGCTATCTTGCAGATAAATTCACTTCATAAGAAGCGTAAAACATTAAAGGGGCTGATAACTTTTATCTGGTAGATAACTGTAACCTCCCAATAACAATATTCATCCGGTAGTCATAATTATTATTATTATTATTATTATTAGAACCGCGTCTTACTACCCGTTCGGGTTATACGCACTTACGCTAATGTGTAATGGTAGGGTGATTATGAGATGAAATGAAGGACCTACAGTTTAACGTGGAATCCGAACCACGGTGGAGGCCTGGCATTCCTCACATTCACAAGATGTCTTGCCAGAGGTGAAGGAAGGGTTTGGTAATCAGATAAATCTTTGCCAGGACCGGGGATTGAACCCCGGCCGCCAGCATAGGGTAATCATAAGATCAGCCCTTATTCTAATAACCACAAATCCATTTGAAAGAGAGAGTTTTATGAGCACGTCACACGAACTGATTAACCGGAAAATTAGATACAAGATTAAAATTGAAACAGGAAACTTATCTAGGGGAGGCTTTTAAGTTTAATTTTAGCACCAAGTCTTACTACCCGTTTGTGATAAACGCTTATGTAATAATTAGCTCCACGCTAATTTGTTAGTGAAAGAAAGTTGAATTTAAAGGAAGTGTACACGAATTTTCGTCGAGGAGAGTGGAAAAACATTTAGGAAAAACTATCCTTAGAACACCCGACCGGGATTTGCGCACCGATATCCTCGTCATCGGCAATCCAGTTTATTCAGAGAGTGACGCCTTAGAAAAGTAGTTTCGAGCTTAAATAATTAGTCTTTGATCCAATATATTTCATATTTTTTATTTGCAGGACGTCTTACTGCCCGTCCAGATTATGCACATTTTAATAACGTTAGTCTGTAAGTGCCTAATAAGATATAATTTAGAGGAAGAATAGCTGCATTTTAATAAAGAGAAAGTAGGAAACTATATATAAAAAACTTCCTCTCAATACATTCGTCTCGAATTCAAGCACCAACCTCCCTTACACTGCCAAATTAAACCAAAGAACCTGACGTTTAATCTGCGTGTCCCCCGATGCAAGCCAACATTATAAATTTGTGCTATGTAATTAAAATAATTAATGTATACTTAAATATTTAAAAAAACTCATATCTTAGGTAAATATGTGGGCTAGCGAAATAATCGAAGCCGTATTTATCAACATAGGAAAATAGGAATTAATCTGAATTACTGAATTATGCATTTGACAACAAATAAATTAGGATAAAAATTAAAATAAATAAATGTTTTATCTTGTGTAATGTTCAAATACATCTTGAAAACTCACATTCATAAGCCATTAATGTTCCAAATAAACCTTTCTGAACTCAATAAAGAGGGGTTTTAAGTCCTTGAAATTAATTACTCGAAAATGTATACAGCTAAGCTTGCATTTTAATTTTGTACTAATATTAATTAGTTATATGTGTCCATATGATTTTTCTTATATACATTTATGCCATTATTATCATGTTTTTAAGAATAGAAAAACTATTAATAATTTAACAGGTGTATTTCGGTTAAAATCTTATGTGCAACTTTTTTAAATACATAAACCAAACAAAATAATACAAACACAATTAAACAATTTAAGTCTGATTATTAAAAACAAAAATAGTAGCTGTATGTAAAGTAAAAAATTTATTTAAACATTTTATTAGAACTTGTATATTAACAGTAGATTATCTATTTATCACAAGTTTCAAAGCATGCTTATAACACTCTGTGAAATATAATAAAAGTCAGAAATAATTTGTGCTTTATTAAATCTCTTAAAATTGAGTAGCAGAAACACACGTGTCGATTATTATTTTATTATGTTAGACTGTTAGAGTAAAAACTATTAATGGGACAATCATGTAGGCCTATGAATATATTTGTGTGTGTCATAAAACCAAAACGGAAAATGTTTTATTTAGATCGGGATGTTAGTTAATCTTCGAATATGCTTAATGTTCCAATTTTGGTGAACTTTTTAGCAAAATTATGTTCATTTTGAAAATATGAACTAGTTATTTTTAATTTATTAACAAACAAGTATATAATAATCATAAACATATTATTATTATTATTATTATTATATTTCAATATATAACATTTTTTCCAATATAAACTTTTTAAATTATTTCAGAGTAATTCTTTTCAATTTATTATTTTAAGAAATTAATAATTAGTAAACCTAATGCTGATAGTTAAATTTGTATTTTGATTATGATTATTACTTTAAGATGCCCTTAAACTAATATGCTATCCACCTAATGATATATACAATCATAACTGTCTCTTAAATTAAAATATAATCATAAGAAGCCTATACTAGTTCATTCTCCTAAGCAGTAGTATAGAACCTTTTGCTATGAGTCTTAGAGACACGTAATTAATTTTCTTATTTTATTTTTACTTGTCGCCTATTAAGCGATTCGAGCAAAATTTGAGTGGCGTTTTAATTACAATAATAGACTTTGATGCAACAGTAAAAACATAGTAATTGCGTGTGAACCGTTACAAATTACTTCATTGTAAATCACGCTCCTCATTAAGAATAGAAGTAGAACAATTATATTATTAAAGGTATAAACTGACAGAGAGCTCTTTTAATTCGATACATTGGCAAACTGGATCGGATTAAAGCCGTCTTGTAAACAATTATATTAATTGCCTTAATTCTTTTTTTACTTTATGACACAAGGAACTCGAAAGTTCATTGCCACACCTACTTAAATGCGCGACCTATTCATATCTTAAGCTAGTTCTATCCAGTCCACCTCATTACTTCCTAACATCATCTTGGGTTACCTGGTGGTCTAGGGGTAAGGTATCAGACTTCTATGCTGGCGGCCGGGGTTGAATCCTCGGTCCCGGCAAAGATTTATCGGACTACCAAACCCTTCCTTCACCTCTGACAAGACATCTTGTGAATGTGAGGAATGCCAGGCCTCCACCGTGGTTCGGATTCCACCCTATCATTACACATTAGCGTAAGTACGTATAACCCGAACGGGTAGTAAGACGCGGTGATAATAATAATAATAATAATAATGGCATCATCTTGAGCTAGTTTTATCCAGTCCACCTCATTACACCCTATCTCTTTCAGGTCCATTCTAACGTTATCTTCCCTTCTGTATATATATATATATATATATACACACACACATATTCCCAATGGTCTATTACAATTGAGTTTGCCAGTCAATAACCTAAACACGGTATTAGATTTTCACATTAGCGCCGCATGTCCTGCCCACCGCTATCTACAAGACTTAGCTATCCTAGTAATGTCTTGTTTTGAGTACAGAGTATGTAACTCATCATTAGGTGACATTCTCCACTCTCTGTAGCCTCATCCCTTTCTGGATCGAACATCTTGCTAAGAACCTGGTTTTCGAAAATTTAAAAATATATTTCATCTTGTAAGGTATGTGACCTTGTTTAACACACATATCTTTAGTTAAAAATTTTAAAATGATAATTCTGAACAAAGGTGTAAAGCTGTCTAATAATTGTTGGATATGATTAAAAATACATACTCTGTTGCTAATTATGATAAAGGTTTATTTTTATCATTTCAATTTCAATTATAATGATTAAGATTTATTTTATCATTTAAATTATAATTTTAATGGTTAAGATTTATTTTATCATTTAAATTTTAATTTTAATGATTAAGATTTATTTTTTCATTTAAATTCCAATATTTATATCACGATAAATACAATCCAATTATATTGTAATTGCTATATTTAATCTTATATTTCAAAAGATTAAGTTAAAATATTAGATCTTCAAAGTCATTCTGAAATATTGATATATATATATATATTTGTATATAGCTGTATTATATTTTAACATAAAGAGCGTTATAGAAAAAAATCCTTTTCTTATTCATTTTAAATTTAAATTTATTCAAAATACCCTAGCAATCATAAAATGTCTAAAGTTAAATTAACAAAACTGTAATATTTCAATTAAGTATTTAATTAAACTAGTGCAGTAATAACAGAGAGAAATTAAAGTAAAATCCAAAATAGTACAGTGATTGATTAGCTCTTAATTGAATTGTCTTCATACACACATTTGAATTAACTATAATTTATAGCATTGATGTAACATTAGATATTGCGCGCTTCAAATATATAGTTTTAAACGTATCGTTATTTACCGAAAAAATGTACGCGCTATTATATAGCCTTAAACTTGATGTCCTATTAACAGAACAAAATTAATTTTCTCAACACTATAAACTACTTATTATTAAGTCTCTATAGGTGTTGCTATCTTACAAATATTTTAATTATAAATAATATATTTAGACACTCATTAATTATATGTGAGCAATCAAAATGGGATGCTGATGTCTATGAATACATATATTAATGTAAGTAGCTAATGTTAGTTTAGTAAAACTAACAATTTCTAAAATAACATTTTTATTATTTTAGTTCGACTATTATTTAAATCTAAATCTGTTTTTTAATTATAATAATTTAGTGACAATTTTAAAAAATAAGTCAAATTGAAAACTCCTTTCACATAAAGACCTCATAATACTTGAGCTTGTGAAAATTCAAGTCATAATTTACAACAATAAAAAAACGCAGAATTTTACTTAACTGTTAGCAAAAAATATTAATGTGGACACAACATATTGCAGGACAATTCATAGTCCTTAATGAGTGGTCATTTTTTATTTCCTGGTGAAAACTTAGATTAAAATGTGAACGAACTCTAATGGTGTAAACGCACCTCTATGAATGGAATATTCCATTATTTTATTTTTTGTGACATTAACAAACGTCTCATCATGATGCATTTTCTTTACATTTCATAATTAATTCCCTTCATAATTAATTTTGTCTCTACACCTGCATTTTTTTTCTTTTACTCTAACCTATTTGAGGTAGCTAATTTGCGTGATATACCGAAGACAGGTGGTTAATCCACAGTTATCAACGTTTGAGCTTTTTTTTTACCAGAGGCAATTTATATGAAAGTTACTTGCTCTTACCTAGGCTTCTTATTCAAGAAACAATGCAACACATCATTAAAATATTTCTAGTAGCTTGACAATCCATAATGATAGCCTTAAAACTTTTCTTCATTAGTTTTTCAGTTCTTCATTTTCATTTGATTTAATTAACGCACACAATTCCATTCTAATAATATTTAAATCAATATGTTGTGCTTAGATTTCACATGGGTCAAGGAATTTTATCTGAATTTAAAAATGAATAATAAAATTAGCTTACAAATTATTAAATGAAGCACTAATAAATTATCTAAAGCGAGATAAGGAATGGACTAAAATTGATCTTTAGATTTTGTTGTTGTTCTAAACACATTTTCAAAGAATGTAGATATGTATTTACTTGCTGTACATATTAAGATATATTACTATTTTTGTTTTTATTCAATTTTTTGTTCTATACCTTTCTATAAATGAGTTTAAACATCATTTATAAATCCAGAGATAGAGAAGTGAATTTGCCAAAGAAATAAAAAGAGAGAAGATATTAATTTAAAATACTACCTCTCCAAACACAAGTTTGATTAATTTTACATGATAAAAAATATGTTTTCATTTTTTTATAAAGTGCTACCCACTTCGGTGGCCACGTAACCTAACGTGCATCTCTTATGTTAGACTAGATTGCTAATGACTGGGAGATCGAAGTTCTAATATCGATCTGGTGTACTGATGGTTTTTTTCCCAAAATGGTTTTCCTCTCTACCTTCAATTAAATGTGGGTACACTTCCTCTAAATATAATCCTCCGAATCGCTAAAACCATTAGCGTAACTAGTACACAAGCAAGACGTGGTACCTTGATACATATAAAGTCCTAGTGTCCAATCGTAAAAAAAATCAAGGTATAGTAGCGAGACTTATTTTGTATTTGTTCCGAACGCCGCCGACTTCAAAGGAATCCTGATTATAGCTCACCAATATAATACATGCTCTATATGACACCAATAATGAACGTAATTTAATCATATCTCCCATACAGCACTCGCACACATAAAAATCCCAATAGGAAATTCCCACCATGTAATTTTGATAACAGTAGCCACTGGTTTCAAGTATCATCATCTACAAACCAATTTTCTTAATGAGTAATATCCGTAAGGTCACACTTAAAAACTTTAATTAAAGAACTTGGACTCATACCCTTAAACCGCAAGATGTAATGACGTCAATATATTACATTTCTGCTGACGTAGGAACTGTGCAAAGAGGAAAGGAGAGAACAACAAAGGGAAATAGCGCCCAGAGGATGATTGCATTATGGCATTGAAGGATCACCAGCTATTTAATAATATGTGTTGTGCACTTTATGGAATCACAGGACGAGTAGTTTTGTTCTCGGTTTAGTAATGAATTATTTTTGGTAGTAATGAACTTATAAACAGAAGTAGAAAACCAACTTAGAATTAGTAATTTTTTTTAAAAAAAAGGTACAAATTGTTTAAATAACATTCATAACTAGCACAGATAAATAAACCCTGGTAGTTTGTGTTTTATTTCAGAACCATTCAAATAAAAACCAACAATGTCAACTGAATTTCTTTCTATTATGTTTACTGGTCATGTACAGTACTTTCACCAATATTATTTTGATTAAGTGTGTGTGTTTTTAATTGTTAAACTTTTTAAATAAGTTAATATAATTATTAGTAGAATCGAGAAAAAGAAACGAGGGAAAGAACAAAGAAAGAATACACATATAATTTATGTTATTATAATGGAACCTTTTATCAAATATAGTTTTTAAGTTATAGACAAAATTATGTACGAAGAGGAAAAATTGGCAATAATATTTATAATGAACAAGGATATTAAAAATACCTTTATATTTATAATCTTTGTCGTATTTTTTTTATCTGGTTTCTTATTTTCTATATTACTAATTAAATTTAAAACGTATAGAAAATATTGGGAAAACACAATAATTGATTTAAAAATACATAGGAATTTTTTCTTCCAATAATATATATCCAAACCTTAGCTCAGTCGGTAGCGTTTCTGCATACTCAGCTATGTGTACCAAACTCGATTCCCGGCATAGCCGAAAAATGTATTATTGATGAAATATGGGTTTAAACTTTCACATTGATAAATTAACGCCCAGGGACCGGAGGTTGTGCCTGTCCTAGTCTTCAGTTAGATTACTATTACAGGCACTGCAAGCTGATAGTGAAAAATATATGGCTTGAATAAAAGAACTGACTCAGAACATAGGCTGGAAACAGTAATGATGTAAGTATATATAAATACTTTTATATATAAATGGAATAGTTATGTTATGGGATCACCCTCATTATTTATTTCTTAAATTATAAAAATAAAATGCATTAAGGCCGATATACACAAAATGCTAAGCTAAGCTAATCTAATCTAAGCTATGCTGTGCTATGCTGTTCTCTGCTAAGATTTTGTCAGTTTGGTTTCACACTCATTGCTAAGCTAAACAATGGTCCCTCCTTTTACTCCAGAATTCATTGTTGTTTATTTATGGTCTGCTCCAGTGAAGTTTAGTTATGATGGCGTTCTCCAAAATGTCTTTGAGTTCAGATGATAGTTCTGAGGGAGAAAAGATGCTAATGTTAGCAACTGTTTTGGAAGACGAATAAAATATAAGAGGTGGAGGTTTGACTTGTTCAATTAACGCTTCCATTTTAATATAAAATTTTCTTCGACTTCCAAAACAACTGCCAACAGCAGCATCTTTTCTTTCTCAGTACTATCATCTGAGCTCAAACAAGACATTTTGGAGAACGCCATCGTAGCTAAACTTCTCTGGAACATACCATAAATAAACAACAATGAATTCGGGGGATGGAAAAGAGGGACCATTACTTAGCTAAGCTTAGCAACGAGTGTGAAACCAAACTGACAAAGTATTAGGACAGCACAGAACAGCATAGCTTAGCTTAGCAACGAGTGTGAAACCAAACTGACAAAGTATTAGGACAGCACAGAACAGCATAGCTTAGCTTAGCAACGAGTGTGAAACCAAACTGACCAAGTCTTAGCACAGCACAGCATAGCTTAGCTTAGCAACGAGTGTGAAACCAAACTGACCAAGTCTTAGCACAGTGCAGAACAGCATAGCTTAGCTTAGCAACGAGTGTGAAACCAAACTGACCAAGTCTTAGCACAGCACAGCATAGGATAGCAATGGGTGTGAAACTAAACTGACAAAGTCTTAGCACAACATAGCATAGCTTAGATTAGCTTAGCATTCTGTGTGTATTGGCCTTTACTCGTATTCTTAAAACCCCTAATTTGTAAAGCAGCAAGCATTTGTGCAGAAAACCGGTACTTATTATTGCAAAAACCAATGTCCATATGATTGAGTATATGTTGAGTGTGTAGTAAGCATAAAAATTCACAGCAGGTTGCTTTTTATTTTAATAACTATTATTTGCTAACAACTTTAAAATATATGAGAAAAGGTGACTGTTTATAATGTAGAAATCTCGCTGACTTATACTTTAATGGCGTAAATATTTTATTTTAAGCATCGCAAAATTCTCTTTCCTTGTCGAGAATTCTCTTGTTACTTGGTGGCATTGAAAAATGAAGTCGGAGATAAAACGATTGTGTCGACCACGCTAAAATCCATCCGCTACTTCTCAAATGCTCATTCTTTATCACACATTAAAACAATCTAGTAAATCCTCTGTCAAGATATTACGCAAAACCAGGAAAGATTTGCCACCAGGCAACTGCAATGGTTCTTAAGAGTAGAAGGCATTCGCTCTTTTATGAGAATTATATTACTGTTACTACCGAGTTCAATGTAGCGACATTTATTAAATATAAAAGTTTTATCTTTTAAACAGTTGAGTAATAATTATTCAAACATTTTGTTGGCACCCAATTTATTTTATAATTTGATGTATGTCATACATACATTTTCAAGATTTTTTTTAATAGCTTTTAAATTGAGAACAAAAGCCAACCAAATATTATATTTGGTCCATCAGTCTAAATCAATTCAATAAATACACGTCAATTCTCACTTTCATCATTTGGTACTGTACATTACTAGAAATGGGACGATTGAGTCCTCAAATCTTTTAAATCCTATGAGATTCTCGATTAAAAATCTCAAAAAAAGTGTGTAAAATACATTATTATGAGGATCTGATTTTGAAATAACAATTTTAATCAATTGGTAAATGGGATTATAGACTTGCGTAGTTGGGAATATTATAATTAATTTACTAAAAATGTGTTCTTTTTGTTGCTTATGACGTAATTGACTTGACAGAAAAAAACAATATGATTTGTTAATTGCGCCGAGCCTTAGCCAACATTTAAAAAAAATCAATTTGAAATATTTACACATTAAACAAATTGTAATTTAAAAATAAAAACGATTTGAGTATTAAATTTGGATTCGAGATACGAAATAAACCAAAAGATTCGGATTTATGATTTAGACTAGATAAATACGGGATTCGACCCTTGAATATATAGGACATATCTGTGGCACACCAATAACATATATACTAACGCTATTAAAGACCCATTTTGGTGGCCACATGGTCTAACGCGCTACTCTCGTAGTAGGCTAGACTGTCGATGACGGGGAAATAAAAGTTAGAATCTTCTCCTTCTTCTTCTTCTTCTTATTATTATTATTATTAGAACCGCGTCTTACTACCCGTTCGGGTTATACGCTCTTACGTTAATGTGTAATGGTAGGGTGATTGTGAGATGAAATGGAGGACCTACGGTTTAACGTGGAATCCGAACCACGGTGGAAGAGCTGGCATTCCCCACATTAACAAGATGTCTTGTCAGAGATGAAGGAAAGGTTTGGTAATCAGGTAAATCTGTGCCAGGACCGAGAATTGAACAAGTTAGAATCTTGATTGGGTGTACTTCCTGGGGGTGTTTTTTCTAAAATAGTTTTCCACTCTCCCTCCACGCAAATTTGGGTGAACTGACAATAAATATAACCTTGCAATTCCCTAAAACCATTAACGTAATTACTAGTTAGGCGTTTAACCCGAACGGGTAATAAGACGCGTTGCCAAAACATCAATTAAAACTAAGTTGGTGCAGAAATATATATTTAGTAAACAGTTTTTTTTTTTTTACTTTTAGCCTTCGTTTACTCTTAAGGTGCAGCCGAAGGGAGCGAAGTATTTTTACAGTTTTTATAGAATTGAAATTTTTTAACCAAACAAATAAATATTTCTCCAGTAGTAACTTAGAGTTTGGTTTTCTGTACATTTTAATATCAACAGATCTTGAATATCTTTCAAAGGTGCCCTGGAATTTTGTCAAAACTTTTTAAATAAAGAGAAAAGGTTTTGACAAAATTCCAGGACACCTTTGACAGATATTCAAGATCTGTTGATGTTAACATGTGCAGAAAACTAAACTCTATGTTGCTACTGGAGAAATATTGGATTTATTTTGGCCAAAAAAATGTAATGCTATAAAAACTGTAAAGTTACTCGCGCTCCCTTCTGCCGCACCTTAACGATAGCAAGATTTCCTAACATGATCTCACGGTGACACCACTTATATATAACATGGTATAGTTAGTTCACTTTGTAGTTAAGAACCAAGAGATTAAAATCCCAAACTATACGTTACATTAAGGGTACAATATGACATCCAGTCCGCATCGGTAGTCGCGTATTATAACGCGTCATGTTTGTGTTATACTTAGTAACTGGCAATGGAGAGATTAGGGTTCTAATCCCTGTCATGTGTACTAAGGGTGTTATTTTATAAATAGTTTTCCTCGCTCACTTCATGCAAATGTTGCTACAGTTATTTCTCGAATCATATCTTACTTATTCTTATTCCATTAGTGTGACTACCCACTTCATTGGCCGAATGGTCTATGGCGTCATTCTTGTGTTAGAATGGTATACTGAAGACCAGGAGTTTGGAATTTAAATCCCAGTCGGGTCAAATGAGGTTGGTTTTCCCTATATGGTTTCCCAGTCTTCTTCCAAGCAAATGTGGATATACTAACTCTAAAAATTCTTCCTTCTTTATCCTTACCCTATTAGAGTAATTTAGGGGGTCAAGGCGCTAAACATGATAACCCTAACAAACTTAGATGGGATATTTTCACTATTTAAGCGTCTATGAAGTCTGTAAATCAAGCTATTAATAATAAATAACATATTCGTTGATATTAGCTATCTTCAAAATATCAACTGATTATAAAAACCACCTGTATTTTAAGAGGAAATCTACCAGAAATCCATGCTAAAACATATTTTTTTCATGAGGGTTATCATGTTGTATAACCCGAACATGCACAAATTAATACGTGGTGATGACAGATTTATTTTGCAAAATTATCAAAATTATTCTCATAAAATGATTCATTCTGCCACTATTAATTCCGATAAAATGATAATATGGCTAACTTTTTTTAATGTTAATAGTATTTTTTTTCTATTATATAAAATTATCTCTATATCACGATTCTACAATAACTTCCTTACTACTGGATCCACAAAAAGCTTTATGGGACGGTACTAACATAATTGGCTAGTGGTGATCTGTTAGAAATTTGTCCCTGCGGCCACAAGTACTCCGTTATGTATGACTCTGCAGTTTTTAGTTTGCTATTGTAAGCTTGGTGGCTTGGTTTCCATTAAAATAATAACCGATCACAGGATAGTAAAACATCAATTCTTAAATATTAAAACATTTTTTTTCACTTTGTCTAATTACCCTATGAGTTTTAAGGATTAGGGAGGCTATATTTAAAGGAAAAGTATCCGAATTTACCTAGAGAGATAGTGTAAAACTATTTTGGAAAAAACTATTCTCAGTACACCCGACTGAGATTCAAACTTCGATCTCTTCTTCATCGTTAGTTAAGTCTAATTATTTAAGTTGTTACATAGGCCTACTACTTATTTAGCTCTGCTTATTTTAATACCAATTTGTAAAAATAGAATACCTTTACAATTCGTAGATAAAATTTGTTTCAAACTACAATATAGGAGCTTATATTTAATTTTTCTTATATTGATTTTCAGGAGCTACAGTAGCCCCATGGCCTCTTTGGCGCTGACAGAGCTCACAACTGACAGCTGACGGCTTTGAAAAGCTATCAGACCAAATTATGTATTCCTATGCTGAACCATATGATCTGCAAAAACATGTGTTCTGACAGTCAAAATTTAGGTATATACCTAAATGTCGACTGTCAGAAGTCAGCTGTGAGCTGTCAGTCAGCACCAAAGAATCCATGGGGCTACTGTATGTATAGAGAGATGATATCATATTATAAGCAGAAATATCCGGGTCAGCCAATTATTTTTCTTCAAAGAAACAGAAAATAGCATTTAATCTTTTTCAAACCAGTTTATAATTAATAAAAAAAAAATCAAATCCAAATATTAATATTATGGCTTCGAGGTGCACATGTTCATGCATTGGAACTAGTAATATTTAAATGTAATACTTCTGTATGCGGTAAATATCACGTAATGCTTATGACAGACACTCAGACACATAAACTATTCATTTTATTAATATAGCTTTATAGTTTTTCACTTCACCCCTATAGTTTTTATGATCTATTATGCATTTCTAATGGTTTTATTGTAGAAGATATAATGACAAACAAACTATGAATTGGTTCAAGTTAAGCAACATACAGTTTGTGATTTGTTTTTCAAATTAGATCTAAATATTGAGTTGTAAACAAATAAAATTTAATAACTTAGCTTATATGAGTTCAGATGAATAATTAGACATAACCACACTTTTTACAGTTTATATAAAATCATAAACCTAAGTATTTATTTATCTAAGGAAATATCACACTTGTTGTTGATATCTTTGTTGTTACTGTCGTAAATTAAATTTATTAAATAAATAAAATGGCATTATATATCAATTTAAAGATTAAAATAATTTGTCATACAGATATTGTCCCAAATTTATATATACATGAAAATATATGTAATTTTTAAATTCAATTGAAGTTATATCACTTATGATAATTATAAACTTATCATAGTAATATTGGTAGGGTGATTGATTCCAAGTATTAGAAACGATTTCAAATAGTAATAATGATATTAGAGTCTAAATTAGGAAAATAATCTCACCTGCTGTCTAAAACGACCAAAGAACTCGAAACAATATTTTTACAGTTTAATATTTATTTGATGACATGATATCTAATCTAACATGATGAAAATGTATTTTGGGTGTTCGAAAGCTAAGTATTGAGATAAATATTTGCTCCAAAAAAATGTATTAAAATAATTGAGATTGGAGGAGGTTACATAATGCTGTGCTATCCTCACTGTAATCATACCAGACACTGTTACAATGGGGTGGACATGCAGTGTGAGTGTAATAATATAGAACCGTGTTCAAGGTATTGACTAGCAAGCATCTAGTGAAGAGACCAGTGGGAAGACCTAGACGTACCTGGGAGGATAACTTTAGAATGTACCTGAAATAAATATAGTGTAATGAGGTGGACTGGATATAACTAGCGCAATGTATGGATAGTGTGTAAATAAGTGGACTGGATAAAACTAGCTCAGGATAAGTATAGTGTGTAATGAGATGGACTGGATAGACCGAGGTCAAGATATATATATATATATGGCCTAGCTCAGGGTAGTAATGAGATGTAATGAGGTTATTGGATAGAACTAGCTCAATTTATGGATAGTATGTAATGTGGTGGACTGGATACAACTAGCCCAAATTATGTATAGAGTGTAGCTCAAGGTAGGGATAAGATTTAATGAGGAGGATTGGATAGAGCTATCTCAATATATGGATAGTGCGTAATGAGGTGGACTGGATAGAACTATCTCAAGATAGGGCTAAGGTGTACTGGATTTGACTATCTCAAGAAATGAATAAGAAACGTACTTTTGGTTCCAATCAAATCAATTGAAATCTATGTGAGAGTGAGTTCTTATATAAAATCTTACATATGATATCTACTTAATGTTGTCAGGATCAAAACTAAAAAAAAAAAAATAGTATTTGGTCTCGAATGAGAATCTGTAAAATTAATCAAATCCTCCCACAGTGTATCATCTGTGTTGACTGCCTTTGGTTAATTAACATCCGTCAGAAATGTGAAGACGCGCTACTTTAACCTGACTGGCAATTTGAGCAGCGTGTGAAAGCTAAGGACCATATATTCTTTATCTTTATTTAGCTTCACCTGTGCACACCTAAACAATCATGACATTGCGTGTTGTTGTCGTAGCATAAGGCCCCAGGTGACGGTGACCTTTATTATGTACATTGTTTTGTGAAAAGACCCCCATCACCTATATATATATATATATATATATGCAAGTTTCTATTTCTCTGCATTACCAAGCAACATTTTTAACGTCTTAATACTTAGTGTCCTGAAAATAATTAGTATTGTTTATCATATTGTTTACCAGCAGAAGTAGGCCTACTTGGCGTTGTCCGAGGTAACCACGAAACTCTTTCCTTTACTTCAAACATACAGAAAACCATCTCTTCATTTTATTTCTGCCGACCCAGTTTATAATAAATTTTAAAAAATTCAATCAAAAATTTAAAATTTCTGCTTTAAAGTGTACATGTTCGTACACAGGTCCTACTGATTTTTAAAAATTTAGGCCTCCTGCGGTAGATATCACGCAATGCTCATGACAGACAGACAGACAATGAAACTCTTCATTTTATTAATTTAGATGCATTCATTTAGGAGATATCGTTTTAAAAGATTTACATCAATTGTATGGGATGTATTGTTGAAAGAATTGAAGTTCTAAGTTGATATAATGAAATGTATTAAAAAATTATAAGCCGAAAACGACAAATTCTCCTAGAATTTTGAAAAAAAAAGTAATCTATAATATACAGCCCAAACATATATATATATATATATATATATATATATATATTTTTTTTAATCTTTTTAAAATTGTGGTATTAATATTTGAACAAATATAATAAATATATTCAATGTAAGCTTTATTTCATTAAACATATTCAGGTTTTTCTGATAGTTTTAAATATCCAAAATAAACGCTGATCCGACGTAGAATATTATTTATTACTTATTATTTATTACTAAGCGTTCGTTTTTAAATTAAAACATGCAATTTATTAAATATATTTAAAATAGCGTAGTCATTTAGGCGGTAGCTATAATCATCCTTCCCCTAAGATTCACCTTTCATATTTACTTAAATATATAGCGTTACTTTCTTAGTATGGGTAAAATAGGCTATTCTTGCACAGTCTTTATAGGGGCACGTGTGTTTCTAACCATTATGAATTTTGGAGGTAATTTTGCATTTCGACGTCAATTTGGCGTTTCGTGCTCATTTTAAATTTTCAAATTTTTTTAAAAGCATTTTGAATTTTGGCAGCCATTTTGAATTTTCAACATGTTTCGACAATACATGTCAGGTATCTACAGGGTTGATTTATTGATTGAATTAAATGTGATTGATTGATTTACATGTTTGTACATGTATGAACATATTTGAAACTCGAAATGGCCACTAAAATTTAAACAGGCTTCCATAGTTAGAAATGGTCGCTAAAATTCAAAAAGGCCACTCACCACGCGCACCTAAAAAACTGCGTCGGAACAGCCTTTATTTACCTTACTTTTCTTTCGTCTTGATTCGCTTGGAACTTTCATTGTATTTATACTGTTGGCAGCATAAAATCACAATCGAGTCACAGGTGGCTGTGATATTAACGATAGCACTTATTAGCTTGTAATATTCACACGTCCATCACAGAATCTGCCTTAAGATATAAGTCAAGAATTACCCTGAGAACGGGACGATCCCACGATGGCTCAGGGAAAGAGCCTTGGCGTGCTATGCTTAAGGTATCAGTTTCGATTCCCGTGTCTAGGTGTCATTTTTCAATATATTTGAATTTAGTGCTAGGCCTACATACACCTTTTAAATTATTTTGAGCATTTAATTTCTTGTACTTGAGTTACTTGACTGAATCAAGTCAACAGATCACAATCCTATGACAACACTTCTGGTTAACTTTATTGATTTCAGGACATTATAAAGGTTCACAAATGTACAGAAATGTTAGGGCTTTGATAGGTAAAGTACAATAAATACGACATGGTGCTTTTTACTAATTTAAACACTGTGGTAGGTTTTCAAAACTGTCCATATTAGAATGTTTATTATTATCTCAAGAAATCATTGTTTTTTCGACAGATAATTAATAAAAAAGGTAGGCGTGATCTTAATAGGACTTCCTTTCACTCCTTAGCTCCCACAATCTGTACCTTGAGTAAAAACTGTCAACAGCTTGTAGCTCAGTCGTTAGTGAACTACAGCTTGTAGCTCAGTCACTAGTGAACTACAGCTTGTTTCTCAGTCGCTAGTGAACTACAGCTTGTAGCTCAGTCACTAGTGAACTACAGCTTGTGGCTCAGTCACTAGTGAACTACAGCTCGTAGCTCAGTCACTAGTGAACTACAGCTTGTGGCTCAGTCACTAGTGAACTACAGCTTGTAGCTGGGCCATTGACAATATACAGCTTATATCTCAGTCGTTGGCAAACTACAGTTTGTTGCTCAGTCGTCATTCAACTATAGCGTGCAGTTCAATTGTTTACCAGTTAAAGAAATGTGATTAGTATTATATAATTATAAATATTGGTATAATGGTTATTATTGATATTTGCTTATAGTTAGTGGGTATTTTTTATCCTAAACAAAGGAACTATTCGCTTGTGAATTACAAATCTCGAACTCTACTGATGTTATAGCAGTGGTTTCCAGCTTGGGTCGCAATCTTAATTAAGGTCATACATAGCCTCATATTTATTTTTTAAAGTAATTATAATGACCATAGAGAGATACACAGTTCAAATAGAAATGTAAGCAGTTAGTACGATAAAAACTGTTACGTTACTGTTTGGGTTTCTTTTGCTTAATTAACGCTGACACTTGCTTGCTGACTTAGTTATTATTATTAGCACCGCGTCTTACTACCCGTTCGGGCTATACGCACTTACGCTAATGTGTAATGGTAGGGTGATTGAATTGTGAGATGAAATGGAGGACCTACAGTTTAACGTGGAATCCGAACCACGGTGGAGACCTGGCATTCCTCACATTTACAAGGTGTCTTGTCAGAGGTGAAGGAAGGGTTTGGTAATCAGATGAATTTGTGCCGGAACCGAGGATTAAACCCCGGCCGCCAGCACATAAGTCCGACACCTTACCCCTAGACCGCCAGGTCACCTGTGACTTAGTTAACTGTAGCATTCTCGTGTTTGTACGAGTGGAGCTTCTGATATCTTTAACCTTCGCCTGTATTCTCATTGGAAATCAAACTTGTTCTCATTAACTAATTAATTATATAATGTACCTTTTACATGTGAGGTTGGCAAGGAATGTGATCTCTTTGGAGAAAAACAATGTTTTGGTCGTAACATCTTTGTGAAAAAACAAGTTTATTTTCCTTTTAACAATGCCTTAGAGTGTGGATAAATATTTGTGTTCTTGCATGGAAGATTGTAAGATTTTAAAGAAATAATTGTAAGGTACTTGGTTGGCCCTGTCGAGTGCAAGTCTAAAACCTATTTTGTTGAATAGTTGGCGGGAGGGTGAAAGGCTTGGCGTGGCTTCACAACCCACCAAAATATCCTTCCACGCCAATAAGAACAGATGGATCACGGAAACTGTAGATGGTGCTAGCCACCGGACAGGTCTTGCGGAAAAATCTTATATATATTTTTTAATTTTTTATTATGTAGCCGGCAGTTTTCTATTGAAAAAGGTTAATTTTATTGATATTTGGTCACTGTTAAAATTAAAGAGGAGGTGTGTATATAAAATGTATAACTTAATCATCATGCTTCTATTCTTGAATAAACCGTTTCAAAAAAAATTATTGCAAAACAATAAAAATTCTTGAATATAACCGTTTGTTACCATGGCTTTGCATTTCCACGCCATATTTAAAGGGCCAATAGCCTTAGTAAAGTAAATTACATTAAATAGAAAGACTAATTACCAGTGCAACGTCGAATTTGATTTCCATCAAGAGCTGTGCAAAGCTTTAAGTTTTATGAAGCAATTAAAAATGACAAAATATGCAACTTTTTTTTTTGAACATATCAATGGAGGGGATTGTACAAAACTCTTTATCTCAGAACTTTCACGCTATCAGCAATTATTAAATTAATTGTTACCCTTTATATTTTGTTATTTATTAAGTAAATACTATTTAAAATTACTAAACCACATTATTTTTTTAGCTAAATTTTAAAATGCTATTGATTTGATAGACTTTGATCTATGAATGAAACATAAATTTAAATATTAAAAAAAATCTTATTATTAATATCTAGAAACTATGGTACTTTCTTATTTACTGTAATACTTTTACTACATCTGCTGGCATACTTTCCAAAATACCTGCTGAGCTTGTTGAGCCTCTTGATTGTCTTGATTGCGACATCTTAGTCGCAATCGTATTAGCATTGTGTAAACAATTGCTAACAATCAAATTAATCACGTGGGCTTAACGTCAGGAACACTTGTTTTGTTTGTCAGTAATGAGGTAAGGATTCAAATGTCGATCAGGGGTACTGAAAAGGATTATTCCTAAATGGTTTCTCCCTAAAATTTCCTTAACCCACAATTGTAATTAAATGTGTTTAGTTCGACACCTTAGCTCATTCGGTAGAGTGTCTGTCTACTGATTTAAAGTTCCCAAATTCGATTCCTGGAATGACCAAAATTTTTATCATTAGTGAAATGTGGGTGGCCGGGGAGTTGATGTGTCTGTTTTAGGCTTAAGTTAGTTTATAAGTCGTGTGCTGATATAATAAGTCAGTTCAGAAATGGCGATTTAAATACATCACTCAAAATGAAGGGCGAAAAAAATGTGAATAGCAAAACTACTAAAAATATCCAATGAAAATAATAATTTAAAAATTTTGAATTGAATTTTCTTAGGATTTCAAGAGGATGTGATGGTCTCAAGAGAAAAATTGAGGTAAAATTCTTCGAAATGTTGGAAAACTCTGTGTTATGTATAGCAAACAGACGTAAGAGTCATTAAGGCAGTATCTTACTGGTTATAAAGGGGTGTGGAGGGGGTTGTAGGGAGGGAGTGGATTGGAGGTTGATCCCAACGAAGTTCTGTTTTAAAAAGGGTTTTCTCGTACAGTATTTCTTCTTCTCCAAAATTCTTTGTACGCCCGCAAGGGGATGGGGCAATTCATGGACGACACATATTAATACATTCAGGGATTTAAAAAAAATAATAAAACAATTTATGCAATTATATTAAGCAGCATTCTTTTTTTAATAACATTATATTAAATATTACTGGCCAAAACAGTCTGTTTTTGATAAATTTTAATTTACTTTTCTTAATTAATATAAAAAAATATCTTATAAATATCATGAACATAATGACTCTGAAGCAATACAATTCACACAATTAAATACTGACCGGAAATAAGATAGAAATGTTTAAAAAAAGTATCTTATAGAATAAATAATTATATATACAGTCTGAGTTTCATAGAAAGAGCCTTTAGTAAAAAAAATTTTCATCCAAAATTGAATAAAGTTTTAATATTTTACCAGTGATACTTTATTGACATTGATAATATATCAAAAAGAACAGGTGTAAATCACATATCTTGACGTGTGAATATGTGAAAGTAGATCAGGTAGATTTTGTTTATTTTTAAATAAGACTAATCTTGTGAAAATTGGACTGTAGAAATATAGTGCAATAATTGGCTTGGTTCCACTTCCTTAATTTTAATTTCGATGTTTAATAAATAGTGTTAACTATTCAACAATTAAGTAATTTATGCTAGTAAATATAGTGTCAGTTGAAGTTAACGCTTTATGATATGGTTGCGACACATTTGATTTGAAAAGTAAAAAATACATCATAGGCTCATTATTTGAAAATTGATATTTTGCTCGAAATTATTCATACAATTACACTGTTTATAATGGATAGATTTAAAAGATTATTTTTGAAATATATATCGAAAAAGGTTAAAGAAAATAAAATGAAGCGTACAAGGGAAAAGGGTGTAAAGTCCCATTTTAGTTCAAATTGAGTTAGTGCTGCCATCTGTTAGACAATCATGAGACCTTTCAAATGTACTTTGGATTATTGTTAAAAGAGGTATCTGCTATATTTAAATTAATTAAAAATAGTATTTGCTAAGGTACATGTGAGGTTTGATATGTAAAAGTTGTCCTGCCTAAAATTAGACTATTTCTCTTTTCCCCTGTAATCTTGGTATGGCTCATATATTTAAAATAATCAACTACTTGAAAACAGTGTTTTTTTTTACTTTTCCTCCTTTTAAGTTGCTTTAGGATCTGCCCCATTAGGTTTACGAATAAAGACGTCAGTCTCATCTTATATTGCTTTTAGGTGTAAGAAAGGCACATGTTTCAATCCCAGCTGAGTCTACTAAAAATGTTATTTACTAAATGGTTTCCCTGTGTCTCTTCATACAAATGTGGGTACATTTGATCTTATATTAAACTCTCATCGTCTCTAACCCAACAGTGTAAAAACGTGAAAAACCCATTCGGGTAGTAGAACATGCACGTAGAAAACAGACTCCGTTTAAATGTGTGTTTTATCCATGGTTTTGGAAAAATAGTATCAAGTTTACCGATACTTTCTTAGACATTCATAAAGGCCTACTAGACTTACTTGCCAAAGTTATGATATTATTGCTTTGAACTAATCCAAAAATAATGAATTGTCACACTAAAATATTTTGTCAACGGTAAAGTCAAAACTAAATTTAACAAAAAATCACTTAATGCTATATTACATTTATTATAATAATATAATATAGTTTTTTTTTAATATCACATAAATTTGTGTTTGGGAAACTAAACACACACATAGATAATACTATTTTTCGTAAATTAAAAAAAAACCTTGTTACACAGCTTTAGTAAATAAATTAGTGTAATTAAGTATATAATTACTTAAAACTACTTCACATAGCATAAACAAAAAATCTCAATCATATCAGCCGAGTAATATGTACATGATTAACTAAAACTACAATAATTTCATTGACACGTGTTTATTATTGAGACTTACAAAAAAATCATTTAAAATTGATTTATCTCAAACAATTTAGATTATTTTTCAATTACTAATATTGGTTGGAAAAATAAATAGGGAAAATTATTTTTATGTCAAATACAGTACATATTTTGTATTATAGTTTTTTAAAGCCATGACTCCAATTTTACAATAAAATGTGTGAACATAACTTAAGACTATTTTGTTTGAATCGTAGAAATAAAAAAAAACATGTTATTTCCTTTTTTGCACAGCGTTTTACTACCTACTCGACATCTCAATATATTTTCACTAATGGGTTTGGGATGTTGAAGGAATAATTTAAAGTCATTGTACCCGCATTTGTATGGAAGGATCGTGAAATACTATTTATTAAACAACTCTTTTAGTATGTAGGATTTGAGCCACTATCTTGCAGATAGAGAGCCTTATTTGAGTGTGACGAGTTAGATCACAAGACCACACGTAAGTAAAACATATATTGGTGATTAAAGGGTTTGAGACAGTTACAAATCTTTCGATTTTTCTATAGACAAATAGTTGTGAATCTATAATATTTTTCATCTTTTACTTTGACATTTTTTTAAAGACAAATAAAAGCAGTGATAAAAATTCAATACTAAGATATTAGGTGACAAACCCTGGACTTTCATTAATTAGTTGTTTGATTGGATTCATTTATTAAGACCGAAAGACCAAAGCTCTAGTTTTACAAATAAAAGATGAAACAATTTTAATGGTAAATATTATATTAATTTATTTGTGAGTAGTCATAGTCATTCCTTATAATAGGTCAAATTTTGTTAAATAAATATACTTTTATAATTACCTTACCGTCAACCAGCTGGTAACACTACCCTATAGCCAGTGGCAAATATTTATTTTTTATATTGGCTAACCGAGTAATCTAGCATTTCATTTTCCAAAATTCCTGACATTTAACTCAAAAACATATTTATTTTGATTTAAAAATTTAAATTGTGTCCGTCTGTATTGCCCGCCTTGCTTATCATTCTAGAATTTATAAACACAAATTTAAATGTAGCCTAACGTTTGATGTTACGATATTTTTAATTGTTTAAGGAATATAATTATGTGAAAAATAGTACACATCTTCAAATTTTTATAATTGTGAGTTAATTTGAACAATACTTGACTCAAATTCCCATAAATAGGTGTTCATAAGAATATATAAAAATAATACTTTGTTGATTATACATTTATCGAGTCATATGGAAGATTTATAGTGTGTTTGTCTAGCGGGGTTTGACTTTTCAGGTGTCTGGCATGATAAGTGAGATATGCGTTCTCTCTGGGTAAAAAGTCTGATTATTGTTGGACAAAATCAATACAGTGAAGATCGTAACCTCGATGTTTCTTTGACTTCGTTTTAAACTTCATTTTGTGTACTGATAAAAAAAAGTATTATCAAGTTTCGTTTCAACAGATATTAACTATTTATAAAATAAAAACATTAATTGAATTAAAATTACGTAACAGTTTTTATAAACTCAAATATTTATCACAACTCTTATTTAGAGGAAGGGAAAAAAATGGATGGATTTCCATATCAGTTTATCCTGATTGAGGCACTTCAGCGGTTCTTTTTCTCGTCAAGTCTAGCGGAGACGTTATGTTCCTCACGCCATCTTTATAAGTCCTTGTATCATCTTCAACTTTAACTCGTTTGAGCTTTGACTCACTTCCAACGAGCGCCTCAGCATCTGTTGGCAACGAGCCATGCGGCACTAAGGTCTGCGATTTCACCGAAAGGTCGATAGGTTGGTCTTGTTCTACCGCCACGCCTCCCAACGCAGGACTACGCAACAGAAGGTCACCTCCGGTCCGAAGAATCGGAAGAGGACTGCTGCTGTGGTTGTCTAAGAACACTTGGTGTCTATTGACGGGCGTGAGCCCGGGTCGAGTCGCCGAAGCTCCTGTCGGGATAAGAGATTGTACTACGGGGTGTATGAAGGTGGTGACAGGAGGGGAGGATGTATGATGTGGAATGTAAAAGTGTGGTGGGGATGAGAAAGAGTTACTTGCGCTCGAAGAACTAACTGGTGAGTTAGGTATTGGGGTCAACGTCACCATGGCCGATAGTTTCTTCTGGCTATGTAAGTAATCGGTTTCGCTGAATGGGGAAGGTGATTGATGGGATGATGGAGGCCTCAGGAAACTAAGAGCGCTCGGGGATCTCGAAATGTCACCTTCTGTCTCTACCATCGAGGACACTGACTCTTCTGAAGAGCAGTTACTCTTCATTTCACTGTCTATCCTCCTTTTTTTGTTGTATTTTTTGTAAATATTGTTTACTAAAGGTGGAGAGGGCAGTTGTTTCTCTGGTGGCAAAAAATGGTTGTTGAAAAAGGCACTGGGATACAAACCGTTTCCAAAATAAGGGGCGTTTAGATGGGCGTCGTTGGGTTGGTTATTGTTATTGGACTGTTCCTGAAGCAGGCAGTGGATCTTGAACCAGTTGGAGCGGCGGCCGTACCTAGATCCGCTCTTGGACATCCCCACCAGGAGGCACTTCCGGAGTCGACAGGCCTTGCACGACGTGCGGTTCTTCTTGTCGATGACGCACTCGCCGTTATTCTTGCACTCGGAAATAGAGCTCATGTTGCTGTAGGTTCGCCCGAAGAACGACTAAAACAAAACAAAGAAAAATCACGTTACTTTCAAGAACAAGAGTGTAAAAAAATACTTTTATTTTACCTTATCATTTTTACAATGAAACAGTTTATTTGAGAAAACGTCCAATTGTCAGAAGAATTTTGCTAAGCATGTTTCGAGCCACGTATTAGTGACTTTACCACCCAATTATCTACCATAAATTTACACAAGTTGAAGTTTAGCTATTGATAGATGTTCTAAAAGATTTGATTATAAGTAGTTGGAGAGATAATAGATATTAAAACTGTCACTATGAAATGACAATTATGATTTTTCTCATGATTGGCCAAGTTTCATATTAAAGGTTAGTATTCAAGGTTTAATATTGAAATAGAGGGCTATGTTAGCACATGACTTACAACTAGCTTAGTTAAAGACATAACACACAATATAACTGTCAGTGTGTGGCCAGTGATAACTTTTACTTATTTTTTTAGTATATAATTGAGTATGTGTTTATATACACTAACAATTGTGTCCTCATATGCTAATATATCTAAATTCATAGCCTATACAATATACAAATAAACTAGCATGATTACTATAATTTTTATTGATAGGTTAATCCACGGGGTATATATGAGGAAGGTAGTGTGTGCGATCACATTAATAGATCACACGTGAAGATGCAATCCACACACATCCAACCCGGCTTCGAACTTTGGCTTCTCCATCAAAGATGACGTGCGAAGAAAGTCAACAATTTTTACTGGGCATACAGTTTTTTAGTTTTTTAAGACTCGCGTATAATGAAATCAGAACCATAACACAATAATAAATTACACACTTAATAATAATAAGGTATAAACGAAATTTCCAGTGGATCTGTTTCTACGAAGTTGACCTCTTGGCTGTTCCATTCCCTAAAAAACTTTCATAAACTCTTAATTAGTTATGAAAGTATATCTTCTTTAGATAAGAGTATTACAATATGGTCTTAGAAAACCAAATTTATTATTTAAAATAAATAAATGTGAGCCTTTCATTCAAATAAATTATTTATTCATATAAATGCAGCATCTGGATTCATTTTTTTTTGCAACACTAGTTTATTCCTAGTAGTAACAGGATGATGCATTTTTTTGTACCACCGAATATTCTGATGTCTCCTTGGTGACACAGTGATTTTATTCGTAAGAAAAATACAAAAGGTAGTTCCCAAAAACCCCTACAGACAGCGTCTTGTCCAAAACCTTAGTAAGGCGCTAGAACTACGCCTTTATTAGTCAATGTTCATTGAGTGCTGTTAGTTATTGTTACTGTCCAATAATTTTATTAACATGATTTAGTTATGTGAAATATTTTTAAATGTTGCATTAAATAATTTAGATTTTAGATTATTTTTACATTATATAATCAGTATTTAAACCTTTTTCACCCTTGTCTTTATTTATGCTATATGTATTTTTATTGACGTAAGAAATTGAACCTTTAATACATTATTGAATATTTTTAAATTTATTAATCGATTTTATTGTAATTCATTAATATTAAACACTTGTTAGAATTTGTTTGCCTAGTTTTCATACTAAGTTACAGTTTATTTTTACATTAACCCAATTTCGCTACAAATATATGAATGTATATTGTGTGTATCAAAAGGAAGGGGTAGTTCGTGTAGGACGCAGCTAAATGTGATAGACGAATGTGTGAAAGAGAGAAACGTTGAGAGTTTTAAGAATGAAAGAGCATGCATGACTCGGTGTAAGGATGTTGTTGAAGCGAAGGGAGTAGTCAAAGAAAGGGAAGTGTGGAGAAAGTTAGTGAGGATGGATTAAGTAAGGAGTTTTTTTTAGCTATAGGCACAGTTTCTTGCCCACCCCGTAAGGGAACAACGTGATTATGTATGTATGTATGTATGTATGTATGTATGTATGTATGTATGTATGTATGTATGTATGTATGTATGTATGTATGTATGTATGTATGTATGTATGTATGTAT
>CABFOW010000164.1:225856-245037 GCA_902141385.1 Timema californicum
TGTATGTATGTATGTATGTATGTATGTATGTATGTATGTATGTAAGTATGTATGTATGTATGTATGTATGTATGTATGTATGTATGTGTGTATGTATGTATGTATATATGTATATATGTATGTATGTATGTGTGCATGTATATATATAAGTATGTATGTATGTATGTATGTGTGCATGTATGTATGTATGTGTGTGTACGTATATATGTATGTATATATGTATGTATGTGTGCATGTATGTATGTATGCATGTACGTATATATGTATGTATGTATGTATGTATGTATGTATGTATGTGTGTACGTATGTGTTTATGTATGTATGTGTGCATGTATGTATGTATGTATTTATGTATGTGTGCATGTATGTATGTATGTATGTATATATGCATGTATGTATATATGTATATATGCATGTATGTATATATGCATGTATGTATGCATGTATGTATATATGTATGTGTGTATGCGTGTATGTATGTATGTATCTATGTACGTATATATGTATGTGTGCATGTATGTATGTATATATGTGTGCATGTATGTATATATGCAGGTATGTATATATGTATGTATGTGTGCATGTATGAATGTATGTATGCATGTATGTAACAAATGACTTTTTTCTTGTAAATGCACTTCAAAATGTACCTACTTGAGACATTCTTACTATTTGTTCTTTTTTTTAATAAACATATAAAAATGTCAAAGAGCTTGACTAATGATCAAATACTAGAAGGAATAATAATATTTGAAAAAAAAATCCTTTATATTATGTTTGTTGATATTGATTCAGTTGACCTGATAACTGTTGACCCTTCTGAAGTGAGCTTTGTTGAATTAAAATCTACCATTAAAAGCTACCCAATGAAAAATACAATTTAAATTGCATATATTTTACTGTCTTGTATTTTGTTGTGTTTAGCACGCTACTTATGTATCTAATGAAATGAATACCATGTTCAATTTTTTCAAAATTATAGCTTTCTAACTTATCATTTGTATTAAAGTTTACCAATAAACATTATTTCATACTTGTGTTTAGTCAATTATTTACAAATAATACATATTTTTAATTTCTCTTGATACCTCAGAGAGAAAGTATTGTGATAGTCAAACTATCAAACTCGAAATTTTGATAAATGTCGACGTTTCATGACCCCCTAAAACAAGTAACATAAATTCTCGTGATGATACTATTGATGATTTTATTGTAACATTTATTTTAATGCTGTAGGTAAATATCTAAAGTAAAAAACACATGCATTGTGTTTATTTTTTTATTGAAAGATAATAATTACAACATGAAACTAAATAACGAAACTTTTCTGTTGCTCGCATCATTAAGTCTCCATGCATCATATTCGTAAAATTATGCGGTTTCATCCGGAACCTAAAGATTATTTCCATCTCCGTAGCTTCGTTGTTCATGTACAATTAATTGTGCAAGCGTCAGTTTTCTTCCTTATCCATGAACTGAGCATAATCTATGAGATTTAAGAGAATTAAATTGAGTGAAATGTTATATATTTATGGATACTGAGGGGAGAAAGCAATGCTATACAATTATGTATATAAGAAAGAGGAATCTTGGGGGACGGATGATTGTAATTACGGAAATCAGTCGTCTCTGAATCATATTCGAATGAATTGAAAAATGACACCTGGAAACTGGAATTGAGCCCGAGACTTCTGGCTTAGCGCACCAATGAAAACAGCTAGATAACATGTAAAGGTCACGTGTTGCAAGAATATGTCAGGAAGAGTGTGCATTTTTTTTATATCTTTCTAAGCAACGCGTCTTACTAAACGTTCGGGTTGTACGCATGTACTAATTATACCTACTCTAATGCGCCAGGGATGTGGAAAATTGAATTTAGAGGAAGCGTATCAGCATTTGCGTGGAGGGAGAATGGTAAACCATTTAGGGAAAAATCACCTTCCGTACATCCGAAAGGGATTGAACCCCTATCTCCCCGTCATCGGCAGTCTAGTTAATTGCGAGTGTGACGTCTTAGACCTTGCGGCCACTAAATTTTATTAAAACTACTTTAATACAACCATTACGTCAAGTCGTATGATCTACAGCTATCACGTTTGAAAGATAATATAAAAATTTATCAACTAAAGATAATCATAGGCCTATATTACAAATTTAATGTTGTTGATCGCTAAAATGTGTTTTTGCATTTGCTTGTAGGTTATAATTACCATGTTTCTTACTGTAGATATAATTTAATCATTAATATAAATAAATGAAAGAGAAATAAGTAGATAGCCATAGATGTGTGTCACACGGCAGTACCGCGCGTGTCTGCCGGTTTGACGCTGAAGCAGTTTTTGATGCCTCAACGTCGAAATGGAAGTGAAACCAATCTGTGTTCATTTTTCTTCTTCTATTCCTCCTTTCTTTTTTTTTTACCTCCTGGTCTTTTCTCAGCACAGTTCAGTGAGCGGTCTATAAGATAAGTTATGGCATGTCCTGTCCAATTAATAGTCCTCCAACACCAGAGACATTCAAAGCGTTTGTGGTGGCGGCGAGTTATAGCCCGCGTTGCCAGACCCTGTGAACTAGGTCGCCCTCCTAGGACGATACACCATCTCTCTCCTAACCTCAACAATCTGCACAGCTGATTGGAAGCAAGGTCTTTAGGCTAAGATACTCTTTAGTGGAATAACGGGTCAAGTGACAGGCTACATCCGTATTTATATCACTGTCGCTTGTTACTTGTCTGTCCGGTATTCACGCATTTTTTTTATCACCACGTATTAGTATCCGTTCTGGCTATATGCATATTTGCTAATTACGCTAATGTATTAGAGTCAAGGAATGATGAATTTAAGAGAAGTGTACCCGCGTTTGCGTAGAGTAAGAGTATGAAACCTTTTAAGTAATGTCATTCTCAGTAAATCTGACCAGGAATCGAACCCCTATATCCACGTTATTGGCAGTTTAGTATATTAGAAGGGTTACGCCTTATATCATGTGGCCATCAAATCGGGTTATACGCTTCTTAATCATGCTTATAAGGCAGGGATAGAGAAAATATAATTTAGAAATAATGTATCCACTCTTATGTGGGGGGTGATTGGGAAACTATTTAGGGGGAAAAGCTCATAAATACATCCAACTGGAATTCAAACACCAACCTCCCCGTGACCTAAAAACAGAATAAATGATATTTACGACTATACTGCTTTCTCACAGATGAAAATCCTTAAATAAATAATAGATTTGATGCAAAGAAACTTATTTTGTTGATTTTTTATTTGTATTTAATATGTAATCTCTAAATATACGGACTATCTCATAACACGACTTACAAAAACAAGTTTAGCTATGATAGTAAACCTGCAAAGCAACCGCAAACTTTGGGAATCCCAATACCTCCAGAAGAAATTCAAACCCTGACCTCACAGTTACTAGCAAACCAGACTTAACGAGTTTAGTACGCGAGCCCAGTAAAGCGAGTGATAGGTTATGTAACTTTATCCTTAAAGTTAAATGCAGAGTAAAATTGTTAGTATATCGATATCGGCTAGTTGAGCGGCATCAAATGGAAGGACAGAAGGCTGATTGAAAACCTGTATCTGCGAGTAAAGGTAAGCCTGAATAGTGGAGAGAACGAACAGCATGGATGTAGAAAGAAGAGTGAGACAAGGGTGCTGTTTGTCATCCAGTCTGTTCAACTTGTATGGAAAATGGCTGGCCAGGGAATCCCAAGAAGGACGTTGCAATTTCAGAATAGTAGGACGCGTCATCAAAACAGTGAGATAATCAGATGATCTAGCAATGCTGGCCAAAAGAAGAATAAGAGTTTCATGAAATTATGAACCAGCTGGTGGAGACAGTGAGAAAATATTTCATGGAGATAGTGAGAAGTCAAAAGTGATGGGGATTAAAAAAAAAGTGCTGTTGAGTATTTGAATTGCAAACCAGGAGTTGGAAAGGATAGAACAGTACCTGCAAATTCTGCCAATAAAGGATATCTACTGCATCAAGTAAATTAGGTCAAGGATCGCCATGATTAAGAAATATTTCAACGAGGAGAAGTTATGGCTGACCATAAAGTTGATTTTGGAACTGAGGAAGAAACTGATGGAATGCTTCATTTTTGAGCATGGAGCAGAAACTTGGATTCTTAGAGAGATGGCAAAGAAATACTCGGAGAGCTTTTAAATGTGGTGCTGGAGAAGACTTGAGAAGATCAGATGAACAGACAGGACGACAACTGAAGAAGTCCTAAGAAGAGTGGGCGAGAAACTGACAATTTTGGATGTGATTCTTTAGTACAAAGAAAACTGGATAGGCCACATCTGTAACAACTATCCTTTGTACAACATCATAGAAGGAAAGGTTGAGGGAAAGAGGAGATTTGGAAGAAGGAGTATTCAAATACTAGATGACTTGAAGGAAATAAGAACATTCTGAGAGCTTAAGAAGGAGGATGAAGACAGGGTGCATTGGCGGTCTAAATTCGCTGACAAAAGAAATGGACCTGTCGTTAAACTGAACACATAATAATACTCATCCTATTCTATTAATGTGTTTTTTGATATTGATTCTCACTTTGGTTTACATATTAAATTATTAATATCTATCTTTCTCTCCTTTTTTAAAATGATAAATTGGTTCAATATATCTGACGAAAAACCTTTTATAAATGGAAATTTCTTCCAATTGACCGTCTACAAAGTAATAAATAATAGAGTTTTATTCACAAACAAATCTGATTTATTTTGTTATGTTCCGTAATCTGCTTCTTACTACCAGTCCTTACTATCCGCATACTTATACAAAGAGGATAAGAACTAAGAGGGATAAATTGAAAAGGAGTATACCAATATTGGTGTAAAGGGAGAGAGAAAAACAATTAAAAAAAGAAATTGTCGCACTTGACTTAGATTTAAACACAGCACTCTTCATCGCCGGAAAGGACCAAACAAGATGTGACTGACGTCTTTGTCTTTATACTCACATGTATGCTATCAATTATCGTTGATTTTCAGGATGCATATGCTTTAAAATGTATACGAATGAGATAAAAATGTAGACTAAGCATTTGATTGAAATATTCACTATTTTCTTTCCTAACTAACACAATATAGGCCTGTTAGCTAATGAAATAAAAAACTATGTAGAAATAGAAAAAAAAATCTCCATGGCATCTGCCCGCAAGCAAGCTATATTGACAGAGTGGTCACCACATTTTGGCGAACATGGTGTGGGTAGAGGGCGTCATGGTGTCAGCACAACGAACTGTATTGTCATTAAACTCAGTTTTCTAAACCAGATCTGCTATATTTATTCAAGTAGATTCTCATTAATCCTCACTAGGCTGAGTTTACCTCGTTTCAGACATACTGTTTCACAGAAAGTTTGTGGAGACGCCGGGGATAAAACCCATGACCTCTGGATCTATAGCCAGGAACTCTGCCCTCTATAAATGTAATAATAATAATATAATATGTTAGCACTTTGTTATTCATCTTGACCAGATAGGTTAAGTTTCATCCTGTCTGGTTTTGGCAGTGACGAAGAGGTTAGAGTTTAAATCTAAGCGGTGGTGATCTTTCTGAAATAGTTTACCTCTCTTCCGCCATAAAAATGATGAAACACTTTCTATTGATTCAACCTTCAGCATCCGTATCCAATTAGTTTAAATAACTGATATCACCGACGGGTTGTAAGGCGTAGAGCAAGAGAAGTAGGGAGGGGATTTTACTAATATAATTTTTATTCTTAATATGTCAGTTAAGGTGGAGCTTATCTCTTGTTAAGGATGAAGTCATATCTGGATACATATTACACATATTATTATTACTATTATTATTATTATTATTGTTATTATTAGCACCGAGTCTTACTATCCGTTCGGGCTATACGCACTTACGCTAATGTGTAATGGTAGGGTGATTGTGAGATGAGTAGGGTGATTGTGAGATGAAATGGAGGACCTACAGTTTAACGTGGGATCCGAACCACGCTGGAGGCCTGGCATTCCACACAATCCCAAGTTGTGATTAATACACGTCTTGTCAGAGGTGAAGAAAGGGTTTGGCAATCGGATAAACTGTGCCGGGACCGAGGATTGAACCCCGGACGCCCTGCACAGAAGTCCCGACACCTTACCCCTAGACTGCCCCTCATCCTCGTATTAAAATCAAATTAGGCACAGTTTTAAAACTTACGTTTGGATACGGGAATGAAGCTCTGGGGCAAATATCCCAGGTTTGATTCCCATGTCCATTTTGATTTTTCAACTACATTTGAGTTCTCGAAAAAGATGGCCGAAAAACGTACATCCCAAACGGATAGTAAGACGCGATGGGAATTTCTAAATTATATTATAGTTATATAAAGAACTCTTGGACTTGGAGTGAAATTACGTATTGGGGTACGTCAATTATTTTCTAACTAGCTGAATCCCCATCTTTCACACGGGATATTGTGTTATTATTTATTTTTGGATCAAAATGAGGAATTTTTATTTGAACCTTAAGGGCATGGTTCTTAGCGCTACCCGAGAAACACTACGAGTAGGTGACCATGTATCGTTTCTCATGGGGAGTTTTATTTTCGGCAGTTCCCCTTGCCTACTACTTGGGGCTTTATCAGCTGAGAGCGGCTGGACAGGTCTCCCCCGCCCCGCTCCCAGCACTCCCCACCATCACATACCATCCCGGGCCGGGCCCTCTCACTCACACAGACACTACAAACACCACAAAATTTATCAAAATATAAACTACAGAATTCTACCATCTCTTGGTTTTGCATATTAAAATGTAACTACATATTTTAATTAATCACCTGTATTCATTTCTTTTCACCCCTTATGGGGTTAAAAGTAAATGCTATATTTTTTCTAAGGCATTACTAGTACACATTTTTCGGATTATTACACTCTAAACGCTTAAAAAGTGTTTATAAAGCAATATTGTTAATTATGGTAGCTACCCCAATTTCACCCCGTTAATCACAAAACACCGGAATGAAACATCTTTACTTTTCCTAATTAGCTTATAAGGAATACCTGTGCCAAATTTCAGCCCACTAGCTTTGTGAGAAGTTTGAGAATTAGTGATGAGTGAGTTAGTGAGTGAGTGAGTTAGTCAGGGCTTTCGCATATATATATATATATATATGTCTTAGTAAAAAATATCAGCTAAAATTAAAAGCACAAGGCAGATACAAATTTCAAGCTTCACACTGTTTGAAAAACATTTCATCGATCTAATTTATAGCTTCGTGAAATAAAACCTGGGATCATAAAACTATATTCAATTATTATAATCGTGACTGGTCAAACGAGGTATTACAAATATGTTCTCTTTCCAATCCTGCACGAATAACTTTATGGTACATATAAAGAAAACCTTATTTTACAAGCAAATAAATGGAAAACTTTTAGATTGCGGTTATGAACAGGAGTTAATTCAAGGAATAATTGTTTAGCTTGAAACTCAAGTATTTGGTCGAATTTCTATTGGTAGTATTACGTCATTTTTAATTTAATAAATATTCGTCCTTTTGTATAGCCTAGTATTTAATCACACATAGAACACAGATTAAGGTCGATAGTTTAGAGACTACTACGAAAAACATATTATTTGACAGGGTTAATTAATGAAAATATTTAGGAACGATTTTAAACAGTTATAACGATGATAGATTGGAAATTAGGAAAATAATACAATCAGGAAATGCATGCTATTATTCAGTCCGTAAGTGGTTGACATCTCTCCGGTTGTCAAGGAATGTAAAATTGAGAACATACAAAACATTGATTTTACTAGTTTCTCTCTATGGGCGTGGAACGTTATCTCTTACCTTACATGACGATTTTTTTAAGGTGTTCGAAAATAAGGTGCTCAGGAAGATATTTGGTCCAAATAGGCATGTAGCTACTTGGTAATGGAGGAGGTTACATAATAATGAGTTACACACCTTGTACTCATTACAAGACATTGTTAGGATAATCAAGTCTCTTAGACTACGGTGGGCAGGACATGCAGTTCGAATGGGAGAATCTAGAACCTTGTTCTAGGTACTGACTGGTAAACCTAGTGGGAAGTCCTAGACGCCGATGAGAGGATAACATTAGAATGGACCTGAAAGAGATAAGGTGTAATGAGTAGGACTGGATAGTACTAGATTAAGAAGATAGGGATAGGGTGTAATGCCATGCCATAGAGTAAGTAGCCTAAGTAAGATTATGTCAGCCAATTAAAAACAAGTCCACTTAACGGTGAGAAAGCATTGTCAGGTATATATTTGTTTTTACATGATCTTACAAGTAAATTTAATTTAAAGTCCAAACTTCTGTTTTATCCCATTATAAAACCTGATATACTTAAATGTAATGTAGAAAAATGACACACTGACGGGGATTTGAATGCCATGTCGACATTGAGGAGATCTGGGATGGTTCAGTCGGCAAAGGGGTCGGCACGTAAGGCCGGATGGTCAGAGTTCAAAACCCTGTCTGGATGTAATTTATATATATATTTACAGACACACAAATACTCCTTCAGAATATAATCTGGGGAGACGTGTTTGTTTAAATTGGTATTTGACCAAATTTACTTGTGTCATGAACCTTTTGAAAAATGTATGGCTTTTTTTTTCTTCTGCGTGTTGCGTGTGTTATTACCATGTTACACCAGTTTCCCCGAGAACACATACACTACAGCAAGCATATTTTTATTACCCTTCATCTCCTTGCTATATTTTATTCATGATAATTTTGGCCTTTTGTAGCAGTTGTAAACCGACTTTTTAAAACGGTTTAGTTTTGTTTCATATCCAACCTACTTCGGTGGCCACATGTTGTAAAGTATCACTCAAGTGTTAGACTAGACTGATAATGACAGGGGGATTGGGGTTAAAATACCGGTCAGGTGTAATTAGGGTGGTTTTTTACAAAATGGTTTTCTACTCTCCCTCCACAAAGATATGGATACACGTCTTCTAAATTCAACCTTACTCATCCCTAGTTAATTAGTGTTATGAGTACATATGCGTACAACTTTAACAGGTAGTAAGACTAGGTACTAAAAAAAAGTAATCAAAAATACGCTTCCCTAATGTACGCTATAGCTTTGGCGAGTGAAAACAAATAACCAATCAAATTGAATGCAAATGGGACTCCTTTTTAATGATTGTTTTACTGGGGGGTAAGGGCTGATTCTACCACGAATGTACTATATTCACATGACTTTTGGAATAAGAATCCAGGACCCGTTTACATTCACGGAGTTACTACGTACTATGAGACTTTGTTGACTCTGGTACGTCAGTAGAATACGCTGGCACTGAGAAGCTCTGGTAGCGTTTGTGTACTATAACTTTACTAAACATCTTTCAACCTATCATATAGAAACTTGAGCTATGAATATATCACCTTCAACACTAGACATACTGGGGAGGAGATAAAGGGGGAACACAAGAGGGAGGGATGAAGTGGGGACACAAGGGAAAGGGAGCTAAGGGGAGCACAAGGGGGAGGGAAATAAGGAAAACACGGGAGAGAGAATAATGAGGAGTACAAGGGGGAGGGAATAATGAGGAAAACACGGGAGAGGGAATAATGAGGAGTACAAGGGGGAGGGAATAATGAGGAACACAAGGGTGGGGAAATGAAGGGAGGAATAAGGTGGGATATAAGAGTAAAGAGATAAGGGGGGACACAAGTAAAAGGGAACTAAGGAAGTAACACAAGGGTGAGGAATTGAATGGAGGAATAAGGGGGATTATAAGAGTAAAGAGTTAAGGGGGGACACAAGGGAAAGGGAATAATGAGGAACACAATGGGGAGTGATTTAAGGAAATAACACAAGGATGAGGAAATGAATGAGGGACACAAGGGTGGGAAAATTAAGGGGTGGAAGGTCGTGGGAGTGAGGTACTATGACTTGAGAGAATTGGGTTCTTTCCCTGATCGAGTAACACAATAGTTGGTTTAATTACCCCTGGTTTTATTAACATTCACTTGAATGTGGCCTACCCTTTAGGTTAAATCGATTAAGTATAGTAGTATTTTGCTAGAAACAAAACATTTGAAAGCTACAAAAAAAAATCTTTCCAAATCAATAACTTTTTACTATATTATTAATGTTGTTTCATGTGTGTTGATTATATTATATATCGAGAGTGACTGCTGTAGATAACATTACCTGACGTATGAATACGTGAAAGTTGTTATAGTAACTTTTATAGTTGTCGAATACGGTTCTTTCTATGAAAATTGGACTGTAACTACTAGCCAGTCGACCCATTTACACTGATCATACAACTTAAACTAACTGTTGACTCAGGGATTATATTTTCCGTTAACTCTAAGTATAGAAACAAGATCAAGATTGTGTTCATACAAATTGGTGGCTGCTGAAACAATTCCAGTAAAATCCAAATAGTAAGAGTTGTGCACTTATAGTGAGTGAACTTGAAACTTGACAGACTGACCTTAAGAGTAAGCGCTAACCTAGAACATGACCTGACCTTCAATTATGTGAACTGACTTGTGGCAAGATATGCATTTAGAACTTGTTAGAATGACCTTTAAGCGTGCACACACTTAAAACATGTTAGAACTACCTGGGAGAAATCCCTAGTCTTGAAACATGCTAGAATATCTTGAGAGAAATCACTAGTCTTCAAACATGTTAGAATGACCTGGGAGAAATCACTAGTCTTGAAACATGCTAGAATAATCTGAGAGAAATCACTAGTCTTGAAACATGTTAGAATGACCTGGGAGTAATCACTAGTCTTGAAACATGCTAGAATAACCTTGGATAAATCACTAGTCTTGAAACATGCTAGAATGACCTGGGAGAAATCACTAGTCTTGAAACATGCTAGAATGATCTGGGAAAGAAATCACTAGTCTTTAAACATGCTAGAATGATCTGGGAGAGAAATCACTAGTCTTGAAACCTGCCAGAATAACCTGAGAGAAATCACTAGTCTTGAAACATGTTAGAATGACCTGGGAGAAATCACTAGTCTTGAAACATGCTAGAATGACCTGGGAGAAAATCACTAGTCTTGAAACATGCTAGAATAACCTGATAGAAATCACTAGTCTTGAAACATGCTAGAATGACCTGGGAGAAATCACTAGTATTGAAACATTTTAGAATAACCTGGGGGAAGTCACTAGTCTTTAAACATGTTAGAATGACCTGTAAGGAATCACTAGTCTTGAAACATGCTAGAATAACCTAGGAGAAATAACTATTCTTGAAGCATGCTATAATGACCTGGGAGAAATCCCTAGTCTTGAAATATGCTAGAATAACCTGAGAGAAATCACTAGTCTTCAAACATGTTAGAATGACCTGGGAGAAATCACTAGTCTTGAAACATGCTAGAATAATCTGAGAAGAAATCACTATTCTTGAAACATGCTAGAATGACCTGGGAGAAATCACTAGTCTTGAAACATGCTAGAATAACCTGAGAGAAATCACTAGTCTTGAAACATGCTAGAATGACCTAGGAGAAATCACTAGTATTGAAACATGCTAGAATGACCTGGGAGAAATCACTAGTATTGAAACATGCTAGAATAACCTGGGAGAAATCACTAGTCTTGAAACATGCTAGAATGACCTGGGAGAAATCACTAGTCTTGAAACATGCTAGAATAACCTGGGAGAAATCACTAGTCTTGAAACATGCTAGAATAACCTGGGAGAAATCACTAGTATTGAAACATGTTAGAATGACCTGGGAGAAATCACTAGTCTTGAAAAATGCTAGAATAACCTGGGAGAAATCACTAGTCTTGAAACATGCTAGAATAACCTGGGAGAAATCACTAGTCTTGAAACATGTTAGAATAACCTGGGAGAAATCACTAGTCTTCAAACATGTTAGAATGACCTGGGAGAAATCACTAGTCTTGAAACATGCTAAAATGACTTGGAAGAAATCACTAGTCTTGAAACATGCTAGAATGACCTGGAAGAAATTACTAGTATTGATACATGCTAGAATAACCTGGGAGAAATCACTAGTATTGAAACATGTTAGAATGACCTGTAAGAAATCACTAGTATTGATTCATGCTAGAATGATCTGGGAGAAATCACTAGTAATAATACATGCTAGAAAACCTGGGAGAAATCACTGGTATTAAAACATGTTAGAATTATCTGGGAGAAATCCCTAGTCTTGAAACGTGCTAGAATAACCTGAGAAAAATCACTAGTCTTGAAACATGTTAGAATAACCTGGAAGAAATCACTAGTCTTGTAACATGCTAGAATGACCTGGAAGAAATCACTAGTCTTGAAACATGCTAGAATGACCTGGGAGAAATCACTAGTCTTGAAACATGCTAGAATGACCTGGAAGAAATCACTAGTCTTGAAACATGCTAGAATGACCTGGAAGAAATCACTAGTCTTGAAACATGCTAGAATGACCTGAAAGAAATCACTAGTCTTGAAACATGCTAGAATAACCTGAAAGAAATCACTAGTCTTGAAACATGCTAGAATAACCTGAAAGAAATCACTAGTCTTGAAACATGCTAGAATGACCTAACCATATTGGGTAGAGTCCATCATGATAAACCCTATATCCACACACACGCGTGCGATCCACCACTCCGATCAAGGGGCAGTGCTGTTGTGAAGAGCCTAGTGCAATGGAATCGTAAAGAGCTATGATGTCACAACAACGATTTAACCACTTAAAAGCGTCAGATCAGCATCGGGGGGAAGTGAGGGGGGCGTGGTTGTGAATAGTGCATTTTGTACCTACTATGCTATAAGATTATCAAGAGACATGAGCGTCAATGGTTCTGTGGGCCAATGTTTTAGTCAATGTTCAACTTATCTCTAGTAATATTTTCATTAATTACAGGCTATAAGTGAATGTTGAAACGCGGGCCGAATTGTCTCCATGGGCCAGGGTTTGATCACCCTATGCTAGGCTACAATCTGGGTTCAACCTATCACTAATAATATTACCACTAACTGTGGAATATAAGTGAATGTTGAGACGCGAGCCACCATGTATCCACGGGCCAGTGTTTGACCACCCAGCACCAGAGATACAGGTTGGTTGTGGGGTCGTGGGAACCGACATGCGGGGGTCGGCGCGCGACCACACCCAGTACACCACATACTAGCGAGAGTCTGGATGTACCGCGTGGGGCCTACACAGAGCGGCGCATTGGCCTACATTCGAGCCCCGAGGCAGGACACTCACCTCATCTCACAGCTCCCCCGAACCTTGTGGTCCCCGTGGATAGGTCTGGTGGACCTTGGTTCAATCCTTTAAGGGCACCGCCCACACGAAAGGAAATATCCTTAAACTACACCCTCCCTTCACCTCTGACAAATACGTGTATTAATCACAACTTGTGAATGTGTAAAATGCCTGGTCGAGACCGTGGTTCGGATTCCACGTTAAACTGTAGGTCCTCCATTTCATCTCACAATCACCCTGCCATTACACACTAACGTAAGTGCGTATAACCAGAACGGGTAGTAAGACGCGGTGCTAATAATAATACTTAAACTACAGATATATTTCTTATGAGAAGAGCAGTTTTAAAACAATAGACAGAATACTAACTTATCTAGCCATTTTATTTTGTGACCCTGTTGAAAAATAAATTTATTTGTTTAAGGAAATCTAAATCTAGTGTTCTAACTATTTATTTTGATCTGAGAGCCACGACATTTCTCGTGAAGCTTCATTAAAAATTAGCTAGTTTTTCTTTTTCCATACCGACCAAGCGGCCGCCGATTGTTGGTGAATATAGTGACCACGTCCGCTGATAGAGGGTGTCACGTGGTCAACATAACTAATCCTTCTGACGTTAATCTCAGTTTTCTAAACCCAAAATGAAAACTTTTTAAATCTTATAATGACATGAGGATATCTTTCATCTTCATTTTGGAGTGAACCATATTTTAAAATAACAAAACATTTCTTATAAGCTGGTATTTCTAAACTTCTGCAAGGTGTCTCATTCTTCTGGTAGTTTTCTTAGCACCACGTCTTACTACCCATTCGGGTCGTACGCCTATGTATTAATTACGCTTATATGTTAGGTACTAGGAAGGTTTAGCTTAGAGGAATTGCGACCGCATTACTGCGGAGGACGAGTGAAAACTCCTGTAGGAAAAACCATCCTCAGTGCATCTAACATTGTGATTGTTTTGCAAAAATGCACGTTAAGGCCTATATTAAACGCTTCGGTGGGTGCTACGCTTGTAATAGACTAGACTGCTGAAGACAGGAAGATTGGGGTTTAATCCCGGTCAGGTATACTGAAGGTTTTTTCCTAAATGGTTTTCCACTCTCCTTCCACGCAGATATGGGTGCCCTTCTTCTCAATTAAACTTTCTTAATCTTTAAGCCATTAGTGTAATTAGTACATGAGCGTATAACCCGAATGGTTAGTAGGAGGCAGTGCTAAAAAAAACTCAATTTAGAGACATCAACCGATTTTTTATTCCACTGGGAAAACTTTCTTAAAAAATGTGATTATACTTGATGTATAAATTTCCAAACGTGTGACTTATTGAAGATGAAGGGGGCGTGGTTGGAAGGGGGGCAGGCAGAGCGAGCTGATTCTAAATGTTGCAGTGGAAGGAAGCCTCCTCTAAACGAAACAATCCATTTATTCCGAGATCATATCCGTGAAAAAATAATCCACATACCTTTTTTTATCACCACGTCTTATTACCTTTTCAGGTTTATAGGCATATATGAAAATTACAATAATGAAGCAGGGAAGAGGCACCAGCAAAACAAGTTAAATTATCTTGACATTTATTGAGGGGAAGTGTGAATGAATTTGTGGAAATAAAGTTAAAAACCATTTTGGAAACTCTCATCCTCAGTGCAACCGTTTGGGACCCAAACCCTAAGCTATCCGTAACTGGTGTAACAGACCAAATAAAGGTTGACGATTAGATTACGTACCCACCGATGCGGCTATCTACACAAACCGTAGTTTGGATTCGAAATAATTTTTATAGCCACTTTGGTGGCTGCATGGTCTAAGGCGTCACTCCCGCAAAAGACTATATTGTCATTATTATTATTATTATTATTATTATTATTATTTGATATGCACCTTTTGAACTGACTGTATTATATCAGTATACGACTTATAATCTAACTTAAATCTAAAACGGACACAACATCCAGCCCCCAACTAGTAATTCATCACTGTAAAAGGGTAAATCCACATTCCACAAATGATACATTTTCCTGTCATACCTAGAATCGAGTCCCGGGACCTTGACATCAATGGCAAGCTCATGTAGTCTGGATTGACGTTAGCAGATAGAGAATGGTTTGTATCTCGGCTGGGTATTATGGTGTTTTTTTTTAAACCAAGGGATTCTTCACTTGTGTAATAAATCTACGTAACGGTTATTTAAACACCAAGGTGAATAAAAATTAGTACGCTAAAACTTAAATACCTAACAAATATTCCTTTTAGTTTTGTTATAGATTCGAACCAATGACCTTCTAATTACTAGTCAGCCTTATTGCTACTTTATAGTGTAGTCTCTATATATTTACAAACAAAAGTCACTCACCCTCTCAATTGTAGAAAACAAGGGAATAGGGGGGAAATGTCCAATTTTGACTCGTATTTAGTCAGTGCTACCATCTGTTAGACACTCTAATGCACTTTATACTATATTTAAAAGCAATTTTTGCTAAATTTAAATAGTTAGAAAAAAAAGTATTTGCTAGGGTCCTCGTGGTGCTTGAGATATGTGAAGTAACTTCCTTCCATCATTTTCTCCTGTACCTATGAATTATATATAACTTATTAAATAATTAATATATTACCTCTCAAAAGTTCTGGTGAAAAAGTTTTCATTCTAAACACTCTGACCTAAAACGGTTGAGCACAATTCAAAACGTGTGCGATATGTAAACCGTCCGTAACGCCCCCNCCCCCCTTCCTACCCCGTCTTCCATTATTTTCTCATCAAATGGACGCTAGTAAATCGTTCTCTTCATCCTATATCCTTTAGTATTTCGTGTATTTATTTTAACCCAACTGTTAAAGCATTATTATACAGTTACCAGAAACCATTTAAATTTATATATTTTTTTATATTTTAATCATTCATAATGTTTTAAAGTATATTGATAAAATAAATTTCATTGTTATCAACGACCAAACAAAGCTCACAGTAACAAGCAGCCACCTTCTTCGGTGGACACATGTTATGAGGCGTCACTCTCGTAATAAACTAGACTGGAGAAGACAGAGAGATCGGTGTTCGAATCCCGAGTGCATTGAGGGTGGTTTCGCCTAGAAGGTTTTCCACACTCTCTCTCTCTCTATGCAAATGTGGGTGTGTTTCTTCTAAATTCAACCTTCCTCCTTCCTAACTCCTCAGCGCAATTATTGTATATGCGTATAATATGATCAGGTAGTATGACGCGGTGCTAAAAAAAACAACTAGCCAAACGCGTATTAAAATATCTAAAACACAGATCATTAACGCATAATATAATATTACTACAACCAGCGTCAATGGCCTTTGATCTAATGCGTCACTCTGTAAATAGACCGTACTGCCGATGATGAGGAGATCTAGGCTCGAATTCTCATTGAATGAACTGGAAGTATTTTTTCCTAATTGTATTTCTACTCTCTATCCATGTAAATGCGCGTACATTTCCTCTAAAATTCAACCTTCATCATACCTATTCAACTAGCGTAATTAGTATATGTATAATATTGCACTTCAGGGCTATATCAATCGTGGCTAAGTAGTGGAAAGATTAGCTAGTATTAATGAACCTTTGCTCAGGGGACGCCCGAATGTACTAATCGTACATTCCTTTGTGGGAGGCTCTTTCCGTGTCCCAATGAGATGAGATAATGGTAATAGTGATTATGAGGGTGTAGAACCAGTAGAAACACTTAAATATAACTTAATCCTTATTATTATTATTATTATTATTATTACCAAGTCTTGCTACCCGCTCGGGTGACCGTTGTGGTTGTTCCCCTCTCGGGAAAAATACCCAAGGTACCAGCTGGGAATCGTACCGAGCACTCCTAGGTTCGTGGCCACGTGCACTGACAACTACACCAGGAGACGGGTTAGCACAGTTAGTGGATGCGTATAGCCCAAACGGGTACTAAGACGTGGAGAGATAAAAATTTACCACAGTCCAATTTTTATAGGAAGAACCCTTAAGAAATTTAAAACATATTTTGTTGTCCAAAAATAAAAACATTTTTCTATTTGTTATATTTGATAGGTATTGATAATATTCATCAAAATTTACAGCTACGTATGGCATCACTCAATGATTTAATGCGTAAAAGTAGATCTAAAAACCACCCAAGATGTCAGATGAGTTCCTTCTTAACATCACTTGAGGCATGAATACGTGAAATTAGATCTAAGGACTATTCAAGCTGTCAGATAAGGTCCTTCTTAAGTAGCTGGGACTATACACCTGTACATGTTCTTATAAAATATCCTATGATTACCAGCACACGTATATGACTGACCACCAACACGAGAAATGAAGAAACACCTGTTTGCGTAATTTCTGTTCCATTCTTAGAGTACCAGTTGAGTAAGTTGAGGAGGGGGGAGAACGGAGAGTCCACAACTGTCACATGCCCCGTTATGCAAATCACGCACGTAGCTTTAAGCGTAATCTTGTAGGTGGTAAGACGTTACGTTCACACGCCGGCCCGCTTTGGCGAACGAGAGTGAATGGAGGTAAATGGCATGAGGGTATACGTTAGGACTTCGAGCGGCGGCCAACTGGGTTACTCGCTCACTCACTCATTCGAGTCACCGTGGTGGTTGACGAGTGAGGTGACGCAACGGACGACGACCGAGCAGCACGTCCGTCATCCTGTCTTACCTCACGGAACCCTTGTTGGCCACAGGTCCGTGTTTGGACGCTATCCGATTTTTTGGTCACGCGTCACCTCTCTGAACCTGAAAGGGCGGATCAGGGTGTCGGAATAAATGCCGACGAGACCGTAGGACCATATAGATTCACGTTCAAATAAAATCTGGCTTAGAATTTAGGACTGTTTGCAAGATCAAATTTCTTGGTAGGCGTTTGAAAAATTAGTTAAACCCGGAACCAAGCCTAGTCAGAACCAAGCCCAGTAAATAAGCTTGTCCTCTATATGTATTTAAAAAAAATTGTTGGCACCTTCTTTCTTACTCTTTCGGGTTGTAAGCGTATGTAACAATTATGCTAATAAGTTAGGGATGATTAAGGTTGAATTTAGATGAAATATACCCATTTTTGCGTGTATTGATGATGGAAAAATATTTAGGAAAAAACCTCAACGCAACCGACCGGTATTCGAACCCTAACCTCCCCATCATCGGCGTTCTAGACCATTGCAAATGTTATGACTTAGACCATGCAACACCGAAGCGTGTGTTTATTTATTCAAATTTCAACATTATGCTTATGATCTGCTTCGGTGGTTACATGATCTTTGTTGTCAATCTCACAATAGACTGAATTACTATTACGGGGAGATTGGTGTTCAAATCCATATTGGGTGTACTGAGGGTATTTTTTATTAATTATTTTCCGTACAAAATGTGGCTAAATTTTCTTTAAATTAAACTTTGCTTATTTATAGCCAATCGTCGTAAACATGCGAATATCTCGAACGGGTAATAAGACCTAGTGTAAAAAATAACTAAATGAATACTGTGTTGTAGCATATTAATTTACGTGATCTTTTAGAATAATAGATGATACGCAATACATACTTGTCCACATGTGAATATGTGCAACGTTCTATTTAAAGATTTTCATAAAATTGTTTGACGATCCTCCTCATTAATATTATTACCAATTGTACCCTTAAGGTGGATTTAGTCAGCGAATTTCTCCTGTAGGTTTTTTTCAGCCTAACTGAAACTAAGAACAAGAAGAAGTTTTCTATTAGTTAATAACGCTGGACTTGCAATGATGGGCATGCCGTCCAAGTTAGTTTGGTTTACTTGTGATGGGGTGGTCTAGGTACGAATACCGAACTTGTGTTTTTATTTTCTGTAATTGTTTGCCACTCTTCCTTTAAGTAAATCTAGGTAAAGTACATTTATTCTAAATTCAACCTTATTCGTCCCTACAATATAAGGGTGGATAATTTAATTGTTTATAACCCAAACGTGTATTGT
>CABFOW010000164.1:245439-256989 GCA_902141385.1 Timema californicum
TGATTTTCTCCACATTAAATTAATCCACCTTTTGCAATACTGGAAACGTTTGTTTATTCATTGAGTCACTTTCAAGAAATTCTTCTACTTTTCTGTCTTAGATTCTTGAAAATGTATAAAACTAATTGAAAAATATAAACTCATTAGTCAAACAAGTTTGTTTTTTTTGGGGGGGGGAGGGGGGATTGCAAATTAAATTATTTAACTCTTGTTCTTAACAGGTGCTATATTTTATAAACGCATTAAAAATTACAGCCATTAATGAAGTTGTTTTAATGGTTTATTACTTCAAGTTTTTAACCTGATTATGGTAACTAGAATAGTGTACCCAGTCAACAGATATTCTCATTAGTTTCCTAATGGTTCATGTTCCTGAAAGGTGTTAGTGAGTAGACGGCAGTAAAAGCAGATTAAAGCCGGCGGTAATTATTTAGGGCAGCCTACAAGGCGTCGACATTGGTTCTATCCTTAAGACACTTGTATCTTTCCTCAACTTCTTAATTGGAATACGATGATAAAATAACTTTACCTTGTGGATAGAAAATAGTAATAGGCACCCATAATGAACGCCCAAGTAAGATTTCCCCACAAAGTGGTATAGGTTATATTGTTTTAAGTGGCTGAGTGGTTTCGATTAACTACGATGGGGTGGAAAAGGACGGAAGAAAAGGCATTTTTTTTGCAGTTTTTATAGCAAAACATTTTTAGCGAAACTAAATAAAATATTGCTCCAGTATAAACATAATATTTTAATTTTCTTCACATGGTGACATTAAAAGTTATTTAATATCTGTCATGGGTGTCCTGTAGTTTAATGACAGCTTGTTCTCTTCATTTAAAAGGTTTCTCATCAAGTCCACTGTTCTCATGACCAATATTCAACAACTGTTGATATCACCATGGAAAGAAAATTAAACTATGTTTCTTCCGGATAAATATTTAATTTATTTTGGCCAAGACAAGTTTTTCTAGAAATTTTTTAAAGACACTGGCTTTTTATCTCGTCTCCTACCATCCCACCTTAAGTCCAGGATCACTTCGATTGATCCCCTGAAGTGACTTTATTATTTATATATTGGTTTGACCTCTTTAATTTCCGACAACAGGGGTGTATTTTTTTTAACAAGGCTAAGTTAATGTTAAATTGGTCTTGAGAAAAAACTGTAACAACATTGTTTAAAAATTTAATTTTATACGGCAAACCTTTAACTCCTTGTTTGAAATTAATTACACCTAACTTCAAAGATTAATTAATTTTTAAGCCACCCACATGGATGGTCACATGGCTTAATACGTCACTCTCGTGTTAAACTGGGTTATCGGAGACAGGTAGATTGGGACTCGATTCCCGTTAGTTTCAATTTTACTTGATGAATCCCCACTCTGTCTTCACGAAGATGCTGGTAAATTCCTCTACATATAAGGTTTACTCTGCCTTACTACATCAGCGTAGTTCATATATTCGTATAGCTCGAACAGGTACTAAGATGGAGGTAGTAGAGGAGGCGGGATGTAAAATTTCCGTACAAGTCATGTGATAGTATTATATGTATTTACAAATGGTCCGGGGAAATTAAATAAACAACATTGAATTAAATATCAACACAAGATTCTTCTAATATTATTGTTGCTCTTAGTCCTTTCTAAATTATACGACCTCTAAAACAAGGACTTTAGAATATATGTGTTGAAGTTCTTTCCCATTAAGTTATCCATTTACAATGTTTGCCAGCCCTATGTGACCTAGCAGGTACATTTCGGTCATCTGTCCAAGTGGCAACTGGCCCAGTGTGTGTGTGCGAGATGTACCAGGTATGCCGTCATTGTTTGTCATGACGTCACACCTCCATTGTCCCGACAGCGAGTGTGGAAACGTCCAACATGATATTGGCAAACTCGTCTTCTTTCTGACCTCTCGCTTCAACTGAGCTTCTTCGTCCTGTACCGGCCACTCTGAGTGAAAGTGACACATAAATGCGAGACACGGCTAATTAAATAAGACGGACCTCATCAGATAAAAAAAAAGCTTTCACGATGCTCTAAAGTAAAGTTTAGAGATACGTGTAACTTGTAAGCGAAAAATAGAAGAAAGAGAAAGAGACACACATCGGCGGACACGCTGTATAAATGTCAGGTTCATTTAGTTTGCTCCTGATGGAGATGTAAGGACTACAATGGGTGCGCTGAGGGCTGTTTTTCATAAACGTATTCCTGCTCTATTTCAACGCAAATTCAGATACAGCTATCATAAATTCTACCCCCTTCATTCTTACCTCATTAGCATAGTAAAAAATGTTTTGCAGCCTGGATGGGTAAAAGAATCCATGGAAAAATAATAATATGGAAGACATCATATTAGTTCGTATTAATCTTCTTCCAGCACTTATAGCTTCCTCCTTTGCCGTGTAAATTGAATAGGGTGTTTGTATGATAGTTGGAAGATTAAGTGAAATAGATTCAATTTATTTTAAACTCAAATATTATTATCGATCAATACAATTTCTCATTTCTCATCAACGGTCAAATCTAAAAGTTAAACGAGACCACTGCAATTCTATAAATTACTTGTGCAAGCTAGGACCTTCCTCAGAAACGCGCTGAAGATTCTGATCCTTGCCGTTTATCAAGGATTAGGACCAACACTCCGTCTTTTTCTGAAAGGTGGCAGTAGTAATATCTGGAACGATTACATTACAGATGAATCTTAGAAGCTACAACATAATGTAACCAAGAAACATGAGCGTGAAAGGTAGCGGTCCAAACTCGATTGATTATATAATATCTAATAATAGCCGCTCGCTTAGGTTTGATGCAAATTGATGAATTTTTAATAGGGTATTTTCACGTATTATTTGTAACTGTATTACTTACTAGACCCTTCCACCTCCTCCCCACCCCTCCCCCGCATTATTATTTTCAACACACATATTTAAGATTCACCATAGAGACTACCATAAAATATAAGTGACTATAGACATTTTTATGAGGAATAAATTATATTTTCAAAATAAAATATAGCCTATGTTACTCACTGATAATGCAGCTTTATATTGGGGGAAGAATTTTTTAAATTGGTCCAGTAGTTTTTGAGTCTATCCATTACAAAAAAAAAACAGAAAATCAAATCTTTCCTCTTTATAATATTAGTATAGATATAGATAAAAATTGCAAGTGTTTCGTTTGGCTGTAATATTTAACCGTGGGGAAGCCAAATGAAAGATAGCAACACCAACTTCACTACGGCCACATCCTATAGGCTACACCATAGCAGATCCAATCAAAGCAAGCTTGCTATCACGGGGTACATGTATGCTATGAAAATGGTCGTGCATGATTTTGATGGTCAGTGAAGGGAACGATTGTCAGACTGTGTGCGTATATGGCTCAGTGTTGTAACGAAGCTACGACGACGTGGCCGGAATCTGAAAACTTTATACCGAGCGCGTGCTGGAAGGATCCTTGCTGCTAATGGTGACCGGTAAGTTCGTATTGAGAAACGCGCGCGCACGCGTGTGTGTCGGTCAGATAAAACTGTCCATATTCAGGTCATGACGTGAGCGGAGAGGAGGATGAGTCTCTGTTTGTCGTTCCTTGTCTTGTTCTGGATAGATATTGAGGTCTAGGACAGAGGCTAAGATTAAGGGAAGGAGCTATGCCAGCAAATATTCATGTTGAAGTGAATATGATACGATCTTTGCCACCATACACCTACGCCAACAAAGACTCATGGAAATGCACCTTTTAATGCTAGTTTTGTCCATCAAGGAATTAGGTCAAAGAGTAGGGAACGCGTGTTAAGGGTAGTACTTTTAAATTTTTATATGAAACATATATTTTTGGTCAAAAGAGATCAAATATTGCTTTAGTACAAATGTAGAGCTTAATTTTCTTCACATTCTTGACCTCAACAGTTCTGAAATATTTGTCAAGGGTGTCTTGGGATTTAATGACAGTTTTTAATCTTTATTTAAAAGGTTTCTCGTCTAATACCACTATGCTCATGAGAGATATTCGAGAATTGTTTTTATCATCATGCGAAGTAAAATAAATTCATATTTCTACTAGAGCAATATTTCATTTCTTTTGATTAACAAAAGTTTTGATATATAAACTGCATAAAAATCACATTTAATTTGTGTTCCTTACATTCACACCTTAAAAAGGGAAATGTAAGGTACCATCATTAAGATAGTAAATTTTAAGAAATTGTGTCAGTATTTTTTTTAGTTCGAATGAACAACTACGTTAGAAAGAACGAGAGAGATCAGTTTCCTGAGTAAAATAAAAAGTTATCTAACCCTATTGATGAAAACACTTTCCCTGGAAAAACGAGTCTGATGCATGCTAATCTTATTATTATTACTGCCCATCAGAAATATTATTATATTTAATTTAGAAGAAAGGGTGACCTGGTGGTCTAGGGGTAAGGTGTCAGACTTCTGTGCTGGCGGCCGGGGTTAAATCCTCGGTCCCGGCACAGATTTATATGATTACCAAACCCTTCCTTCACCTCTGACAAGACATCTTGTGAATGTAGGGAATGCCAGGCCTCCACCGTAGTTCGGATTCCACGTTAAGCTGTAGGTCCTCCATTTCATCTCACAATCAACCTACCATTACACATTAGCGTAAGTGCGTATAACCCGAACGGGTAGTAAGACGTGGTGCTAATAATAATAATAATTTAGAAGAATTGTGCCATTATATGCGTGAAAGAATACTGGTAGACCACTTATGAAAATAACACCTCAATACACCTGCCTGGGAATTGAACTCTAAATCTCCTGCGGCTGGGAAACAATTTTAGATAATAGTGATGCCTTTGTTCACATGGCCGGTGGCGTACGTCTGATGAAAGTTAATAAATTTTATTAGGGTCTTTTTAAGTCGTATTTGTTATTATATTACTTAGAAGAAGTGTGAGTGTTCCTTTTGTTAGTAATATTTAACCAAAAATATCCTAATTCCGGTTTCAGTGTTGGAAATATCTGCGAAACTACGACATCAACTAAAGTGATATAGCTCTTCCCGTCTTAAGAGTTCGTGTTTTATCGTGGTTTTGATTTACATTATAGTGAAGACTACGATCTAACTAAAATATGAAACCTTAAAATACAAACACACAGCAATATCACTTTTTTTTAAACAAACTTTCATCATCAAGAACTTTGTGAAACAAAGTTAAATATCCCACAACTTCTTAAATCATTCAAAGCAGTTTCATGTATCTTTATTTTACCTTAATTCACTCCACGTGAGCCAAAAAGAAAAACTGTCTTCCTTTGCCATTTCTCTCTTGGACTATGTAAAATACTATAGTCCTAAATAAGGATTCCTTAGTGGTCATCCTTTTATAAAAAGGAATGGCAACATTAATTTTTTAAAAAACCTCACCAAATAATAAAAAAAACTAAATAAAAAGACATCGACATGATTTCGCACTTTATTTCGGGTGGCCAGTGACGACACCAAAGTTGTCCTCTTCGCCGAGGTCAAAGGGCGTGGGGTGTGTGAGATATTCGGGAAAGTGGTTAAAACAGGAGTGGAGAGGGGGGATTTAGGGGAAAGGGAAGTAAGGTTGAACGAATAATAGTCGCGCTCCAGTTCTTGTATAAAACTACTCCTCCCTCTTCCTAACAAAGCTTTGAATACTAGACACTACAAAAATGTTGTCATTTTTTTTTTTTTACTAGAACACTCTTCGTTTTCATTCAAACCTATGTTGTCAGCAGTCATCACGTAATAGCTTTTTTTTAATGTAATAGTGGGCGTAGATTATGGTTCTGTGTCCGGAATAAATTAAATACTCTTGTCTAGCAACGTACTACAGTGATGAGACTTGCCTCTCTGAAGGGTGATTCATTTCAAGACTTGATTATGAAGAGGAGAAACAGTTTTATCATGTACAGCCTAAAAATTAGGTGATGATATTATTTATAGTTCATAACAATATTGCTAACTATCTGTAACAAGCAGAAAGCAAACAACATTTAAAATAGCTATATACAGTTTACTGAGTGTTATTTATTTAGTAATTAGTTAAGGGAAATGATTTCACAATCACTTCACAAAAGGTATTTATAATAGACAAACCCTCTTCGGTGATCTAAGGCATCAATATCACAATAGACCCGACTGCATATGATGGAGAGATTGGTGTTCAAATTTAGGTCGTGTGTTCTGACGGTGTTTTGACTTAAATAGTTTTCCACTCTCCCTCCACGCATATTAGTGTACACGTCCTCTAAATTCAACCTTCTCAATCCAAAACGCACTAGAGTAATTAGTTCATATGCGCATACACAGAACGGGTAGTAAGACGCGGTGAAGTGAAAATTATAAATCGAATAAATATAGACGTTAAATTATATCTTAGGGAAATTATAAAAACTATATTTTATGTGTTTGTTTTTGGTATTTTACCGTGTTACTATAGTTTTTCCAAACGAACATGCAATATGATACCATATTTCCAATCCTTTTTCAAGAGATTTCTGGGACCTAGGGTATTTATTTAAAACTATTACGTCTCATTCTACTTCTTAGGGTGATTTAGCTTGGTTTCCGATACTGAAGTTTAAAATTAAATATTGATTATCTTAATAAAGCCTTTATTTAGATAAATACACAAAGTAACTTTTAAAAATACAACCATAATATTTTTTCGGTAAACATTGATCATATTTTATTATTATTATTTCATAGGTATTGATATTATCAATCAAAAGTGACAGTTAAATATCACATGACATGACGTATACGTACAATACAATTATTTTTGTAGCTTTTATAGCTGAAAGAAAATAGTTGTATCCAACAACGTTACACATTGTAATTTTAAATAATATATCCATTTAAAATTTGAAATTGTTCATTGTATATATATTGTAATACAGTGTCAGATCTTGAAGGCCTTCCAGGAAAAGCAGAGCTTATTAAAACTATTCCCCCTTGATCCCCATTTGATCAACCAATCATACGTAGGTTCTGCTCCCATGAAAAAATATTTTCGTTGATAACTGACCAATGAATGAGCGATGATATAACCACTGACATCAACAGTTTAAACAAACTCTGCTTTCTCTGCGACACTTCACGCGACGTCACTGTAAAAATATATCTTTGTAAATGGCCCACCTAGTGCCAAAGAGCCTGACGTAGACAGCGTGTATACATGAAGTTTGCGACATTAATGGCCATTAAAAAGGGATAAGGGGTACTAACATACTGGGGAAACATTTCACAAGATTTGATTAATAGCCGTTTAATACAATATTTCACACCTTGTTCAATTCTCTACGTTGATCCATTCAATCACATCTCCCCCCCATCCTCCCTACATTTAACCATCAAATCGAAGTGTACCTTTTTTTTTTCTACGAATATATCCGGGGTGTGGTACATATTAGCCAATAGTAACGCTGCATTGAACACACATATTAAACCTTAACCACCCACATGTCTATATCCCATTAAGAGTAAAGTGTGTCAGGTGAAGAACTACACAAGTTCAATAAGTTTTTATGTTTTATTTAATACTTTAAAAACTCAAATTAATGAGTTTTTTTTAGGAAAATACCGATTGTTTTATATCGAGTACAAGTAGTATATAATTTTATTCTAACTATTTTTGCTTTATTCTGCACGCCTCATTAAACTGAAAATGTCCACAAGTTTCAAATTTGGTGGTAATTAATTAAATAGGTATAGGCCCACTATATATTTCCAAACTAACAAATGCTAACCTCACATTGTGTAATACCATAATAACAAAGGTAAACATATGAATAAAATTGAATTGCTCTCTGCAGAAAGGGATTCAATAAAGAAATAACGAAAATATATAGCTATGAAATTTACCATTTTGACATTGAAACGACCCCAGTCAGACCACCAGAAACGTGCTTAATCAATGTTGTGACTTAAGTATTCAGGGAATATCTATGGAAACCTTTTTTTTTTTGACTGAATGAACTACTTTAAATATGATTGATAGCATTAGCACTACTTATTATGCATAAGCTATTAACAATAAATCAATAATAAATATTTTCGTTAATATCCTATATTAATTTGTGATTATCAAGGTTTTTTTTTAAGATTACATTCAAATATAAGACTTCTAAACAGATATTTAAAATTGATTTGATTTATTAAAAATATTGTCACGCACTGAAACACCGAATTTAAACGATGAAAGTTTTTAATAAGATATATGTTCAGACTGGTTTTGGTGATTTCATTCAGGTGATGGTTTGTATTCAACTGAAATCAAGAGGTGATTGACGTTTATAGTTGGCCAAGATTGTTCCTACCCTTAAATACGAGTGTGTCATCTAGTCTTACTACCCGTTCGAGCTATAAGAATGTGAAATAATTTCGTTTGTTTTTGGATTGAGGAAGGTTGAAATTAGATTAAGTATATACACATTTTCATGGAGGAAAATTGGAAAAATATCTAGGAAAAAATAAACTTTAGTACACCCGAACATGATTCGAACCATGCTTCTCCTGTCATCAGCAACCATGTGTATGGTGAGAATGACGCCTAAAAGGGATCAACTTTATATTTAAACAAAAGGTGACATGGCTTAAAGTGGTCTTAATTTGATGAAATTAAATATTGTAAATATTGTTGTTCTAGATTGTTTTAATATATAAATAAGCCATTTTAGGAATAATTTCGCGAATTATTTCATTACATTAAGAGTTATCTAATTCTTACATTAAAGATATTCCTAAATTGCCCTTGAACAAAAACATCTATCGAACAATCAATCATTGTGGAAACCAACAAGTAAAAAAAAAAAAAACAGAAAAAAAACGTGTACACAGGTTTCACATAAAGAAAAGAATAGATTAATCGATTATCCACGGCTATCGATCGTTTAAAAGTGCCGCGATCCGACACACCTATGGAACAATCGACCGTCTAAGGGGTTCAAGCGGGTTAACGTGGCGCTGTGATTTGTAAAGATGAGACCCACAAACTCCTTTAAATCGACCTCCGGTGCGTGGAATGCAATTGCAATGCCAGTTATTTTCGGATCGGGAAAATAAAGATTCAACGACAAGTGCAGCCAGTTTCACATTAGGATTGATGAGTCGATACAATCACTACGTTTAAGATGGATTTAGTGGTTTCTAAGAAATTATTTCTTTTGTAGAAATATTCAAGAGGATTTTTTTTACTAAGCTATCGGCTATTACTATTTAAATACACTTTAACATTTTATTTCTATATTTTAACATTTATTTCGTCCTTTTATTGACAGATTAAATAGCCAAGAGATTATATTTGTTAATTTGCGGTTATAGCCGCTTCTAAATATCAAAATATTTAAATTGAAAAATTAGAACTAGACACGGGAATAAAGCCCGGGACCATCGACTTAGTACACCAATACTCTAACCACAGGGCTATCCAGGAATCGTCACTTGTTCAGGGTCATTCTTCCCTTATACCTCATAACTTAAAATATGAGTGAAAAATGACCCTGGAAAGGATATAATTGCTGGATAGCTCAGTGGTTAGAGCATTGTTATACTAAACCGAAGGTTCCGGGTTCAATTTCCGTGTCTAAGTCTAATTTTTCAATCTAAATAATATTTTCTCTCAAAGATGTATATTAAGGAATTAAGAGCTATGGTCAATGTTTTAATTAACAGTTTTAATATATAAAAAAGTCTGGCCAAAATAAATTAGAATTCCTTGAGTAAATTTGTTCTCTTTAGTTGTGTAAACATATTAATCTCAATGGGTCTTGAATATTTGTCATGCGCACCAAAGAATTTGATTAGAAGCCCTTTTAATAGAGTAAAAAAAAATTGTTAAAATTCCGTTATGTCCATGAAAGATGTATAAGACCTGTTGAAAGTACTATGATTAGAAAAATAAACTTAAGGTATCAAATGAAACAAAGTTTTAGTTAGTTAGGTCAAATATTGTTTATGTTATAAAAACTAATATATATATATATATGCGAGTTATATATATATATATATATATATATATAACTCGCATATCACCCTCACCTTCCCTCCCCCCCCCAACTTAAAATAGCTTTTTATGTTATAAAACAAAAACACTGTTGGGCATATTATGAAAATTTAATATTTTCATCTTTACATACAAATGAAAGTTGTTGTTAGTATGTTTATTAAAATTTTTTATGTTAAAACATAAAAATGTCAAATAAAAAAGTGAGCTTTATTTATGTAACAATTTGACTAGAGTGGAATAGTCCCAATGATATTTGTTTTATCAATAATAATAATATATTCATAAATAGTAGTGTTCCAACAAGTTCATAAAGGGTTAGAAATAATTAAAAAGTGGTCGGAGCGGCTTTAGTTTATTCACAATAAATAAATTGCTGATACCTCTATCTGAAACATTTTAGGAATAATTTCAAATAATATCATTAATAAATCAAGAAAGTCGAGAAAATTTAAACTTAAATTCTTCTGCAGCCATAGAATTTCTTATTTCAAATTATATAAGTTGTTTGCGATTTCAGAATTTACAGAACAAATCAATTTTTAACCAAATTGGTAGGTGAGAAAAAACTATGTTTTGAATCCTCAAAGCAGTAATGGTCTTAATTAATTGTTTTGTATACTGAGATAGGCTATAAGACTAACCACACCAGTGGGAATCCTCATGAAGGCAACAGACTCGTCTAGTCTGGCTCACCGATAGCCAGGAGGCTGGGTTTCAAATACCGGATGGCTGTATCGAGATGTATATTTCCCCTTAATAGTTTACCACTCTTTATACTCGAAAATGTGATGACATATCCTCTGAATTATTTTTACTCCTCTCTAACCCATTAGTGAAAATATTTGGGTATTTAGGACGGGTAGCAATACGCGATATAATAGAAACAAAACATCTTTCAAAATCAATATCGCTGTGCACCCTATTAGTGATCGATCCCTGGTCTTATGGCTCAGATACAAACATCCTGTCAAACATACAAACTTGTTGGAATTATGGTGAGAATGTAGGGACGCCAGAAAAGGTTTTTTTTACAGTTTTTAAAGAAAAACTTTTATTTATCAAAATAAATGTAATATTGCTCAAGTTGAAATATGGAGCTCGACTTTCATAACATGGTGATAACAGAAGTTCTTAAATATCTGTCAAGGGTCTTTGGAATTAAATAACGTTTTCTCTTCATTAAAAAAAAGTTTCTCATATAATGCCACTATGTTCGTGATAGATATTCAATAACTGTTGATGGTGACCTGGTGGTCTAGAGGTAAGGTGTCGGACTTCTGTGTTGGGGTCCGGGGTTCGATCCTCGGTCCCGGGACAGATTTATCTGATTGGCAAACCCTTCTTTCACCTCTGACAAGACGTGAATTAATCACAACTTGTGAATGTGTGGAATGTCAGGCCTCCACCGTGGTTCGGATCCCACGTTTTACTGTAGGTCCTCCATTTTATCTCACAATCACCCTACCATTACACATTAGCATAAGTGCGTATAGCCCGAACGGGTAGTAAGACGCTGTGATAATGATAATAATAATAATAATAATAAT
>CABFOW010000164.1:257912-278268 GCA_902141385.1 Timema californicum
GTAATAGTATGTAAATGAATAAAAAAAAAAAAGCTTTTGATAAACTTGTTTATTTGTTTTGCATCTTGAGGAATCATTAGATAATCATGGGGTGGGAGGGAGGGGATCCAAAGGTAAAATAACTAATAAAACAACTGTATGACATCAGCCCGCTATCGAGCTGTATCTACCAAGTGGCCGTAATCTGTTGGCGATGGTAATTCCCACTTTTGTGGATAAAAGGTTCCATGAGGTCGGCACAACAAACTTTTTCAGTTCTCTAGACCGGAGCCGCTATTCTTTCATTAAAGTAGTTCTTCATTTGTCCTCAATAGGCTGAGTTGACCTAGTTCCAGAACCATTGCTTCACAGAAATTCTGGAAGCACCAGAGATCGAGTCCGGGACCTCTGGATTTGTAGCCAGGAGCTCTTACCAGTAACCACTATACCACAGAGGTGGTCGCAGAGTAATTGATATGATAACAAATTCTGGGTGGATGAAAAAATTCCCAAATGCATTTTCTTATTTATTTCTTCATAAGAGATGGTGTGATTTGAGGAAATGTATCCACATTTGTGTGGAGAGAGATTTTTTAAGCATCATGCCTTACTACCCGTTTGGGTTGTACGCCTATGTAGGGACTAATTACATTAATGTGTTAGGGATTTGTAAGGTTTAATTTAGAGGAGGTGCACCCATATTTGCGTAGAAGGAAATTTAATCTTGGTTAGGTGTACTGATGGTGATTTCTTGTAAATGTTTTTCCAAACCTCGAACTCCCCATCTTCGGCAGTCTATTCTAACACGAATGTAGCACGTTAGACTATTCAGCCACCAAATTGGGCTGGAGAGAGATTAGTGCACTATATATATATATTTACATAAATATATATATACTGAGTATATCAGGATTGGATCTGAACCTTGACCTTTGTAACATTGGCAAACAGGATTAAATGTTCTTGGGATTTAAAACCCGAGCCTACCGATTTGAATGTACACGGAAATAATTATATTTCAAAGATTTATTTGCTAACGAAACTAAAATATAATCCTTGTATTATTTGTCAAACTTGACATCTACTGATAACTATGACTATAAATATACAAATATATGAAAGTAGTTTCAATATTCTTTACTGTCTGAACACTACACACCTTAGTGTGGGAATCCCATCGTAGTTTGATACACACACACATTCTCTAAAACGAATCCTTCTAGAATAGCCAAAAATCTAAAACCGTAACCTTGACTTAGTCAGTAGCGTGTCTACTTTTTGAGTTAAGGATCCTAAGTTCAGTTCCTGGCCTGGCCTAAAAAGTTATGATTGGTGAAATATGGGTTTCCTATTTTTACAATGATGAATGACGGCAGGGGTAGATGGGTGTTGTGTCTTCTAGATTTAAACTAGTTTATAAGTCATATGCTTATAAAATCGGTCAGTTAAAAAAAAGGGTTTTTCAATACTTCAAATAAATAAACCAAGCTATGGCAACCTAAAACAATGTGATGACATTAAAACAATAGTCATCCAGGAATTCATTGACTTAACGGTGGAGTCATGTTGTCTGTGATAATACACGACTCACCGGTCTAAACGTTTTCTCGCCCAACGTGATTCAAATTGTGGTGTGGTCACTCTCGTCCCGCGGCTAGGGAAGGCTATATGACTAAGCAGGAACAACACACGTAAAATGTGGTTCACGCAGGTGGTCCCAATCAAAATAGTTGGTCTGTTTCTATGACGTACAAATCTCCAACACACAAAGGGATGCAAATGTTAGGAATCATTATTTTAGTGAGTGGTATTTTACTAGTGCGGGTAGCTCCGATGGATGTGTTAATACGCGGTTCAAAAGGAATAGTTTGTAATGATTGGTCTCAAACATTAAAGTTTGATTCGTAAGTTTGTCGTAAATAGAAAATGGAATATGCTTGAGTGTCCTGGAAATTCCTACGACTGTGGAAAATATAGAGAAGAATCTATTTGAGTAGCTTGGCTGCCAGCAAAATCATATAACATAGAAATCATATTATGCTCCAATGGCTTAGCAATTCACACGATTGCAGAAAATAAAAATCAGAATCTGCTTGAGTGACGCAGCCATTCAAATGGTATAAGGCATGTATTTTCATCCATAATACTTTGTAACACATAGGCCTACTAAAAACATTCACGCGATCGACAACATGTCTTGAATTAAAATACACAGCAGTGGTGGCTCGTTTATAGGCACTACAGAACTGCAGCAACCCTTATTTCCATTTGATATTATCAATAATATTTAATATAATGAGTCCTTTTTTCTTTAATTCTTTCATTATTTTTGTAGTATAATATATATTCCTTAAGCTTAATGTCAGTACTTCAGTAGCCATTCCCCAGTCTATGAAAAATATACAAAAATATTTGTATTGAACTGTGCGCTTCACAGTGCCAGTGACGTGGTGTTTGACTGTTGTGCGCATGCGCACATAAGAGGGAGGTGGGGATGAAGATGGGCCTGCCAGGTAGAGATAGCACTGTTGCTCTTGCAGTGCCGGCTCTGGCGTGATGGTGGAAGGAAGTTTTTTTTACTCAGCTTGTGTTGTGCTTAAAAACCGTGTACCATATTCCTAAATGTGATAAACTGTAGAAGAGTGTAGAATTATATTATTATTCTGCGTCCAGCTATTCTATTTGATTCATTTTTTTTTTCTGTTATTTTATTTAACAGAAGGACTAAATGGTCTTGCAGTACTTTCAATGGAGAAAAATGTCCTCAATTGTCATCCAGAGATAAAGGAGAAAATTATTGAACTTTTTGTGCAAATTAAAACAAGAAGAATAGATTTCATTTTAAAATGAATAGATCAAGCTTGGACTGTAACAATTTAAGTTAAAGTAAGTAAAAAAAAATTTTTTTTGTTAAGATTTTATCAATTTCCTGAATAAATTTTATTTTTATACATGTTTTTTTTTTCTTTTACACAATTTTAAAACAAAGGCTAAAAATGTTCTGAAGCAGCAGCACCCTCACTAATTCTAGCTACGAGCCGCTACTAATACAGAGGTAAGTTAAGGTTATTGCTACTATGTGTTTTTTTTATAAAATAAGATAGCGCAAAGCTTTATGGAAATATAAATATATTTGCACTTTTTGTATCTTATAAGCAGTTTGTAATAGTCCAACGTAAGCAAAGATGAAACTATTTCAACTCACACCGACAGAGACTGTCACGTGATTATGTTTAATTTTTGCTATTGGTTTTTGGTGAACTTGTGAATACACAGTAAGAAGCTTACCCAAACAAAAGTATTTATTTATTTAATTTGGTCATGAAGATTGTCAAGAAATTATTTGTTTATGTGCCCATGAACACAGCCGTTCATAATTACCACACGAGTGAGACTGCTCAAACGCTGAGTATGATCCAAGAGGTCAAGGTTCATTTCCCCCCAACTGCACTATGTATAGTTTTATATGTTTATATTTACTGCTAGAAATAAATATATATATTTATATATATTAGTTTCCCTTAAGGCATATAATTAAAAGTATAGTTCACTTAACCAATCCTTTCTTCCTAAGAAGCTGAGTTGTTCTTATTCTTGATTTAAAAGTCACTCTCAATATAGTTTTCTTTGATTCTTCCCCGAAAAATGGTGATTTGCCTGCAGCGGCTACAACATATCATTCAATACTAATACATTCCAAACTGTTCTGTCATCACTGATCCGCATTCCACGAATCTGTTTCAAAGTTTACTGTTGGAATCCACCCGGAGACAGGACCGGTGCCATCAAATGGATATCCATTGGGGGGCCAAAGTGAATACCCTTGTCTTTTTATGTGTTTTCCCCCCTTCCCGTGTGATCGAGGGAAGGGGGTGTGTGGGAAGGGAGGGGCGGAAGAAATGGAACGACATATTTCCAAACTACATTTCAAGCCAATTATTCTGTTTCTTCGGGTGTTTTTTTGAAACACGAGATAAGGTATTAAATTATGATAAAAATTACTGGAATAAATTGAGTTTCATGCCAGAAGGATTATTACTATTATTTGGGATTTTAAATGTGACAGAAGGACCTTATTTACGAAGAGTTCGAGTTTAATGACCATCAATTAAACAGGGACAAGTATGTGTGTGTGTGTGTATATATATATATAGAGAGAGAGGGGGGGGGAGAGATATGTTGACGCTTTTGGAGTCAATTAAGCTTAACATTAAGACTGGTGGAAGGAAGCTGTATTAGATAGTGTTACAACACTCAAACAACAATGATTGTAATATGTTCCATAATTAGGAACGCTAGAACAGTGTTTCTTTACATACATATATATTTTAAAAGGGGATACTAGGGTTAAAATCTTAGTTGGTTGTTTACACACGAATAAAAATATATCTTTACAGACACACACATGTATATAAACGTATATATATGCATATATTCGCATATATAGGGGAAATTAGGGTCAAAGCCTTAGTTTGGTTGTTTACATACTCACATACACACACACACATATATATATATATATATTAATTGGGGAAGCTAGGGTTAAAGCCTCAGTTGGTTTTTCACACACGCACACAGAAATATATATACATATATTGACATTTTGTACGGACAAACACAAATATATATACATATATTGACATTTTGTACGGACAAACACAAATATGTATACATATATTGACATTTTGTATGGACAAACACAAATATATATATGTTCACACACACAAATAAATATATCGAGACTCAATCTGGATTTTAATTCTAGCTCTAAAGCTAAGGACAATTTTCTGTTGACCAATTTTTACAAACTCAACTTTTTATTGAAAATTGCTAAACTATTTGGTTCAAAATGTGTACATAAGGAGCATCTTATATAACAACTAACACTGTAAAAGGTGATTTTTATAAACATTAATTCAAGAGTTATTTATTGATAACGCTTTTTAAAATTATAATAGGCTATATGAGAAAGTATGTACGATTGTGTCGTACCATTTGTTTTAATTAGTACTTTTTAACAAAAGGTGTATTAATGAACTAAGCTTTGAGGTATAGATTAAAAAGATGGTTTTGAAAACGTGCTCCTACATTAATGTAGCTAGAGGATTGTGAAACTACAGTGTTAAATCACATGCTAGAAATCGCCCCAGTACACCTTGACGGGTCTTGAACCCTGAACTTTCCATCAACAACCATCAAGTGCATTGTGAGATCACGTTACCCCATTGTAGATTTTTTTTAATGTGGTTCATATTATTATTATTATTATTATTATTATTATTATTATCAGTATTATTATTATTAGCACCACGTCTTACTACCCGTTCGTGTTATACGCACTTACGCTAATGTGAAATGGATGGACGATTGTGAGATGAAATGGAGGACCTACAGTTTAACGTGGAATCCGAACCACGGTGGAGGCCTGGCATTCCCCACATTCAATCTGTGCCGGGACCGAGGATTGAACCCCGGCCACCAGCACAGAAGTTTGACACCTTACCCCTAGACCACCAGGTCACCTTGGTTCATATTCATTGTACAAAATAATATTTAAGTCTTGTAAAATATAGTCCAATTTTCATAGGAAGAGCCTTTTAGAACATACAAACATATTATTCTGTGGCCAACATTGATAAAATTAAACTGTCTGTATTCATGATGTTATTTTGTAGGTATAGTGTATATTAAAAGTGACTGCTGCAGAGCATATAGCTTGGCACATGAATACTTGAACGTAAATATAATAATCTCTCTAAAAATGGGATTGCAGTAATTCAACATTTTCTCGTTTACAAAATAGAAATTACACCAGACGGATATATTAAATTGAACATTGAAAGGAGAATAGAAGGGCATGGCCTACAGGTGGATGATGGCCACTCTGTGGAGGGGTCGGAGTTCACGTCCTAGTGACATGGCGGCCGGCGAGAGGGGCCGAAGAACCCGGTGGAGGCCGAGTCTGACACACCAGAACATTGTAAGCCTCAAAATTCACAGTTAAAAAACAACAAAACACATTATTATTAAATTTTCTGGGTATATAAGTCCCCTTCTTCCGCAGAAGAGAGTAAAACACAGACTGGACTGGATTGGACTAAGAAGGGGATTATGTACCCTAAAAATTAAATAGTTATGTGTTTTGTTGTTTTTTAATTGTGAACTTTGAGGCATACACTTTCTCGTTTAGAAATTGCTAGACCTATAATTTAAGATTTTTATATTTCGTCTTGTATGGATATATATTTTTTATCCTTGTTAAAATTATTACTTTTTATCAGTTAGTAGAGGATTATGAATTAATTAAGCAGTATGTTAATGTAAATTGTTAAACATAAATATTTCAAGTTTGCAAATTATGTCTTATAAATTTTGTGATTGTTTGCTTATAGATTGAAAAATAGTGAACTAATTAAAATTGATAATCAAATAATCTTGAAGAATATATAAATTTCCTTTCATTCCCTAAAATAAATTTACTATATATATTTTGAAATCGCATTTATAATATCTAGTATATGTATAAAGATCTAAAGATGAAACACATGGAAATCACCCCCTTAAACGTTTATCTAGCTCTAGCAAGATGTTTCCCTAGATTTTTTACTAAAAAAAACTTTAGCTCTGAGTGAGCCTTGACTTGAACACTAACAAATAGCTAACACATGCACGAGTTGTTCCCATCAAATTAGACCAACTGGCTGTGTATTACAATACGGTATTCCTGAGGGGCTTGGTCCCCAATAGAATCTTGATGGACGACAGATTGACTTGTCCGCCTTAAATTCAAATACATTTTATATACTTATTATGTTTGAAGAAATTGTATGGGTGACTTATTTGTTCAAAAGTCAATTTCTATCTCAATACTATAGTGCAGTTACTAAATAGCAGAGGAAGGTTAAGGTTAGAATCCAAGTTTTTATGTACGCACACTTTCTCTCTCTCTCTCTCTCTCTCACACACACACACACACACACACACACGTGTTTATTAAATTTTTTAGTACCATGGAACCGGTAGTAAGACGCGGTGCTAAAAACAAAATACTTTTTTTTTAAATGTTCTACTTCTATTATAGACTAATAACAAAACATATTGAAATGCTCACAGTTTGTTAATTTCTAATATATAATCCATTATGTAAGAATAATATGATATTAACTCTGGTATCAACATAATTGTTATTTTTTTATTAACTTACTATACAAATGAATATAGATTCCACTAGTTCTAAGTGAATATTTTATTATTTATTTAGTTAACAGCAACTTTTAAATATCCAAGGTAAATATAAAAGTAGTAACATATTTATTAGCTTAACCAAAGGCAATAACATTTCATACTAAGTAGCATAATTTTAGTAGTAAAACAAATCTAGCGATAAATACTCCTATTTTTGTTTAGAAATCACTTAGGATTGAACTACTTTCCTCTGGACCTGGAGTCAGCCTTTTTGATCTCTTAGTTAAATGAAGCAATGTTTCGATTTACAAAAGAGTAAGTTAATATTGAATTAACAAATTACTATTATAATAGGCTCATCGGAATCGTTTACTAATAATAAACCTTGTTATAACTCAAACATGGTTTCTAAAAACATTAAATTTGAAAGTACAATTTGAATTAAGTAGGCCTGAATTAAGTTTCTCTTTGGAAGTTTTTAAGACCCACTTTCTAAGTCGACTGATTTTATGACCCAACTTACAAACTAGTTTAATTATAGAACAGAAAAAATATTAAACCTCTAAGGGGTCATCAACTTCGGTGGTAGAATTGTTTAAGGCATCACTCTCACAATAGACTGGACTGCAATTGACGTGGAGGTTGGGCTTCGAATCCCAGTTGGGTGCATAAAGAGTGTTTTTTATGTCACCAAAATGTTTTTTAACTCCCTCTCTACATTAATTTGGGTACACTTCCTCTAAATTTGACCTTCCTTATCCTTGGACACACTATCGTACTATCGTAATTAGTACATATGCGTACAATCCGAACAGGTAGTAAGACACGGTGCTCAAAGGTGTGCGGATGTAAACTCCTACTCCACCAATTAAATATTTCGTGATCCTGACAGGAATCGATCACCGGATCTCTTCTCTCAGTAAAATTCACGTGTTACTTCCTAATCAAGGCGTATGAAGTACGTATTAACCAAAAAGATATGTCTCACCTTGCATCCTTCGCACGTGAAGGCCCCGAAGTGGAAGCCGGCTGCTGGCTCGCCACACACTTTGCACGTCTGGTTCATTTCTAGAAAAAAACAAACCACACACAAATAAACAATAATTACCGTCTTTAAGCTTCCCATGGGAGTGTTTTAGTTGGAGGAATCATACCGTTTGATCTACATTTCTACGTGATAGTCTTGATTACACAGGACATTGTGTATCGTACTTAAATTGATAGGCTATTCGCACTTACGGCGAGGATGAAGGGAATTAGTGTTAAGACCAGTGTTTTTACAGTTTTTATATCAAAATAAATCAAATATTTATTCAGTAGAAACATAATTTAATGTTCTTCACATAGTTATATCAACAATGGTTGAATATCTGTCATGAGCATAGCGGCAGTAGATGAGAATTTTTTTAAATGAAGGAGAAAAGTTGACATTAAATTCCAGGACAATCTTGATAAATACTCAAGAGCTGTTCAGGTCACCATATGAAGAAAATTAAACTAAATGTTTATATTGGAGAAACATTTGATTTACATTGACCAAAATAATGTTTTAATTTTTTTTAAAGGCAAAATACCTACCTTTAATCACACCCCCTAAACTCCAACCTGAAACTAACGTGATAACTACCACGAAATAGTAGCTATCAGTTTAATGTATAAAGGAAATAATATTTTAAACAGTTGTAAACGTTAACGCATTCTCGGGCATCTTGAAATCCACAATTATTTTTTTATCAATAACTTTTACTAGCTCAGCCCTCTTGCCCATTGCATTCGAAGCGCTAATTCTAGATTTGCCAAATTTGATATTTTTTTTATCAAAAAGAAAGATTAAAGCTCAGAGAGTTATTTAAGGAACTCCCTTACCAAAAAAGACTTTACTTATATGTTTCACATTAGAATATTTAAAAAATACTTTCCTTTTTTATTGGTTTTATGTACAATAGTAATGTTCTTGTTTATTAATTTTAATCACTGTAAATCACTGTATGAATTTAATACCTCAATTGGTTGGTTTGATGTTTTGTTTATCTATAATTATTGTTTTCTCATGTAATTATTCTTATATTTTTATATATTCATATGAACTTTTCAGTGCTGACTTGTTATATGTTGTTGGTCAGCACTAAAATAAAGGAAAATGAAATACAATTTTCATATACTTACACAAATTACCATATTATTATGGTCTTCAACCATAGTTTTTCGTAGATAGCATACCCATAAGACAATAAATACTAATCTTAAAGTAAAATGTTATTTATATTTACCAACATAAAAAGTTTGTATTTTTTAAACATTACGTCCTACCAGGATCCTATTGAATCTACTAAGGCTTCGATGGTAATTTTAAATTAATTTCATTTTATAAGTGTTTTGGAAAATATTAATGTAAACAATGAACAAAATTTACGTATAATTGCTTTTATTATTGTATAGGTTAAAACTTAACTTCATATATTAAAATAACATAAACAAAATTACACCTTTCTCGGTGGACGCATGATCTAAGGCATGCCTCTCGTGTTGGACTAGACTGCCGATGGCAGGGAGATCGGGGTTGGAATCCCGTTAGAGTTTACTAAGGGTGGTTTATCTAAAATGGTTTTCCACGAAAATGTGGGTGCACTTCTTCTAACATCAATATTCCTCATCCCTGATTAAGTAGCGTAATTAGTGCATATTCGTATATTCTCAACAGATAGTGAGATGAGGTGTTAAAGTAACTTTAAAAAAATTAAAGAATTCAGATTATTAATTTAAATCAAATTTCTTACGACATTTTGTTCAAAGATCTTTTATCTCTAGTTTATTAAAGATTCCTTTTTAAAAGGTGTTACTATTTTAATGTGTATCTCTTTTGCGCCTGCGCTTGTACTCAACTCCTTTGTGAAAAATATATCATGTTTTATAGTCAAATTATGCACTATTTGCATGATCGCTACCAGTTTTGCTACTCGCAGCCATGTTAAATGGTTATTGGTAAGTTGATAGGCAGCTTGTTTTGAATTAAGTGGGCCCTCCGGGGTAAAGGATCGCCAAGAAAATATTGAGCCTCGCCAGAGAAAGATAACAGTATGTTTATGACCGTCATGAGTCTAGACCAGGAGTCTAATGGCCAGTTTCATAGACTTACTCGCCTCGGTGGCGTTGTTAGCTAACGCGCTAGTTTCGTGTTAAGCTAGACTGACGATAACGGGGAGATCTAAGTTCAAATTTTGGTCGGGTCTACTGAAGGTGCTTTTTTTAAAAATGGCTTTCCAAACTCTCTCCACGCAAATGTGGGTACACTTTCAATATATATTTTGAACAAAATGGTCACATTGATTCTTAGAAAACCTTAATTCTTTGATAATAATTATCCGTAGAATAAATTAAAATAATGAATTAATTATAAAAATTAACATACATTTTTATTTATTAGATAAATAACACTTATAAAATACCCATTTAAAAAAATAAGGGATAGTTTGCTGATAAATATTTTTTGTAAATTTTATACCAACTATAGTAAGAATGTATGATATATTAAGTAAGATCATGACCAATCATTTATGACGCATGGTCTCGTCTAAATAATGAGATAGTTTGGTTTCAGGCACTTGGTTTGCTATTTAGCTATTATTTTAGCCTATTCTATTTTTTTTCGCACCCCTGTATCCTCATTATTTACTTCATGTCCTACCACCTGTTCGAAATATCTGCATTTTTCATTTGTTGGGTATAAATGAATAAGTTAAAGCTTAATATAAATGTTCTTGTATTTTCTTGGCGGGTGATTGGGGTGCTATATAAAAAACACCTAAATATACCCAGCAAAGATTTGATCCTCAACATTCAAATCAGAACCAGAAGAGAGTGATTATTTTGTTCGTGTGTACACCAATGAAGGTTTGCTCTATGTGAAGTTAGTTTCCCCTATGAGTGCGAATATGTGTCTGTAGAAAGTGCGTGCTAGATATTACTAAAAATAAATAAAATAATTTCACCACATTTTGAAAAGTAAAAAAATCTTCTGTATGTGATATATGTGACAATGTTTGAAGCAGTTGGTACAAACACTGGGTAGTATTGTATATAAACCCGTGGGTAGATTATAGTCGATTCATCGGTTGAAGAACCTTTTATGTTAGATCTAAAAGTTACTGGTGACTCGCATAATGTTTTCAGTCGCTTCCTGTGATGTAAAGTTGACACCACGTTCCAGCGTTACAAGGATTAAACTGAAGGAGTTCCCACTAGACGCTAGGTCCGGCATCAAGTTGGCATCAGTGGTTAGTCAATATAAGGGATGCGGTGATGTCGTTGCCACTCGGCGTCCTGTCAGTGCATGTGAAGACTTAGAGCAGTGCACATGTACTACGTGCGTCATTGTGCTACTGGTGTTTTGTTTTTTTAGAGCCGCGTTTTACTACACGTTCGGGCTGTACGATAATTTACTAATTACGCTAATGGTTTTAGGGATGAGGGAGGTTATATCTTAGAGGAAGTATACCAGCATTTGCGTGAAGGTAGAGTGGAAAATCAATTTGGAACACACCCTCCCCTTTTCAATACACCCGACCGAGACTTGTATTTCCATCTCCCCGTCATAGTCAGTCTATTGTACTGCAAGAGTAAAGCCTTAGACCATGAGGCCACCAAAGCGGGTCTGCTGGTGTTAATTTTGCGTTTGGACGTCCAAAATAGACGCAAGTGCACTGCTCCAGATGCGGTGACGTAGCGTCAACTTAAGCGTCACAAAACGCAGGTCGCTTGTGTGAATTTATTTTTAGCGGCGACGCGGCGTCTCAGGACGCGACTGAAATACTTTACGCAAATTACGTGTGCACAAGATCTTATATGGATGATGTGGTATGGCATGTGTTTCTGACGCGTTTGACAGACAGAGCCAGTCCTACATCTGTGACCTTTATTGCGCTTCACTTTCTACAGTAATATTTAATCCATCGGCAAATTATAACATGCTAAGTGAGCTTTATCTCATATACATACTAGCTTCATATGATAAAGATAAATAATAAAATTGATTAATATAAAAAACAGCTCATAGATGAATTAAATTCCTCCGTGGCCCTTTGTAGTTTTACTCTTACACTTTCCACCTTCATGGTAATTTACAATACGCATTTCTCCACTTTTATTACGAAAGTATTCCTGGTATGTGGGTAATTGCACACCAACACATGTGTTTGTAAATCACGGAACATTTTGGCGATAACCGCAACAGGTCCACCAAAGGTAAATGAAAGTCTCATCCCGACTGGCAAGTGGTTCATACGGGGAGTTTGTAGCTTTCCAAATTTATCTTATCCAACTTGGAGAGATTACCTTTGACACTACGTCGAAACTAAGTTCCCAAAGTCGCCATGGTAGCTTTCATTCCAGTTTGCCATTTACATTTAGTTAATTTTATTATTATTAAGTATGTTATTATATATTTTTTTCATTATATTACTATAATATAATAATACCTACCTAATCACCCAATTGCCTTATGGGGTAGGAACGAAACTGTTACTACAGCTAAAAAAACTGCTAGGTGCTTAATCCGGTCTCAAATCACTTTCTCCACACTTCCCTGTATTATATTATTATACTACTACTACTAGCTATTATATTATTATTATAACATATTTTTATTGTATATTATTATTAAATTATATTCTAATATTATTATTACCTAATGTTATTTTTATATTATTATTATTATTATTATTATTAATATCATATTTATATATTATTTGATATTATTATTGTTGTTATTATTATGAGATATTATTTTATATTTTTATGTTATAAGTAAATAATCACCGGTTTATGGTGAGAACATAATTTATTCATTAGATTGCCTTCATAATACTATACTGGAAATTACTAATTAGCTATACATTTACTTTTGTATCCACTTGCTTTGGTGGTCGCATGATATAAGGCGTCACTCTTGCAATAGACTAGTCTGCCGATGATAGCGAGATCGGAGCTCGAATCCCAGTCGGGTGTACTGAGGGTGGATTTTCCTAGATGGTTATGCACTCTCCCTCTAAGCAAATGTGGATACACATTCTCTAAATTCAACCCTCATCATTAACATAATAAGTATATTTACGTACAAACTGAACAGAGTAAGACGTTGTGCAAAGAGAAAGATTTATCTAATCAACAAATAAGGTCATAAAATCACCAGCATAATCTCAACTGTTTCCAGCATGTGATTGGGTCAGTTTAGAAAACGGCCTCCATCATCCTATTTCCTTCCACCACTCCTCTTTTAAATCTTCCGTTCTTCTCCTCTCACTTGCACACATTCTGTTATCAGCTCATCCCATCTCTTTGTTAGCATCTCTTGCGGTATTTTCCCTACATACTTCATCTACATCATTTTCTTTGGCATCATCTCCATCTAAACATGCTCATAAGGTATGCAAGAAAATTTTATTTTTTCACTTCAGCAAACACAAAAGATTTGACATTATTTCAACACTAACTATAACTTTATATTTAATTAATTACCAGACCAATGTCGAAGAACTTTACCAACTTGAACAAACAATCCACGAAAAAAATAAACTGTATCATTAGACGCTCTAGTTCAATATGTTTAAAATAATTTTATATTGACATTTTGAATAAGCCTTCACACGATTCTAGAAAAGTGAACGCGCAGTTATTCTGTTATTACCGATCTGAAAAGACTTTGACTAATTTACAGAGAATTTGAGTTACTCTTTGTAAAGTAAATCTAGTTTATATTTTACAAGTTTCTCACGCTAAAATGATTAATTTTTAAATGTTTGGATGATTCAGATTTTCATGAACAATTTGTTTGCAAGATAATGGTCTTATCTTAACCAGTTACACTTTGGAGCATCCTATAATGTCAATGCTGATGATGGGGATATCGAGGTTCAAATCTCGGTCAGATGTACCGAGGTTTTTTCCCTAAATGGTTTTCCACTTCACCTCCACGCAAATGTGGGCACACTTCCTCTGAATATAACCTTCATAATCCCTAACACCATTAGCGTAATTAGTGTATAAGCGTATAATCTGAATGGGTAGTGAGACGAGGTGCTAAAAAATAAATACAAAATATAAAGGTCAAGGTTTGACTAATAGCTTTCAGGGTAGACGAAGTGTAATAGAATGGTGGTATATATGTGACATTCAACTATTCTAATGGACTAGAAGAAGGTAAAATAATTTGCCCTTCCAATTATATTGAATAATGCATCCATTTTAATCAACTTATCAAGTAAACGAGTTATTACATTGTTCAACTAAGGGCCGGTCTTACGACTCCTGGATAATTATTAATCTGGTAAATACATATTTCTATCTGGTGAATAAGTTAAAAGTGCGTCTTATGATTACCGGATAGCATTTATCTGCCAGATAAACTGTATTTATCCAACACATTTTTATCGTGAGGTTTAAAAACCTCATAACTTTAATCTGGAAGTTAAAATGGTTGTTGCCATAGTAACGCGTTATTTTTTAATGAGGTTTTGCCTATCAGAATCTTTTCTTAGGTTAAAATATTGGTTCACGTGTTTAGTAAGCACAGGCCTGGGATCTAACTATATAATTTAGAACATTTAATTAATTTTTATATAAACTGAAAAGTTATTTGTAGAGTTATAGTTATATCAGAACAAATTATCAAAATGTGAGTACAATAAATTAAATTTTGTAAACGTTTTACCCAACTATTGCCCACATTTTGGCAGACAGACACCGAAATTAATACTTGAAATACATCTTAGCTTGTGCGCCCACGTGACGCCATCTGTTTCCTCGCACTCGTTTAGCTGCCATTAATTAACAAATGTTGAGTGTTCTCACCACTCGCTAGGCTGTAGCACTATCAGCAAGGCTTATACGAATGCGCGTACCAGTAAAAACAGTACCAACCTTGCGTGTTCTGCATAAAAATATATTCATCCTACAGATAGCTACAGTAGCCCCATGGCTTCTTTGGTGCTGACTGACATCTTTGAAAAGTTACCAGACCAAATTATGTATCCCTACGCCGGACCAAATGATCTGTAAACACATGTGATTAGCATCTGTCACTTCTGACGGTCAAAATTTAGGTATATATATAAATGTTGACTGTCAGAAGTCAGCTGTGAGCTGTCAGTCAGCACTGAGCTGTCAGTCAGCACCAAAGAAGTAATGGGGCTACTGTATATGGCAGATAAATTCAGTTCATAAAACGCGTAGAACATTAACGCGGCTGATAACTTTTAACTGGTAGATAACGTTGTCCTCCCAATAGCAATATCTATCCGGTAGTCATAAGACCGGCCCTTAGATTGGTAAATATAAACCATACCTACCCCATTCAATTTATATAAGTAAAGACAAGTGTAGCAAGTAGGTCTTGTTTATGTTCATGCCTCTGAGTTTCTTTAAATGTCATGTTCAAACCCTGTCAGTGACTTCAAGGGAAGGATTATAATACTCGATATTAAGAGGTTTTGAGTCATACTACTATATAATAATAATAATAATAATAATAATAATAATAATAATAATAATGATGATGTATTACTCGCTTAAATGTCCGCATGGTCTAACTTCAATCTACCCGAGAGTAGTACACTCTCGCAGTAGACTAGACTGCCAATGACGGGGAGATCGAGGTTCGAATCTCGGTCGGGTGTACTGATGGTGTTTTTTTAAAAATGATTTTCGACTCTCCCTTCACGGAAATACGGGTACATTTTCTATAAAAATGATCTTCCTTATTCCTTAAACTATTACCATAATTAGTACTTAGCGTATAAACGTGAAGGGTAGTAAGACGCCGCGTTAAAAATAAAGAAAGAATAAAAGGTATTAACTGTCGATAGCCTAGGCGTGTTAAATATACGCCAACATTAAACACTTTTAATCAATCTTCGACTGTAACTGAACTTGGAGAGTATTAATTAATATATAATTGATGGGGTTTTTTTCATAACCTTGTCTTGCTACCTGTTCAGGTTAAACGCATATATGATAATTTACTCTAATGGGGTAATGATGAGGAAGGAAGCATTGTAAAGGTAATATACCAGCATTAACGTGGAAGGAGAGAGGAAAATTATTTAAGAAAAACCACCTATAATAGACTCAACCGGGATTCGAACTCCGATCTCCCCGTCGTCATCATAAGGCAAGTCTAAAACGAGAATGACTCTTTACTATACCATTCGGCCAGTGAAGCGGTTCATATACGATAGGTAAAGAGTTTTATTTAACCATTCTGTGGTAGGCCTATTGTGGTCAGAGTTGATGGTTACATATCCAGAGGACCCGGGCTCGAATGTTGGAATATCCAAAATTTGTCTGTGTAGCAGTATTTTGGGAATGAGTTTAAATCAGCCTCTTTAGGACAAATGAAGAAATACTTGAATAAATAAATATCAGAGCCAGTCTAGAAAACTGAGATTAATGGCCGGAGGGTTTGTTGTGCTGACCACATGACACCTTCTATCAGAACACGTTAGCACTATCACTGCTAGTGGTGGCGGCCGCTCTGTCGGTATAGCTCGTTATTGGGCTCACGCCATGGAGCTTTTTTTATTCAACATGAATGTCGCAATAATAGTTTTTACAAAATCTTTGTAGTAGGGGCCTTACTATATTTCTGGGGCAGAAGAAACATCTATTTAGATGAGCAAGCATAATTTCTATTAATATTTTATAAGACATCGTATACCGGTGGTATCATGACATACACTCTAAGCTATAGTATGATGCTAGTGATATTTATGACTTCACGTTCTTAAATAACATATTAAAACATTTCCATAAGTTTATTAAAAATCTAATTTACTAGTACTACTTCTAAAAAATACTACCTCGTTGTCGGTATAGATTCTTGTTGGGTGTAATTAAACAATTAAACATTCAATTATTTTAAAATACTGGTTATAAATGTACCATTACTCCATTGTTTCTCATATTTAATCCAATCTCTTCTTCTTAATTTACGTTAAATTTTTTATATACGATCTTCCACTAAAATTACTTAGGTAATAAGGTAATACAATATAATTTTAAAACCATTACAATGTTATGTCCAAAAGAAAAGAAAACTTGTTTAAAATCGAACTTGCTAACTATTGGCATTATATGTCAAAGGTAACGATCTATTAAAATCAAATAAATACATACAATTATGGTACTTATACTATATTTTAGTAACGATAAAAGGTAACAAAAAGATGAAGGTTGCAGAAAATTGTTGCATTTTAATGATAGTAAATACCAAAAATAGAGATGTACTTAACATTTATTGCGAGATTCCAAGGGCCCATCTCTTTAAGTGATTATTTCTCCCTATAAGTGTTAGATTTTAAATACTTTTCTCTTCATAAAATTCCATACGGATGCTTGTTTAGCATTTAATACATTGTATTTTGAAATGTATTGCTAGTAAATCAAAGTTAAATGGATGCAACCATAAAGAAGCATGTTGCGATTTACCTAGCAAATAACTACCAGAGACGAAACCAACTAAGTTCGTTGAGGGGGATGATCGTGTTATCATATTAATGGGCTTATTTTTAAAGTTAAACTGTGTTTTCTTACACGCACAATCATACATACTATACATTAGATGTTGTCTTTTTAGCTAAAAATTGTCACCCGAGAATGCAAGGGTTCTAGGTCCAATTTTTAACTTTTGTGTAAGAGGGCATTGAAGTTTGACCTTGTGTATAGAACCAATGTTACTAGATGACAACTCGAGTTTTTATCTTCCTAAATAATTATATAGTGGTCTCAATTTCACCGCAGGTAAGTTATATGCATTTTACATAAACGTAAACACCAAATATCTCATATTTAACCATTTTGGAGATAGAACACTTGCATTCTCGGGTGACGAAATAGCAGCATCATAGATTTCTGGATGAGGTTCTAGATACAGTAGCCCCATGGCTTCTTTGTTGCTGACTGACAGCTGACGACCTTGAAAAGCTACCAGACCAAATTATGTATCCCTACGCCGAATAAAATGATCTGCAAAATCATATGTTTAGAAGCTGTCACTTCTGACAGCCAAAATTTAGGTACATACCTAAATGTTGACTGTCAGAATTCAGCTGTGAGCTGTCATTCAGCACCAAAGAAGCCACGGGGCTACTGTAATATGCACCAACATAACCCTCAAGCAATAAACGTTTTTTTCAAATTGTACCATTTTACTACTGCCAAACGCTAGTGAGACTGCCTGTGAAAGAGGGATCGTGGTTCGAAGCCCGATTGATTGGACTAACGGTGATTTTTTCTTAATGATTTTAAATTCTCTCTCCATGCAAATGCAAGAACACTTCTACGCCTGTTTTTTAAAAAAAAATTCCTTTCTAATAAAGTACTGTATGTTGAGAAAATATTTCTTAAAACCCTCAGAGTAATAATTATTTCTGTAAAGGTTAAAACATTATCTATTTATATGAATAAACATGATCTAAAATACTTATTTATGAAACACATTCCACTGGTAATAACCTGACAACCTTTTCAAACTCACTGTTGTTCTCAGGTCGGTAATAGTTCATTGGCCTAAAAGGTTCTATGGGCCACAATAATAAACACGCAAAGATTGACCATTTAATTTAAGGTCATTCAACGATAAACATTTTACTGCACAATTTCAACAAAGTGTTTAATTTGCTAGTAAGCTATAAATAGCGATTCACTGGTTTCAAATCGCTACAGTTCACAAGCTATAAGGGGTAAAACTTGCTATTTTATGCTTTTAAAATTGTGCAATAAAATTTTGATGATTGATTGACCTTAAATGACTACCTTCGACTATTTTTTTGCTAATAAAAGGCTTGTGAAAGTAATGTAATATGTCACAACAGTTATGCAAAATATAGTTAATATTTAATAATGTTCTTATACTTTCTTACGTAAGATAATTTGATTAGGAAAAGTCAAAGCGTGCATAAAATTAGGGGGCTAGGGGGAATATTAAGACTTACGGGTCAATGACTTTTTAAAACTTAAATATTAAAATCTTAATTTTGTTATTATATAGCATAGCATAATATATTTCCTCAAGCCTGTTAAATGTCTACGATTAATGTGATTCGATAAAAGGGTTAAAGAAGATCCGTCTAATTCCCGAGGCTATCGCAACGCTTTAGACCATGTGGCCACTGGTGCGTGTTGCAGTAATTAATATTGTTAGTATTAAAAATACCAATTTCGGGGGGAAAAGAGATTCGAATTCTTGTCAGGTGTACGTAGGGTGGTTTTCTTCTAAGGGGTATCTCACTCTAACTCATCAGAGCAATTAATGTATGAGAAAGAAACAACCTAACCAAACGGGTGCTAAGACTTGGTGGAAAAAAAACAACGTATCATTTTACGGAGAACAGTAATTATGGATTCACATGTATTACAACCCCCTCCCCCCTTCCCTTCAACTCTTTGTTTTTAATTTTAATCAGTGTAGTTTTTTTTCCCCCCGCAGCATTTATTTTTCTTCGGACGTGATCTAATTTTTCCTGAACGATTATCCTGTAATTTCAAGGTCATCGCTTTAATAGCCTTCCCTTTTGAGTTGGCGGCTAGCATGGGATGAATCATATCTGGTGATGAGGGGAGCATCAATGGTTCGGTCACCTCAGCCAGATGATTGCAAGACCAAAATTGTCGTCACCGATTTTTACCTTATGACTGCACATGAGCGACGCGCGCGGAAAATGTCCGCACAAAATTAGATCATGATTAGAGATGTCAACAATATATCATGTGTTTATTTTTATTGCCACGTCTTACTACGCGTTCATGTTATCAGCTTATGTAGGCTACTAATTACTGTGGTCACGTGACGCCCTCTAAGCCAATCACAAGATTTCCGCTTAATCAGTGCGAGCTGTTCCGCTGAAGTTCAACTATTCTTTACTTTGTCCGCTCTGCTCAAGATGTTAGGCACAGGAGGAGAACCAATACAATCTCAGAACCAACCATCTCAAATTAGATTGCATGCGCATTTGTCGACGCATGCGCTCTACATCCAGAGGCAAGCAGACAGCTTATTTGGCTTTTGTGGGATTTTAAATAAACCGTTAATATAAAGCAACCCGCCTCGGAGGCGTAGTTAGCTAACGCGCTAGTCGTGTTGAGCTCGACTGCTGAGGACGGGGAGATCGAGGTTCTAATCTTGGTTGGGTGAACTGGGGGG
>CABFOW010000164.1:279724-294050 GCA_902141385.1 Timema californicum
TCACCTCTGACAAGACGTGTATTAATCACAACTTGTGAATGTGTGGAATTCCAGGCCTCCGTCGTAGTTCGGATCCCATGCTAAGCTGTCATAATAATAATAGTAATAATACAAGCATAGAAGTATTAAACCAAAAATAACTTCACAAGTTCTGACAACACCTTTGGTAAATGCCCTTTATTCATATTTGAAAAAATTAGCAAGCCTAATTACTTATGTTATTTTATAGTGTGATTTTTTTTTAATCACATCATGGAGCCTGATATACTATGTTGGAGTCCAAATAGTACAGGTTGAAAAACATTGATATAAGGTATATTTTGTGCAACAAAACACTATGGGCTCACACATATATCTGCTAACGAGTGAATCACTAATTTACTCGAGTAGATTCTTATCTCTCTTTTCGTCTAACGTGTGGATCATTAATTCACACGAGTAGATTCTTATCTTTCTTTTCGTCTAACGCGTGAATCACTAATTCACTCGCGTAAATTCTTATCTCTCTTTTCATCTAACGTGTGGATCACTAATTCACTCGAGTATATTCTTATCTCTCTTTTCGTCTAACGTGTGAATCACTAATTCACTCGCGTAAATTCTTATCTCTCTTTTCATCTAACGTGTGAATCACTATTTCACTCGAGTAGATTCTTATCTCTCTTTTCGTTTAACGTGTGAATCACTAATTCACTCGAGTAGATTCTTATCTCTCTTTTCGTCTAACGTGTGGATCACTAATTCACTCGAGTAGATTCTTATTTCTCTTTTCGTTTAACGTGTGAATCACTAATTCACTCGAGTATATTCTTATTTCTCTTTTCGTCTAACGTGTGGATCACTAATTCACTCGAGTATATTCTTATCTCTCTTTTCATATAACGTGGGAGTCAAGCTTCAGTGTAGTGAGTTCGGCACGAGTTTTCTCTATATTGGGCGTTTAGACTTGAAGTTCAAGCAGTCTAAGTGGGTGTAAACTCACGCACTGAATACCTATTTACGAAAGTGCCACCCATTGAAGGTAATTTAATACCACTGTGTGGGTACCAAGCCAAACCTCTATTACGGTAGTTCTCAAACTTTTCTAGATAATGGACCTCCCAAAATTGTTTGCTAAGTCTGATGAAGAGACAAGTTAAACGTTTAATTTTCCACGCCGCATAAGTTTGGGTAAAATCATTTTCTAGACATTCGAACCTCGATCTCCCCGTCCTCAGCAGTCGAGCAGCTCAACACGACTAGCGTGTTAGCCAACTACGCCACCGAGGCGGGGGATTAGACAGTTATTTAACACCTAAATTAAATATAATAAACTTTGAATTAATTTTTATTTAAGGTATTTAGCGTGCCTTTCTGAACAGACTAATTATATCATCACACGACTTATAAACTTACATAAATCTAGAACATACACAACATCCAGTCCTAGGTCATTAATGCATCACTATGAAAGGATAAAAACCTAATTTCCCCAATGATACGGTAAGTGAACCTGGGACCCTTTGTTCAATAGGTGGACACGCTTTCTAACTGAGCTAAGGTGTTGAACTCGCATTATCTAAAACCCACTTCGGTGGCCGAATGGTATATCGCCCTACTCTCGCAGTAACCTAAACCCTAGATTCCCAGCAAGGGGAGATCGAGGTTTGAATCTCGGTCGGGTGTACTGAGTGTGGTTTTTTTACAAAATGTTTTTACATTATCATTAATCACGCAAATGCTGGTACACTTCCTCTAAATTCAACCTTCCGAATCTCTAAAACCATAAGTGTAGTTAGTATATAAGCGTATAACCCGAACGGGTATTTAGACGCGGTACTAAAAAATATTTATATATACATAAATAAAAATTATTCCAAACAAAAATAAGCTATATACTAATATTTATACGCTTCCCTAAAATACAATCATAACTACAAACAATAATTTCTTTGTGGGGATAGGCAGCCTTAAGCTCGCGAACCCTCATTTGAGAAACATTACTCCATCGAACCTTTCTCACTGCTCCACCCGGTTCAATCCAGGCGACCTTCAAGGCCACTTTAGCTCGTTTTCAAGTCCGGGTTCGCTTCGAGAGCAGAAATGATGACACCCGGTTCTTAGCGCTCCATTACGCAAGCAATTTTTCCTTCTTCGTGGATTTACACCAAATAAAGAAATTTTCTAATAAAGTATTCAAAACCTAATTAAAGCTATGAATACAGTATTTCACTACTGACATTCATCGACACCAAATTTCAAAATGTTTAAAAGTACAAATAAATATAAGCCACAGATTTTTTTCCCTTCAAATTATAAAATTGGTTCAAATCAATCGTAATTTTGGGTTTGCGCGTTAAGTCTCACATTATGGGGGTAAAAATTAACATAGGAGGGTGATATACCCTTCAGCTAGAGCCAAATTTCCCATCGTGGTTCAGTTTTCTGTAGTACTCGTATTTAGAAGAAAAGAGTATAATTGAGGTAGTTTAAATTGCAGAACCTCTACTAAGCTATTTTTAAAATAAAAAACAGATAAATAAATATTTTAAAATAAAAAACGTAATCTTATATATTATATAATATTCAGGTCAATTGACTGTGTTATGGGTGCTAATATGTTAGGGATGAGGAGAGTTGAATTTAGATTAAATGTACCCGCATTTTTATGTGCAAGGAGTGAAAACCTATCAGTAAAGTCAACCCTCACTATATCCAACTGGGATTCGAGCCCTAATCTTTCCATCATTGGAAGTCCAGTCCAATGTGATAGTGACGCTTTAAACCATGCGGCCACCAAAGCAGGTAAATGGAACTTTATATTCAAACTTTATAAATGAAAATTAAAATAGTTCTTCACGTGATATGTCGAAGCTTTGCGATAAAATAGTCTCACTATGATCTACCACACCTCGACTAAACGAAGTTAACGTGTAATAAAGTGATAATATAAACTTATAAGATAATCGAGGAATGGTGTAGTAGATTTGAAGATTTATAACTTCCCATTATAACTAACGTAGTTTGAAGAGTTTTATTTTAACCAAGCAATGCGCCTTAAATCTCACATTATTGGGATAACACTTTACATAGGAAGGTGATAGACCCTTCAGTTATAGCCAAACTTCACATCGTGGTTCAGTTTTCTGTATTACTCGTATTTAGAAGAAAAGAGTATAAATGAGGTAGTTTAAATTGCAGAACATCTACTAAGCTATTTTTAAAATAAAAAAACAGATAAATAAATATTTTAAAATAAAAAACATAATCTTATATATTATGTAATATTCAGGTTAATTGACTGTGATATGGGTGCTATTGTGTTAGGGATGAGGAGAGTTGAATTTAGATTAAATGTACCCGAATTTTTATGTACAAGGAGTGAAAACCTATCAGTAAAATCAACCCTCACTATATCCAAATGGGATTCGAACCCTAATCTTTCCATCACTGGAAGTCCAGTCCACTGTGATAGTGACGCTTTAAACCATGCGGCCACCAAAGCAGGTAAATGGATTGTTATTTAAAAATATGATTCATGCCAAATGGGATAGGAAATGATTAATAACTTTATATTCAAACTTTATAAATGAAAATTAAAATAGCTCTTAACGTGATATGTCGAAGCTTTGCGATAAAATAATCTCACTATAATCTACCACAGCTCGACTAAACGAAGTTAACGTGTAATAGAGTGATAATATAAACTTATAAGATAATCGAGGAATGTTTTAGTAGATTTGAAGATTTATAAATTCCCATTATAATTAACGTAGTTTGAAGAGTTTTATTTTAACCAAACAGCGCCCTTTACGAGATCAAATCACCTTAACTATTGTAAAGTGTTATTTAAAAAAAAAATTATATGAGATAAGAGAGCACGTTGATAATATGTTTGTCGAATTATATGATTTATGTTTTGAATTTTTACTCAATCTACCAGTCATCAATGCTGAGTGGCTATTGAGGAAAATTCATAATTATAATCTTCATCATTAGCTCATCAATCTTGCGATTGGTTTTCTGCAGCTCACTACTTTTTCTCATCATGGCTCCAATTTTTACATCTTTGCCCCTTCTTCTACCAACATCCTCCACTATCTTATTAATATACTCGAGTATTGATCACCCTGTTGAATTTTACCCTTCCACATTATATCATTATACTACTATAAAGCCACATGGTTGACTCACTTACTGACGTTAACGTTTACCCACTTCCAGATGAGCTAGAAACTTGAAATTTGGCAGACTTATATATTTTAGCCTGTAACCCACAGTAAAATTCTAAAAAGTTGAAAAAGTTAATTTTTAACCCCCAAAAAATAATTCAAAATGGAGGAGCAGCTTTAAAGTCGGTGCGGACCTTTCTTTGGAGGTCTCTTGTGACTAAACGGTAAGAAAGCTCTGGAAAGGTCTCTTGTGGCTAAACGGTAGGACATATAAAAAAAATTTCTGAATTTACATCCACTTGCAAAGAAAACGCACTGGGTTGGGTGGGTGGAGTAAAGCGAGTTTCAATCTAAAACTCTTCGTCAAACTCTCCTGTCTCAGTAGATGGTCTACGATGATAACTTCTTCGCTGTATACCTTTCCAAAGTTTCTTTTCTACATTTGCCTTTCTTAGCATTTCTCTCTTTGGTACCATCTCCATCCATGATAATTTCAACATTATTCTGTAACACCACGTTTCAAGTGCTTCTAGTATTTTTCCTTTCAGTTGCACCAATGGTCCATGCTTTATAGCCATAAAGTGCAACGCTCCAAACATATACATTTAGGAACCTTTTCCTGATTTCCAAGTCTATGCTAGTTGAGGAGACTTGGAGATACAGAATACCATGTTTCGATCAAGGATAATGATGAAGATAAATTCCAAACATTTACATAATTGTGTGGTTTTGCCTGGCTGCTAGATAATACAAACTCTCACTCTTCACATTCGCACTGTGTTTGTTGTCACCGGTTGAGTTGGTTTATAAAGTGTCCTTAAATAATACGTAGGCTTACCATCTTTTTCCTGCCGTGTGTTATTCGCTTGGGCTGAATATCAAGTGAAGATGAAGTTAGAAATAAGAGGAACTGTATACATATTCACGCGGATGGATAGTGGGAACCATTTAGCAAGTATGACTTCAGTACACCTAAACGAGAAGAGTGTGACATTTAGTCAACGTACCCACCGATGGGATTAGTAAAGGGTTATAATTTTTTCAGATAGCTAAAATAGTTTACAGTAATAAAACATAAGCTATACATAAATATATTTTTAAATTAAGTCTAAGATTTGTATCAAACTTGCACTGAAGTTGGAGCCGCTTAAAGCGTTAGACCTGCGTCATACTTGGAGGAGGCTATGGGCGAGGTTTCCGCTCAGATTCCGTCCGATTTCATTGAGATTGGTTGTCCTCGTGTAATTTTTACCCTTGGTTTACCAATCTTCTCTAGTGTGGCTGCAATTTATCCACGCTACTCTTCTTTCTTCTGACTTTTAAACTATGTAATTAGTAGGGCTTGATATAAAGCGTAGAAAACTATGTATCAAACTTGCACTGAAGTTAGAGCAGCCTAAAGCGTTAGACCTGCGTCATACTTGGAGGAGGCTATGGGAGAAGTTTCCGCTCAGATTCCGTCCGATTTCATTGAGATTGGTTGTCCTCGTGTAATTTTTACCCTTGGTTTACCAATATTCTCTAGTGTGGCTGCAATTTATCCACGCTACTCTTCTTTCTTCTGACTTTTAAACTATGTAATTAGTAGTGCTTGATATAAAGCGTAGAAAACTACATTCCTAGATCGTAATAAAACGGAATTGAAGAATCTAATTAAATAAAAAAATGTATTCATGTCCTTTACAAATATTCATGTAATACTCTCTATAGCTTACAAGTTAAAGGAAACTTGTTTTTCTGTTATATTTCTATGTATTTATTCTTTATATAAAAAAATGTTTAGTTAACAGCAAGAAACCAGTTCAACTTTGGGTGAACGGCTCCATGTAACTAGATGACAAAGGCGATCCCTAAACCATTCGGTAGTTGAGGAGTAGTGAGTTTGTGCGGTGAAGTGTATCATGTATGTTCCATATGGAATAATAGACACACCTTTATCAACAAACACCTCAATAGAAGTGGCTAGTAGCGTTTCAAGGATGTTGTTATTGGAGGTGATGTACTCTCCCATATATTGGAACAAGGGGATAAGTAATCTCTTATTTGAATAATTTGATAAGTCCATTACTGGGACACTAAAACCTTGTTAATCCGGACTAATTGGGATTGAGGTCTTGTTCGGATTAACAAAAATTCAAATAAGGTTGGAGAATACAGGGAAAGATAGTGTTTTCCCAAATTTTAATCTACAGTTGAATAAGTTTAATTAACTTTTCATTTATTTAATTGATATATAACACAAAATATGTACTGTAATTAGTTTTAGATTAAAAAAACACATATAGTTGAATTCAACATATAAATACGGCATTTATTATCAGATATCACTGTTTCTTGCAATTCTCTGGTGACTTTGAGCTTGTAAATTAATCAAATATATTTAGTTTTGATTAATTTTTTCCCCCTTTTTTTTCTAAAATTGTGTTAGTATTATTCATAATTTTGGACTAACGGGGTTTTACTGTAGTTGAAATTATGATAAAACCTTTTAAGCAATTTTGACAAACGACCCCTCGTTTTAAAGGTATGGTCCAGGATTTCGTTACAAAATAATAGTAACTTCCAACAAAAACCTGATTTTTCTAGCAAAAATATCCAACTTTCTGTTTCGTTTGCGGTGGCTCATCTGCAAAGCAATTATCAGATTACATCACAATGGAAAGCCTGATTTTTGAATATTTGTATATCGGTAAATAAAACATTTATCTTTGGTTATAAATAATAATGACTCAATTATTACGTGTATGGTATGGTGAAACAAATAGTTAGAGAGATGAAGGAAGAGTCCTTTTAACGTTCTCATAGTGGTGTGAAGGAGAAAAACATAAGTTCAGCTTGGAAATCAAAAAATTTATAGGAAGCTTATAGCCTTTGACGAGTAAACCTATAATTATTAAGTATAGTCAGCTTCATTCAATTTAATTTTTATAGGTGACTTGGCGATCTAGCGGTAAGGTGTCAGACTTATGTGCTGGGGGTACGGGGTTCAATCTTCGGTCCCAGCACAGATTTATCTGATTACCAAACCCTTCCTTCACCTCTGACAAGACGTGTTTTAATCACAACTTGTGAATGTGTGGAATGCCATGCCTCCACCATGGTTCGGATTCCACGTTAAACTGTGGGTCCTCCATTTCTTCTCACAATCACCATAAGCAAGGGAAAATTTAAAGAAAATGTTACCCACTTTGGTGGCCGTATGGTCTAATATTCTACTCTTGTAGTGGACAATAACGGCAATAACTAGATTCGAATCACGGTCTGGTGAAATGAGATTTAAAAAAACTGTTTTTCCACACTCCCTACACGAAAGTGCAGGTAAATTTCATATAAATAAAAAAATTCTGATTTCTAAAATTAAAATTAGTATATAGGCGTATAATCCAAGTGGGTAGTAAAATGTGGTTCTAAAAAAAAGAAAGTGTTAATCTTGAATTACATTAATTAAATTACCGATACCGGTAAGTTAATTCTGTAGGGAAAATATATGTATTTTTCTTGCGTGATGTCTTACTAATCAACCCGGCTGATCTCATGCTTACATTAAATGGAGTTAGATGATTAGGTGGAATTTAAAGTAAATGTATCAGAATTGGTGTGATGAGAGGGTGAAAAACATCTAGTAAAATCACCCTTATAAGATGTGGTTTGGATTCTAAACCCCATATCCACGTTACTGGAAAATCAGACCAAGCGAGGTTGGCATATTATCTGCGTGCTTAACGATTCAAGTAAAATATCTTTAAAAATAACAAAAGTTCCTATATCACTTTATATAAAAATAATCATATTATTTTTTCTGAGGGATGGCTTGGTAAAATGTAAATAAAACCTTGACATAATCCTATTTTTCACGCGATACCACCACCGGTTCATGATCCCGAGTTTACCCACCCCTAAATCTTAAACCTCTTTACGCGACTGAGGAATCAAACCCATCTGGACAACACATCATTTATCACGGATGAATATTTCCTATCACTCAACCCTCCCTCCCCCCAACCACCAAACGTTTCCCCTCCAAAACGAAACTCTCTTCTTCATATTGTGACCCCCCTGAAGACACCAAACACCCTAAATTCGAAGAAGAAGAAAAAAAAACATGGTCTATTATGTGAGAATAACTTTTTTGCACGTTGCCTTTTTAGAATAAGAAGGTGGGGGGGCTTTTATATACCTTTGAATAGATTACAGAGAGATCATTTAACAGCTTTGTGGAGCGGCACTCATACAAAAGGTCCCTTGTGTAAGAGGTTCAGGGGTGTTATCGGTAAGCGACATCAAGGACAGTCCAGTTTATTCTGAAAGGAAGGACCTGGACCACTTAAGGTTGCGTGAACACATAGAAGCCTGTTTATTTTGGATTATTGTATCACTTCGATAAAATGTTGCTTTTGTACTCCTGAATAACTTTAACTTATCTTTAAAAAAAATTTAATCAAGAAATGAGAAAAGAATTTTATAAAAAAAAATTAAAATATTTTTTTCCCAATTTAATTTGGAGTGTTTAACGTGCATTTCCTGAACCGAATGATTCAATAAACATACAATTTATAATTTAATTAAATTTTATAACTATTCATTCATCTACCAAGTGGAGAATTTTTCGGTCATGCCGGGAATCAAACCTGGAAATATAAGTTCAGAAATTAGAGTTTCTAACCGACTAAGATATAATGTTGGACGCAAAATTTCCATGGCATCAACCCAAAGTCGAGATATACCGACCGAGCAGCCATCGTTATTTGGCAAAGATAGTGCCAACTTCCGCAGTTAGAGGGTGTTATATAGTCAGCACAATGAACCGCCTGCCATTAATCTCAGTTTTCTATACCAAAGCTGCTACTTATTTTTATTCAAGTAGCTCTTCATTTAGCCTTACGAGACTGATTTTGACTACGTTCCAGTCCCACTGCTTCACAGTTAAATTTTGAAAGCTCCGGGGATTGAACCCTGACCATTGGATTTGTAGCCAGGAGCTTTGACCACTAGACTACAAAGGTGCTCAAATGTGTGACGCAAACATTTATCATTGCAGATTTGAACAAAACCATGTTACTGCCACAATATTCATATCAAATAAATTTGAAATTTAATTATATTATTTAAAAAAACATGCTCATTTAGTGAACGTGCCCAACATTTGTTTAAAATGTTACCTCCCTTCATGTCTGATCATATAAGAATATTATAGTTTAGCCATATTTTGATTATATACCTTGCCTATTATATGTAATTTAAAACTTATTTGACATTCAGTTTATACATTACTATAAAAAAATATTATATACATTTTTTCCACCGTATCTTATTAGCCATTAGGGTGTTACGTATAAATTAATTTTAGTAATGGGATTTGGATGAAGCCTGTAGACTTTTATAAAAATATATACCCGCATTTGATTGGTGAAAGAGTAGGAAATCATTTAGGGAAAAATGCTCTCGGTTAACCCGACCGGGATTCAAATCAAGATCTTCCCGTCACAGCCCACCAGTCTAAAATGCTACCACGAGAATGATGATGCAAGTAGTTCTATTTTTAAATTATATAACTTTATATAAATGCTAAATAATGCATTCAAAGTAAAGTGCTATAGTTTTAAATAACAAAAGCTAAATTATCAATTTAATCTATTATTTTAAAAGATTAAAGAAAAAGAGCAAAATCATGTTACATTTAACTGCCACAATATTCATATAAAATAAATTTGAAATTTAATTATATTATTTTAAAAAATGCTCATTTAGTGGACGTGTCCCACATTTGTTTAAAATGTTACCTCCCTCCATTTCTGATTATATAAATATATTTGATAAGAATATGATAATCTATCCATATTTTTATTATATACATTGCCTATTATATGTAATTTAAAACTTATTTGATATTCACTTTAGACATTACTATGAAAAAATATTATATACATTTTTTCCACCGTATCTTATTAGCCGTTAGGTTATTACGTATAAATTAATTATAGTAATGGAATATGGATGAAACGTGTAGACTTTTATAAAAAATATACCCGCATTTGATTGGTGAAAGAGTAGAAAACCATTTAGGGGAAAAATTATCTCGGTTAACCAAACCGGGATTCAAATCAAGATCTTCCCGTCACAGGCCAACCGGTCTAATAAGCTACCACGAGAATGATGGTGCAAGTTTTATATTTTTAAATGATGTAATTTTATATAAATGCTAAATAATTCATTCAAAGTAAAGTGCTATAGTTTTAAATAACAAAAGCTAAATTATCAATTTAATCTATTATTTTAAAAGATTAAAGAAAATTAAGATGGTCGTTTTACAATTAGATTTTTGCTCGAATTCCGAAGCTCATTTTGTTTCAGACAACTCTCCTGGTTTGTATGTAATTAAAATATAAATATAATGAATTGTATTTAAAAATAATATATCTACCAAATTATTTAAACAATAGAGTGCAACATACAAGATTATCAGAAGGAAAATGAGTCAATTACGTCAACCTTATAACATATTTAATACATTGATTATTAAAAAATTAACTATACAAGTGTTGATTGTTAATTAATATTAACTAATTTTCTTGAAAGAAATCAAATCTGTCTTCTTATCTACGAAATGTAATCAAATGTTCCAGTCACCTAAGAAGGTTTTAAGTAGCCAATACACACTTTTTTCACACTCTACTTTAGATAGAAATAAACCATCCATGAAACACAAAGAAAATGTTCCCATACTTCTCTGCTCGCCACTCTATATTTTTTTTGTCATCAATGAGAAGAGCTAACAGTACATAGATAGAACCATTTCTCAAAGTCTGGAGGACTTCAAACCCCCATAAGCATAGCTGACTTCACTTGAACGCTTACATACAATGAAATAATCTTCAACGCTACTCTTTATTCACGTTCGTCTCTTTCTTTCTACTTTTTACCTCACTCTTATTTCTTTCTTTACATTTTTTTTACTCATTATTATTCTTTGCAGTGTACCAGTTACAAAAACACAGCACGAGGCCACTGCCGCTTCAAATCTTCCAGATGCCGATGATTGAAAACAGCCGTGCAATGATTGAAGAGGTCAACTGAATACATATCCTTAAAACCCTAATAAAAACACTTTTTGAATTTCATTTTTTTTCTGTCTTGCTCTCACCCTATATTTATTTATTTTTTGTGTTCAAAATACTTCTTTCCTCCCCTATTGTGAAGGTAATGTACTCTAGAAGAGTCACCTGACCAGAATGTCATAATAGTCTTGCAAACCACACGTTGGACAAAAGATGGAAAGAACCAATTTTTTTTTGTACCGAGTTGACTAGAAAAGGATGTGTTGTCCTTGTTGAAGGTATTATAGACCTTCAGATTGGAAAGTTCAAGTCGATTAATGTGTTGTCCTAAGGTTCATTAATTTGACAAATATTTTGGTTTGCAGGTAAAGAGATGATCCTTACAGGAAAGTTGAATACATGTTTTTATGACCCTCGGATAGGATGTTGGGAAAATTCCAGTGTGCAAAGTATTAAATGACCAGCTTAATGTACATAGCATAGCCTTTAAAGGGTAGGCTTATCCAAAACTCAAGAAAGATGAGATTTTAGTATCCTATAACTTATGTTTGTAAAAATGTAATATAAGACGTACCGGTACACATTTATTATAGGCCTAAAAAGTGCAAACATCTACTTAACCCCTTCCATAAGATCGTCGAAAAATGGTTAATATAAATGGTGTAGGGATTTTTAACATGTCGTTTGTTTTTTGATTAAATTTTAGTTTTATGTTATTCTAATCAACTTTAATATCAATTATAATGAAACATATATACTGATATTATGGGTAATAATTCAAAATCTGTTCTGTTGTGATTGTGAAAATATTGAGTCTTTTATTCTTATTTACATAAATCTGTAATAACACTTTTTAATTTTGTCTCTTAGTTTAGTCTTTTTAGCACCGTTCGAGTTATACGCCTACATACTAATCTCACTTATATGTTAGGGGCTAGGAAGTTTGGATTAAAATATGTTTAGTGAACATGTATTTGTATGGATGGAGAGTGGAAAACCATTTAGGGAAAACCATCCTCAGTATAACTGACTGGGATTGAACCCTAATCTCCCCATCTTCGGCAGTCTATGCAGCCTAGTTTATTGCGAGAGTATCGCCTTTGATCATGTGACCACCGAAGTGGGGTTTTCTTTAAGTAAATCAATATAAAATATGCACTTGAGTACAGTTTAGTATAATCTCCCACAAAATCATACATAATACTAATTACCTGAAGTCACTACACATTTTAAGCGATGACAGCCTTACTATCTATAATAGTAAGTTTTTTAATTTGTGTGGATTTCAAAATAATTATACCTGTTTGTATAACCATAACTAATTAATAATAATACTTTCCAGGAAACGTATAATATTAAATAAAGCACTATTAACAAAGTTTGTTTAGCAGATTTTAGAGCTAGATAACAATAGTTTAAAGGAATATTTTATAAGATAATTTTAATTTAAAAATAAATTAATATTACAGTAACTAAACATGTTTACGATGACAATTTTCCAATATAATCTCCCCTCTTGCATTTTTGTTACAAATTAGTAAACGTTATCCTTGTGATGTCCATACATTCTAGAGGAAAACGGTATTCGGGCTAAAGTAAAAATAAAGAAACAAGACTAGTTTTTGCTTCGTAAAAATGAACAAGTCAGTTTGTTGGATCTAATCTGGTGACATGAATTTCATTCGTCTTGGTCTTAAAAAGACGAGCTACTTGCTAAGGGACCATACGTCATGTGCGTCAAAAATGTGTGGAGTAATTTATCACTGGTGATACTCTTTTATACCTGGATTCCTTTTCTTTATTCATGTATTTATGTATTTATTCTCATCCCATATTTTGCTTCTTTTTTTTCATCATTCCTTCCTTCTATCGTTCCCTTATTCCTCTTTTCTTTAAGAGGCACTATACCGTTATACATGTGGTACAATAGTCGCATACACTACCATCAGTACTGAGAAGGCCTTACGATATAACCATTTACCAAATGATATACCTGGTGCAACAACAGCCAAACTCTCAGTTATGGGGACTATATAGAATACAGGAAGAATTATTAATATAGCAATACAGGTACAAATTTAACGAATATTGGTTTAAAATTAGATATAAATTGAATACGAATCCTCGTTTTACCTACACATACTGACTCTCGAATTCCAATTCGACTCTTGGATCCCAGGTTCAATTCTCGTATCCAGGTGTCATTTTTCAAATTAAAGAAAATATAATATTTTAGCTCTAATGATAATTCACAGTAATATAACTGGTAAATCAATGTACTTGGGTTTGGTGGTTAGGTTTATCCTTTGACTATATTTAGATAAACAACGAATCAAAACAACTCTGAAAATATTTAAATTTTAAACATGAGAAAAATAGATTCATTAATAAAAGTTGAGTCTGAAATGATTTCTAACCTATAACCTCGAATATCCTTAAGGATTTGAAGGATTCGTGAGTTCAAAGGTTCAAATTACTTCTCTATTTAAAATGATCGCTTTGTGCCACAACTTCAGTACGATGTACGTTTTTGTTGGTATTTTATAAATACCAATATGTTAAAATATCTTAAATGATTATAAAATAAATCTTATGTTATTAAAAGTAGGTGCCTTTACGTTAATAAAATAATATTTTGAAACATTTGAATACAATTTTTATTCGGTGTCAGATTTTAAATAGCCTACATTATGTACAGAACATTAGTAATAATTATAAGTATAGTTAAATATATTTTATGGTAACTATTAACATATTATATACATTTTTTAAATGTCAAATCGAACAGATTTTTCAGCAGCTCACTTAAAAGTGCTAATTTTTTTAAGCAGTACATATGCAATAAGGAATCCAGAAATTAAAACCATCTAATTTGAAAGCAATGGGATGTAAAACAATTGAAGAGTACAGGGGGAAAATCGTTTTTTAACTGGAATTGTGATTGTGCTTCCATCTGTAAGACAATCTAAATAATTTCTAATGAACTTTATATTATGGCTAAGAGAGGTATCTGTAATATTTAAATTAATTTAAAAAATGTATTTGATGGGGTACTTATGGAGTTTAAGATATAAAAGTGTTTGGCCTGAAAAATTTGTGTAGTATGACTCTTTCCCCCCC
>CABFOW010000164.1:297367-351531 GCA_902141385.1 Timema californicum
ACCCGCCTCGGTGGCGTAGTTGGCTAACGCGCTTGTCGTGTTGAGCTCGACCGCTGAGGACGGGGAGATCGAGGTTCGAATCTCGGTCGGGTGAACTGGGGGTGGTTTTTCCTAAATGGTTTTCCACTCTCCCTCCACGCAAATGCGGGTTCACTTCCTCTAATTAAACCTCCCAAATTCCTAAACCATTAGAGTAATTAGTACTTAAAGCGTATAACCCGAACGGGTAGTAAGACGCGGTGCTAAATATTATTATTATTATAACAAATCATTGATGAAAGATTTAGCTTAGACCAAACCACATCGCATACTTAGGTTGGATGTAAGGGAACGATAGAAATAAGCCAGTGTTAATCCAGCAACATTATTTTTTTGATAGACATAAATAATACTAATAATACTTAGTGCCACGTCTTACTAAGTGTTTGGGTTATATGCTTAGGTACTAATTAGGCTAATGGTTTAGGGATTGTCAAGGATGAATAGAGAAGAAGTTAATCCGCATTTGCGTGGAGAGAGAGAGAGAGTGGAAAACCATTTAGGAAAAACCTCCCCCAGTTCACCCGAGCGAGATTCAAACCTAGATCTTACAGTCCTTGGTAGTTTATCTCAACACTAAACTAGCGCATTAGCTAACTACGCCACCGAGGCGCTTTAGACATAAATCAAATACTTCTCCAGTGAAATTCAAGAGTTTAATTTTATTCGCATGACGATGTCACGATTTCTTGAATATCTGGCGTGGGTATAGCGACATTAGATGATAATCATAAGGCCCTTGGCCCTGTTGAGTGCAAGTCTAAAACCTATTTTGTGGGGTGATCGGCGGGAGGGTGACAGGCGTGGCGTGGTTTCACAACAGACCAAAGTATCCTTCCACGCCAACAAGAACAGATGGATCACGGAAACCTTCAATGGCGCTAGCTACCAAACAGGTCTTGCGGAAAAAAAAATCATACGTTTGGAAATATTGTTTTTCTCGAAAACTAGGGAAATTTTTATGTTATCATTTTCAACACCCCTTCTAAGATAATGTAACAATGTTTATTAATCATTACATTTTTTATTTTTTGTCATGAAGCCGGCAATTTTATATTGAAAGATGTAAATTTTATCAATATTTGATCACTGTTAAAATCACATAGAATATGTTTATATAAAAAGTATAACTTAATCAACATTCTTCTATTCTTTAACAAACCGTTTCTGAAAAGAAAATTGCAAAACAATAAGCATTCTTGAAGATAAACCGTTTGTTCCCATGGCTCTGCATTTCCACGCCAAATGAAAAGGGCCAATAAAGGAATAAAGGAAGATAAAAAGCTGTTAATCAAATTACAGAATATCCTTAACAGATATTCAAGAACTGTTGATATCACCATATGAAGAAAATTCAACTCTTTTTCTACTGGATAATTATTTGAAAACGGAAGCATATTACAGGTAATTTAACGATTTTGCTTAAAAGAGGGGGAGGAGTGGAACCATTTTGGAAAAGCCACTCTCAGTAGACCCGACCTTAGACCATTCGGTCAACTGAAACAGGTGACAGGGTGTTAAAATGATACCTTGCCACTTAGTTGGTTCTTCCGTGCAGAACGAGTTCATCGAACCACTTAAAGAAGTGGAGGACTGCAGTGTGTTTCGTGGTTCCGAACCACTTTACCCATCACAAACGTATCGCAAGCATGTGTCAAGGATCTTTACACGCATGACAATACAAAGTGTAGCATACGGGCCACTTTTATGAAACCTCATTATTTACTTTATCACATGCAAAACACACACACACACACACACACACACACACTCGCGTTGGTACTTGAAAAAAGACAAAAGGAGGAAACTTTTTCTTACACCCTTAGTTACGGATGCTGTGACTAAATAGAGGTCGAGTAAAAAAGGGTGAGAAATCGTCTTGTTGGGGTATCATTGCCACCTTTTATGTGTTGTATTCCTCGTCGTTTATAAATGATTATAGCACTTGGGATTTTATGGCCGAGGGAATTAAATGTCTTTAATAGTGAGAAGCCTATCTGCATATTCCAACCGACCAACTGTATATCTATTTTAAGAGTTATCAAAGTTAGATGAAAATTCTCTCTTCTTTGATATGGGCAGTAAGGTAGTTAATGGTTTGATATTTTCAGAAACCATTAATAATATTATCTGTGACATCAACCTTTGCGGGTACTGCAAAAACAGTTTTTAGTTAATTTAAATAGTTCAATAAAAAATATAATGATGCTTGTTGAATGGCCAATGGAGGAAGTGTGTTGTACGCCTCCAGTTTTTTTTAGAAGATAGAACTAACACTTTTATGACGGAAATAATTATATATATTTTTAAATATTTTATCTACTTAAAAAATAATATTTTTAAACTTAACAAGTGAAAAAAACAACTCAATGGCATAATCTATCAATCGAGACAAACCGACCAGAGAAGACAAGAGAAATATTCATATTATTTGAATGAACATTAAATCAATAATACATTTGAATCAAATGATTTTAATACTATAGTCTCAATACTCACTAATAAAAGTTGATTTATATTGTTAATTTTAGTTGTATAAGTGTATTTTTCTTAACTTACAATCATGTTAAAGCTAAGTTTTACTAGCCGACCACTTTGGTGGTCGTATGGTCTAACTCTAAAGCATCAGACTTGCAATATTATTATTAGCACCGCGTCTTACTACCCGTTCGGGTTATACGCACTTACGCTAATGTGTAATGGTAGGGTGATAATGAGATGAAATGGAGGACCTACAGTGTAACGTGGATTCCGAACCACGGTGGAGGCCTGGCATTACCCACATTCACAAGATGTCTTGTCAGAGGAGAAGGAAGGGTTTGGTAATCAGATAAATCTGTGCCGGGACCGAGGATTGAACCCCGGCCGCCAGCACAGAAGTCCGACACCTTACCCCTAGACCGCCAAGTCACCCACTCTTACAATAGACTATACATCCGATGAATGAGAGATCGGGGGTCAAATTCCGGTGGGATGCAATGAGAGTTTTTTTTACACATTAAATTCTGTAAATTCTGGTACATATCCCCTATATTGAACCTTTCTAATCCCTAACACATTTAATTAATAGTACAGATGCGCGTAACCAGAACGGGTAGTAAGACGTGGGGACTAAAATACCAAATACACTATTTATTGATTAAAATTACTACAATAGAAACATGTATTCCATTTACTTTTTTCTCTAATGGGTTAGGGATGAGTAGAGAAGAATTTTAGAGGTAATCTACCTGCATGTGTGGGGAAGGACAATGGGAAGGAAGCCATTTAGAGAGAAAAAAAACTCAGTTTACCCAACCGGGATTCAATTACCGAACTCCTTATTTTCAGCAAGCAAGAAAAATATGAGAATGGTGCCATTTAGACCATTTGGTCACTGAATCAGGTTTCTGATAACTAAAACTATATTCGTAAATCTGAAAAAAAAAAAATATTATTAACACCCAGACAAGAAAATAAGACACTTTGTCATTATTATTTTTTTCAAATTTACGATAATTACACTTTATGCGGCTATATTCGTAACCTATATATGTATCTATATATATATATATATACTATTATTATTAGCAACGCGTCTTACTACCCATTCGGGTTATACGCACCGCACTTACACTAATGTGTAATGGTAGGGTGATTGTGAGATGAAATGGAGGACCTACAATTTAACGTGGAATCCGAACCACGGTGGAGGCCTGGCATATATATATACTCCATTCATGGTAAGAATTACTTTCTTAAAGGTCTCTTTTCCTACTAATATCCTACTATATAATAGAGTTCTGGTATGGAAAAAGGTCTTTCAGAAAACAATTCCTACGCTGAAAAGACTTTAATTACAATCTCCCAAGCTTCGCTATTCATCAAAATTGAAATTAAATGCATTTTTTGTAGTACCGCGTCGTACTACCCGTTCGGGCTATACGCCTATGTACTAGTTACAATAATTTGTTAGGGATTAGGAACGTTTAATTTAGAGAAAGTACACCCGCATTTGCTTGGCAGGAGAGTGGAAAACCACTTAGGGGGGAAAACACCCTCAATGCACCCGACAGAGATCGAACGCTGATCTCTCCAGTATAGGCAGTCTAGTGTATTTCAAGAATGATGCCATAGGCCATGCGACCACCGAAGTGGCTGAATTAATTGTACAATCGTTAGCTTTCTCCAAACTAAAACAATGTTATCTGAGCAATCTAAATACAAAACAAAACATTATACGCATGAATGTAGGCAAATTAAACAATAACATAACCGGTTTCTTGGGCTAGTGGATAGCATTACTGGCTAATACTCTATGGGTCCCTGGTTCGATTCATTGTGGCATAATAAATATTTTTAAGTTAGGTGTCTTTTTAGCACTTTGTCTTACTACTTACTACCTGTCCAAGCTATACGCATATTTACTAATTACGCTAATGATGTAGGGATAAGGAAGGTTGATTTTATAATGACTGCACACACATTTGCGTGGAGGAGAGTGAAAAACAAATTAGTAAAATCCACCCTCAATAAACCCATCAAGTATTCAAACCCCGATCTCCATGTCATCGGCAGTCTAGTTTAACGTGATAATGACGCTTTAGACCATGCGGCCACCAAAGCAGGTCAAAGGGAATTTGTTCATATGGTTAACATGGTCTGGATAATCAAGCATAAGCGAGGTTCTATTGGTACCACATAATCATCATCATTATCATCAAATCTCATCGGTCCGAATTAACTGCACCTACATGGTGGCCCAACCTTCAGAAGATGGTCACATATCTGCCAATGCCAGTAGAAGACCAGGCATGTCTAGCCGATAATCCCTGATGACATAAGATTAAAAAAATAATACAATCTTAAATAGTATTGCGAGGGAGGAGACATTTAAAAAAAACGCACGTGAAAGAGAAAAAGCAAATCCGTTTTAGTCCGTCTGGATCTACAGTTGCCCCATGGTTTTCTTTGGTGCTGACTGACAGCTCACAGCTGACAGTTGACAGCTTTAAAAAGTTACCAGACCAAATTACGTATCCCTACGCCGAACCAGATGATCTGCAAAAACATGTGTTTAGCATCTGTCACTGTTGACAGTCAAAATTTAGGTATATACCTAAATGTTGACTGTCAGAAGTCAGCTGTGAGCTGTCGGTGAGCACGAAAGAAGCCATGGGGCTACTGTAAGTCCTAGGACCTCCCGTTTTGAAGTAGAGATCTATATAACCGCTGCCGGTAGAAGAACAGAATCAAGCTTCGCACGCGACCGACCGTAAAGAGGTGAGCGCGCGTGTAGTAGCCCAGTAGTGCACCCGAACGCTGTGAGATAGTGTGAACTGTTGTTTGGTTTGAGGACGATGTCACTTTCTACTGGCCATTGTACATACAATCAGCTCCGGTCAGGCGTACCCTCTACCTACATACGGCAGAACACGGCGAAAAAAATGTTTCACAACGGTAAACATGAATGAACAGAGAGTCTGTGTGTGCGTTTCCGGACTATAGTAAGAACAGTCAACATGGGCTGATACACCACAGTTTAAACTGATCTACTTTACTCTAGGTCTCTAAATGCGTCATCATCAGTGCCGTGGTGAGAGATCTCTTCAGCTTAACTATGACTTGGGAACAATATTTAAGCATTCATTATTATTATTATTATTATTATTATTATTATTATTATTATTATTATTATTATTATTAGCACCGCGTCTTACAACCCGTTTGGGCTATAGGCACTTACGCTAATGTGTAATGGTAGGGTGATTGTGAGATGAAATGGAGGACCTACAGTTTAACGAGGGATTCGAACCACGGTGGAGGCCTGGCATTCCCCACATTCACAAATTGTGATTAATATACGTCTTGTCAGAGGTGAAGGAAGGGTTTGGTGATTTGATAAATCTGTGCCGGGACAGAGGGTTGAACTCCGGACCCCAGTACAGAAATCTGATACCTTACCCCTAGACTGCCAGGTCGCCTTTTATGCATTCATACAAAAAAAATCACTGCGTCTTACTACCCATTAGAGCTCTATGCCTATGTACTATTTACTCTAATATGCTAGGGATGATTAAGGATGAGTTTAGAGGAAGTATACCTGCACTTGCATGGAGGGAGAGTGAAAAACTACTTAGTGAAAATCACCCTCAATACACTTGACGGAAATCAAACAGCAATCTCCTCATCATCGTCAGTCTAGTCTATTGCAAGCGTGACGCCTTAGACCATGCAGCCAACGAAACAAGTTTTATACCAAAATTAATCTCAGTACTAGTTTACAAAATAGCAAGTGTTTGTAGCTTGCGAATGCTTGCAGAAACTAATGGATTTTAAAACTATATGCTGCAACTACTCAGAGTTTATAACTAACGGGATAAAGTGCTCGCCTCAGGACCCAATGCTCATGGAGTCAAACCCAGCCGAGGTCGACGGATTCTTACCGAGAAATGGAAATCCATAGCACACTTTCCTTCGGAGGGTAAGTAATACCCATTGGTCCCAGGTCAATCAATTGTAGCATTAAGAATATCCCTGGTAGTTATGCAAAAATACTTTTCCGGCAAAATATGTAGACTTGTAGGCTCTTTATCGCATGTTCGTATAGTTCCAGTGCGGACTTCCCCAGGGCATGTGCCTTCTCCCAGATGGTGAGGGTATCACTAACTAGCTGAAGGGCTGAGTTCATGTCGAGCTGCGTATGTATGGGAATCACATCAGGACCAAACTTCGGGTTGAAGACTCATTTTAATCTATTATAGGCGGCAAAACATCCACGTGGACTTACTATTAAAGAAGTGAGTACCAAAAAAATTCTCAAAATAATAGGTTTTTAGAAAAGGCCACTATTCTCATGAAAAATATTAAACAACTGTTGAGATAACCATGCGAATAAAATTAAACTCTATGTTCTTACAGAAACAATATTTGATTTATTTCGACCAAAAAACAGTTATGCTATAAAAACTTCAAAAACAATTACCTTTTCTCATGTTCCCCGCATCTTAAGAAGTATCAGCAAATGATTGTTTGACTAGACGTTCACTAGTGTGAGCAAACATTCGTTTAAAATGATTTATACAACCGACATTTCCTTGTGACTTTTAACAGTAGCTGGAACTTGTGTCGAAGAAAAGGGTACACAAAATTACTTTATAGTTATGATGGATAAGGAACTATTATCAATTTTGTCATGTCTGAAAAATAAAAAAATAAACGTGCTGACTGCTGAAATGACGGATGACTTTCTTGAGACCACATTTAATTCCACTTATCCCTAACCCAATTTTAAGCCAGGGCCATTGTGGATCTCCCTTCCTAGCCCGCAAACCGACCTATCTGTCTTCTCTGAATAGCGTCAAGTCAATTTAACTAGATCGTGTGTCGGGGAAAGGGGATGCAACCGTCAATAGTCATTAGTTTAAGGCCATACCTATTTGATTTCTTCTTTCATTCCTGTGTATAATATTTCTCGCAGAGTTACAATATCTTTGGGATGCTCATCAGAAGGTGGTTGATTACCGATTAATATTATTATTATTATTATTATTATTATTAGCACCGTGTCTTACTACCCGTTCAGGTTATACGCACTTACGCTAATGTGTAAATGGTAGGGTGATTGTGAGATGAAATGGAGGACCTACAGTTTAACGTGGAATCCGAACCACGGCGGGGGCCTGGCATTCCCCACATTCACAAGTTGTCTTGTCGAGAGGTGAAGGAAGGGTTTGGTATACCGATGAATAGCTCTTGGTTTTATCGAAAGAATAAATAAAAATGTTTGCTTCCACAAAGTATATCTAAAATAATAAAGATCATGTGGCGTCTGTTTATCTGTTCAAAGTTTTTCTCAAATTTTCCCTTATAGTAACAAGCTGAAACATCGCATACTGATCACTTAAGTGTTGTAGTTACCCCCCAACATTTATTAAACTTTTCTTTTTTGCAAGGGGTTGCCCCCCGGGTGCATTAGACATCTCAATCATGTGATTAAAGCTGTGGATATAGCTTTAACATATGGCGCATTCCATTTTTATAAGAAAATTCCGAGCCTTTAAAAAAAATAGGTCCTGATAACCTGGCGAGGACATGGAACAAATCAAGTGACCTCTTATTTTGAAAAACCTAAAATTAGATTTTTTTTAAAAAGTGGGGAGAAGACTTCACGTAAAATTCAAAATTGAGCCTGTCATAGACAAGACTAACACCTAGTATGACATAAATTTAGATGTGCTAATGTTGGCAAAATTATCTTACAGATATTATAGTTGTTGAAATTCTCAAGTTTTTCGTGTGAATATTTGATAGAATATCTTGAATATTATATTAATATTTCAAAACAGAAAACTAGATGAAAACACCTTACAAAATTAATAACAGCAAGAATGGTTTGTATATATTCTTCCACGTGGAAAATAAAATTATATTTTTATTAAACATATATGGATATGCAATTATGTTACTATTCTAAAAGGAAAAAACAAACATTTAATGATATTTTATTCCTAAAAACCATTTAGATGAACTAAAATTAGACTAAACACGTTTTTTTTAGATATGAGCGTTTCTTCCCAGTCACTTCGTTTTTACAAGCGAGAGAATAACTACATTGTAGTTGCAATCAAGTGAGTAGGTTTAAATCATATAATATTTATTTTGTTTACAATATTCGTATTTATAATTTTTTTATTTAATAGGAGTTAAAACACGATTTCAACGGTTGCAGCTGCAGAATACATAATATCACGTATTAATTTATTAGAGCAATAATTGTTGAGGGTGCCACATGGTAGAAAACTGAAAAGCGCTGTAGACGTTTAAAAATCCTAAACTATGTATTAAGTTTGATAATTTTGAAATATTTAACTGAATAAAGTATTTTCACCAACTCCGTGTCCGCATCATTGTAAAAAACTTGTTTACCGTTATGTTCAATCATATGGTTAAAATTCGTCAGTCGCCATCTTGAAGCAATGTTCGTTAGAAGTTTTTGTGAAAGAGGTGTGAATATTTTTTTAAGTGGAAGAAAACTATAAATAAACTTTGTGTCCGACTTAAAATAAATATATAAATAATATTGGCCTAAATCATAGTGGTTAACTATCACATTAATATATTACCATCTGTTTTTATTAAACTCATCCAAAGTGATAGATGTCAGCTGTTGGTGTAGTGATATATTAGGGATTACTTCTAGTAACATTTCGAGCTGTCATTCAGGTAAACTTAGCTCGTGAATGCCTTATAGAAGGTATTTTAAAATACTTTTCCTGGCAGCGTTTGTAAGTTTCTTTCGCCCTCACTCATAGAAATTCTCGTGAACTGATATAATCAGTCGGTTCATAAAGTTCACGCTAAATACCCCAAATAAATAAATATAAATAAAAAATTACTACAACGTTTATCAACAGGGACTTCTACGAATAACATGAAATGACTTATGAATACAGTTAAGTAGATATAACAACGTTCCTGTCATAAAAACCTCTTTCTATGAGAATCGGACTGTACCGTACATCTCGTGGTGATCCCACTGCATTCATCCTTGAAATAGTTTGTCGAATGAACGAATGCACTTTAGATTATTCAGCTACTAATATCTAAAGTATAGCAATATAAAATAATTAACAAGACTAGTTATTTATCGAATAGCTCCATTTAGAAGTATGATTAAGTGGTATCATAACATGTGTATTTATTTATTGTGTACTGAACTAAAAGCTCTGTATTTAGCATTTAGAACATAAATGTGTCTGGATCAGAAACTGGAGTGTTAAGTATCTCTTATAGAGCTTATGTGTTGTATAAGTGTCAATTATTACCCTGTTTATATTTATATATGATAATTATATCCCGCAGAAGCTAAAGACATCGCCTTTGGGGATGGTTTTATTCCATCTCATTATCAATAACGTGATCGTAACCTCTTTATTACCCTCTGTTCTAAAAACTTGGCTATGGTAGGAGTGCGTGTTTCTAACGAGCTGTAGGTTGTGGCTTCCATTCCCTGTGAGGGTTTAAACTTTCTTACTCTGGAAATAAGGTTATTCTCTTTAACAAAGAAGAACACACATTATATGAAATTTGTTAACTTGAAACTGTCCTTGAAATGAGTTAAGATTATTCCTTAATTAATACATTCTTAGGGTACTAAGTGAAGTAAATAAACGGATTTTGAAACATTCTTAATATATTTGGCTTTAAAATCAATAAAGTAATACGTGTTTGTTCTAATAGAGAGTCGGGAATAAAGGACTTACATTTATTATCATTATTATTATTATTAATATCGCGTCTTACTACCCGTTCGGGTTATACGCACTTACGCTAATGTGTAATGGTAGGGTGATTGTGAGATGAAATTAAGGACCTACAGTTTAACGTGGAATCCAAACCACGGTGGAGGCCTGGAATTCCCCACATTCACAAGATGTCTTGTCAGAGGTGAAGGAGGGGTTTGGTAATCAGATAAATCTGTGCCGGGACCAAGAATTGATCCCCGGCCGCCAGCATAGAAGTCTGACACCTTACCCCTAGACCGCCAGGTCACCTACATTTATTTTTAAATCTAATATAATTTATCGTAAAGTCTATAGATTAAAAAAAATCATCTATCAAATAACTGACGTTTAAATAGTTTCTCTCTGAAAAACGAAAATGTTATTTTGTTATTTTTGTTACCTTTTAAGGTATCATTTTTAAGCAAATTTGTTAGAGTCAATTTGAAGAATATTTAAATTTTCAAAATTCCGCTTTAGTAAATCAATCTTAAATGTAGCTTTATCCAAAAAACTGGTAAAGTATTCATCTTTGATTAACATTTCAATTCATCAGATAACTTTTATAAAAAGTATTCAGCTTTGATTAACATTTCAATTCATCAGATAACTTTTATAAGGAAAACCATTACAGCCATTTTCGAACAATTTTATATTTAAAAAAATTATCAAGTATTAGTTAACATCCCAAATATTAATTTACCTCCAAAAAATAAGTATTCCTTTTTATTTATAATGTTAAGCTATTCCTAGATTGTCATTTAGAACAAAATCGTCAGAACCACTATAGAAAATTTTCAAATTAAAAAAAAAAGTATTTTTAAACTACCGTCACATTAGTATTTATCCGAAATACATGCAGGCCTATACATTGTTATTTATAATTTAAAATCACCACCACATATCAATTTTGAAATAAATAATTTGAACTATTTTACAAAAGTTTTATATGATCACAAATAAGTAACCACTTAACTGCTCTTGTATCATTTGGTCTTCAAAATAATATCATACACTGTTATTCACTTTTTCAAACACTTCCTTTAAATTAATATGAAGCAAAATAGTTAGAGCATTTTATTTTAAATCGAATTTTTTAAAATCACTTGTAAGTGAACTACCGTAAAATTAATTTAGAATAATATTTTTTTAGCAACGGATCTTACTACCCATTCGGGGGACCCTCAAAATTAATTACTAAGATAATGTGTTAAGGATGAGGAAGGATATCCACATATGCGTGAAGGTAGATATTGAAACCATGTAGGAATAACCACCCTCAGTAGGCCCCACACCTAACAGGTATTCGAACCCCAATCTCACAGTCATTGGCAGTCCAGACAATTCGACAGCTGACGCTGATAAGGCCTAGAAATAAAATCACTCTTTTTTCGATAGGTATGCCCTCTCATAAGATACCATATTTCAAGAGTTTTGAAAAGTTTTAGTGAGAAGAGATAATTATAAAGTATAATAGGAAATCAGATGTTAAAACTAAAACAATTATAAAAATATACAGTCCCCTAAAGCCTGTTAGTAAAATTAATGGTGAGTAAAAGCACGTTGTTAAATAATAAAAATATAACATGGTGAGACAAGATCACTCTTAATGTTGTGAGGTTTTAGATTCATAAAATGGTGAGGAATAAATTATTACATTATATTCGAGCAATAAAGACCACCTCTATGGTCTGGTGGTAAGAGTTCTTGACTACAGATTCAAAACATCCCTGGCTCGATCTGTGAAGCAGCGAGTCTGGTACGGGGTCAAACAGCCTTGTGAGGACACCTGAGGAACTACTTGAATAAATAAGTAGTGGGTCCAGTCTAGAAAACTGAAATTAATGGCCAGAGGGTTTATTGTGCTGACCACATGACAGCCTCTATCAGCAAATGTTGGCACTATCTTCACCAACAGACGGCAGATGCTCTTTCGGTATAGGGCTGACTTCATAATTTTTTTACAATTAAAAACAAATCACTGTACAATCATAAACATAAAACGTATTAGACACCGAAATATCAAATTGTTTTAAAAATCAGTATTTATAGTGTTTAACATATTAATAGAATATCTACTGATTAGGTTTTGACAATACTAATTAATTACATTTATGTGAATGTAGCCAAAAATAAGAGTGAGGTAAATAAAATCGATACTACGAGATATTTTTAAGGGGTATTGGAGGTATTTTAAGTTGAGTTAAATATATATTTTAGTAAGTTAGTTCCATCTTGTCTGAATTCTGAACTCCTTTTCTCCCAAGAAACTACTACTAACAGGCTATATTTGTTCTTAAATTTATATTATTAAAATTTTTTATTTTCTATTACATAGCTATATATTGAACAAACTCCACTAAACAATTTAGGTTGTATCCATGTACATGTAGATGAGTTCAGGGCTACACACAAAGTCAAATTGCACTCTAAATTAACCTTTTGGTTGAATATTTTAACGATTATGTCACCTTCTCTATATGATAAAGTAAAACTCTCAAAAGAATTATATAGTCCACTAGCTTCCTGGTTATAAATAATGTTAATTAATAAGGGAATAAAATATAAATTAAACTATTTTAGATATGGGTCGTTCATATATATATATATATATATATATATATATATATTCCGGGAAATGAATGAAATACAAAAATAAATTACCTATAGCTTACGTTAGTTTAAATGAATTACAATGTAACGTAGACGCAGTTAAAATAATATTTAGATCTTGAAATTTCAATCTTAATATTATTATATTATTATTAGTTGTTTTGTAATAGAACAGGAACATTTCTTTTGTCAGTTAAATTATACTGCCAATGCACCCTGTGCTTTGCTTCCTCCTAGAGCTCCCAGATTTGTTTTCTTTCCTCCAATTCATCTAATTATTTTGATCCTCTTCTTCCTAAGCTCCTCTTTCCCTCAACCTCTTCTTCTAAGACGTCATGCAAAAGACAGTTCCTCCTAAAGATGTGTTAAATCCAGTTTGCTTTGTAAAGAAGAATCATCTTCAAAATTGTTCTCGTCCAACCCACTCTTCTTAGGACTTCTTTATTTGTCACCCTTGTCTGTCCACCTATCCTTCTCAAATTTTCTCCAAAACCACATTTCAAAGCTCTTCAAGTATTTCTTTTCCATATTCCAAGAGTCCAAATTTCTTCTTCATTCAGCGCGATGTTCCAAACGTAGTATTTCATCAGATTCTTCCACAGTTCCAAACTCAACTTACTCTTCTTGTTAATAGTTTTCCTGGCCATGGCCATCCTCGACCTAATTTCCTTTGTCAGCAGAACTCCCAGGTGCTTAAACTGCTCTATGTTTTCTAACTACTGATTTACAATTTTGATTTTCATCATCTCCCAATTCTTTGACATCACCATTACTTTTTACTTTTCTATGTTGATTTCCATGCCATATCTTTTCCCTATCTCCACCAGCTGGTCCATCATTTCTTTCGACCCTCTTTATTTTTGGCCAATATAAATTGGTATATCAAAATAAAGAAAGAGGTAAATAAAAAAAACAATCTTTTGCTTACAGAAGTTCAAATCAATTACAATATTTAATATAGGCGCACTCCAAGATCTAAGAATATTCACAGCCTAATGTTTCAAATTATATTTATATATATATATTTATGCATCCATTTTTCTATCTATCACTCTATGTATATTTATAAAAAAATACATTCATCCATCTATGTATCATTATCTATCTCTATTAAATGTATGTGTATAACTTAATTTTAAAACAAAAATAAATGAAACTACAAAATTCTGGATACTTTCTCATAGTCTGTTTTTGTTGTAGGAATATTTAAATATATGTATTAATATATATGTTTTTAGAAAGAGAGAGATAGATAAGACACAAATGGATAGTATATTAATAGTTAGGTAACCCCTTAAGTGGCTGAACGGACTAAGACTTTATTCTCGTGTCAAAATGGTTTCCTGATGACGAGGACATTGACGTTAGAATACCGCTCGGGTCTACTGAAGGTGGTTTTCCCACTCTCTTTCCAAGAAAGTGCGAGTAGATTACCTCTAAATTGCTTCCTTCCTCATCCCTACCCTATTAAGGTAATTTGTAATGTTTGCGTTTAACTTGAACAGGCAGTAAAATGCGGTAATAATAATAATAATAATAATACTTATTAATTATAATTAATAGGTAGTTTACAGAACTTTCAATATGTCATCTGTGGAACTAATATTAAAAAATGTGTGTGTGATTGTAAAAAAGTTTATTATTTTATTTTTAGATGTTTATCTTTATGATTGCCAATTATCTAACCTTTCACTTAACTTTCAATTTTAATATATGTATATATATATATTGTGGGCACCACTGGCACATAAAATATTGAGAGAGAAAAATATATAGAGTTCATCCGGTAAACACTCAGTGATCTGACAAGAATCTCTTTTTCCTAGACCTTTAGCCTTCACCTCCAGTTCTTAATGAATACGTAGATTAAACACGATACCAAGGACACTAGCATCTCTCTCTTGAAGTGAGAATCAATACTTAGTTCATTGAGACAACAATAGCTAATACAGATCACACAAATGACATGGGTAATAACTGATAAGGTATAACACTCGATGAATAATGGCACAAATCAATTTTAAAACGACTTATAATTATTTTAGTTTTTTTAAATTAATCACCAACCATACCTATGTTATGACTTCTTAATATATAATATAAACTTGTATTTAGAAAAATAAAACCTCAGTTGATTATAATTAAATATTAAAATTTACCAATCAAATTCGATACGGTACAATTATATTAAAACTTTTGAATTGATTTTAAAAAATGTTTTATCTGAAGTCTCCAAGTAATAAAAGAAATTCAACAGTAAATATTGTTCTCATAAGGATGCATTCACTATTATTTATTGTTATTGTTGACAGATTTATGTCTTTAGTAGCAATATATACTTTATTTGAATAAAATATTTTCTGTCTATGTCCTAAGATCTCTCCTTTAATATCCTAGGTCAAAATTTATGTCTCCAGATGACAAAATTTACTAGTGGATGATGAAACGTTCAGGTCTCACCAATGTTAAAACTTTCAGATTTTAAAGTGAAAATATTAGCCTCAGATAAGTTTACAAATAATTATGACCATTATTTATTAAAGATTTCAACAAATTATATATTAAACTGTCACGTGAGGGCTTGGCCTCTTTTTAAAAAATAATATACTTAGTCTAAACGAGAATTCACCTTATATTTAAGGGTTTTAAAATACTTGACGTAGGATAATTTCCTTGCCATTTTTCTAAGGAAAAAACAAAGAGCCAAATTTATTTTAAAATTATTCTTAACAAACAATTTAAAACTGTTCTATTCATAGAAAAACATACATATTTATATAATCCCCAACGCATAACAATGTAATTATCAAAATAACAACAATGGACAATCACGAATTAAAACACTGGAAGATGAAATATCCTCCAAAAAAACATTACAATATTTACAGGTAACATATATTAAGATTAAAATTTAAATAAGTTCCACTCGAAGACGGCATGCAAGATCTCAGCTGGTAGTTAGTAAAGACTAGATACCGATGCAAGGCTAACATGGAGAATAATCGATTTATATCCACTGAACAACCCCAAAAATTAACACTCTTAAAAAAAAAGGCTCCACCAAACGGAATGAGAAGCCAAAATTGATTCACTTAAAAAATAATCATTGCGTCATTTACTTTCAAATTATTCTGGCGACAAATTATTACTCTAGAACCAGGTAATTGGTTAAAATATACTTCACTAGACCCTTCCCCCTCCCCCCCTCCGCATTATTATTTTCAACACACATATTGAAGAATCATCATAGACTCTATCATAAAATATGAGTGACTATCGACATTTTTATGAGAGAATAAATTAAATTTTCAAAATTAAATATAGGCTATGTTACTCGCTGATAATGTAGCTATATATTGGTGAAAGAATTTTTAAAATCGGTCCAGTAGTTTTTGAGTTCATCCATTACAAAAAAAAAAATCCAAAATTCAAATCTTTCCTCTTTATAATATTAGTATAGATAAAACATCCTTGCTTATAGTAAACACAAAAACAATGTTAGTGACTAATGACATAAACAGGTATTACTAATAAAACCAAATTCCTCAAAGTTATTAACAGTTATCGGCCAAGAGACTATTGAAAAACTTATATGATATTTAGTTATTTTTAATAAGCTATAGTATGTATAATCTTGTGGGCATAATAAATAACATCACACAATATTCCTTAGATTTGCGACTATTTCAAATGTAATGTTGTAATCAATCAAAAGGAACGGAATTGACTGATGTAAATAAAGTATAGTCATACCTCTATAAGTAATGGTCCAGATTGGAGACTTCCCTCACTCATTTCCCAGTCGTTTCGTATTACTTGGCAGCGCGCCTGTTCCAACAGGAGATAGGTTAAGATAGGACCAAACAGACCCAGTTCCTAGCCCCAGGCCACATATAAATTGCCGTGCTAGATTTTCTTCTTAATTACCCCCCTCCTTACCTGCCCCTCATCCACCCACTAGGCAATGAAGCCGATGAAGGAATGACATTTATAACTTCTCTTCAATTTACAAAAGCGATGATTTACAGTAATATGGTTAATAGTCCTAATCAAGGAAGTAAGCTAATGTCAGTTAAGGGAGCCGCCTCGGTAAACGAGGAACTGCTCTAACGCAATATTTAATTCTACGATGCGTTATTTCAAAATATGTTTCACGCCAAAGTTAAGGCGAAAGATTCCTACAGGGCTCTTTTCCCCTTAAAATCCTATAGCTTTTAGTTTTTATTGGTATAAAATAATGTGTGAAAATGTGACACTAGTTTATTTTTCAACGACTTTTAATCATATTTGTGGAGCTTTGAGTCTAGGCTTGATGAAAAAAGGTCTCTATATTTAGCCTTCCTCTAACAAATACAGTTTTTTTTTGCTAGGCTCACAACATAAATTTCTAAGATATTTGATAGCTAGCAGCAAGCTTTCTTCTTTACCTTGAGATAATATATTCCGTAGTTTCATTTCACCTCTTTATTAATCATAGGGCAAAAGGTGGCTGTAGGTGAGGGGTGAACGGGAGTATTTGATTAAAGAGAATAGAGAAGTATTAACAAAAAATGAAACAGACCATTGTATTTTAAGTCATGTGGTCTGAAAGTGATTGATAATTTCTCGATGATCGAGGTGGCCGCCTTAAGGGAAATTATCATGGCCGCTCAGCTGACTGCTCTAGGTTTCTGGGTTCCTTTCCAAGTGGCGCTTACGAATTATTGAATTTTTGCAATAAGCTTGTTTTGGATCATGAATATAAAAACATTATTTAGACTACCTAACTAGATTTTCGTGGTAAGAAAGTAGGTTTGTGTACTCAAAGTAGGTTTATGTCATCATAAGATATTATAACTTGTAATTATTATTACCAAAAACCTTTTTAGTCATAATTCAAATTATAATACCTATATTATTATTATATTACATCATATATATATATATATCAATGTTTGTTCATGATGAATTAACACAATTGTCAACTTTACCAAAAATTGAATTCTACTACTACTACTACTACTACTACTACTACTACTACTACTACTACTACTACTAATAATAATAATAATAATAATAATAATAATAATAATATACTATTTGTGTTAGTTTACAGATTTTGGTCAAGGGATGGTCGAAGATTATATATAGTCTTGCTTTACTTAACTTTAACTTGCAAACTTATTTTTTACTACGGTATAATATTATTAATATTCTAATTATTAGTCTTGTGTTGGTACAATAAACAACGTTTTTGAATAATCAACAGTGAATTATGCATTATTATTTTATGTAAGAGAACTACGTTTGTATAAAATCAAAAGTAATTGATCTAAATAACTCTGAGTTTCTCCTGTTTAACAGTTGAAACCAATTTGGATTTGTAATGCGATATTAGAGTAACTATGTATTATCGGATTATAAAATGTTGAGGCCCTTGGCCATTTTAATTTATTTCCAAATATTATATTATAACCTTGAAGGGGAGGTAAGGTAAACATCTAGCTGACCCGCATTTGATCCAAAGTAGTGGGACGAATAGATAATATATTAGAATGGTTTTTTACACTTATTAAGCAGATCATATTTTTTTCTGTGGTGTTTAATGGCAGATTCTAAGTAAGATTAATATTCGTGCTGATAAAATCTTGTGGCAAGAAAATATACGTAAATAAGCTTTATTTATTTATTTTTTCCTCATTAACTCTTACAATCTCAGTCCTCTTGACTGTTGTATCTGAAGCGCAAATTTTAGATTTGCCGAAGTTGATTTCTATCACAAAAGAAAAGCTAAGCTAACATAATTATGGAACTTCCCTCTCGTTAATATTCTTAGTTGTATGTTCTGCACAAATTTGGCTTTATTATTTTTATTAAATCATGACAATATTTTATTGTTTTTAGTTACGGTTCCTCAATGTATCGTTTTCAAACTTCACCTTACTTTTTTTTTAAAGCACCGATTCTTAATACCCATTCAAATTATAGGTTTAAAATTGAAATTATTATTTAAAAATATTGATAAACTATTTTCCTTTTCTTAGTTGCCTATTTCTTTAACGGTACTACTACCCGCCTCGGTGGCGTAGTTGGCTAGCGCGCTTGTCGTCTAGAGCTCTACTGCTGAGGACGGGGAGATCGAGGTTGGAATCTCGGTCGGATAAACTGGGGTAGTTTTTCCTAAATTGTTTTCCACTCTTCCTCCACGCAAATGCGGGTTCACTTCCTCTAATTCAACCTTCCCAATTCCTAATCCATTAGCGTAATTAGTACTTAAAGCATATAATCTGAACGGGTAGTATGACGTGGTGCTAAATATTATTATTATTTAACTGCACTAGAGGAATAATTGATGTTCAAGGAAACTTTAACTGGCGTGGAAATAATCTTATTCACATAGGATTAAAAACTTTAACTTTTAAATGTTATAATTTAAAACACCTATATAAAAAAAAGTTAAAATTATCTCATTTCAACGATTTTTAACGTGAAAATACACATTTCTGAAACCAAAGTGGGTATCGAAAAACACAAACCTAGTTTCCCAAAGACCATAAAATAATTTATCAATGTATTCACCCACAAAAGAAGATTTTAAAATAGTTGTAAGATTGTTTTAATCGTTTTAAAGGCTCATCAGAACTGTAGTTTTCACTTTAAAAAAAAGTTTGTAAGGTGCTATTAATAAATATGACAAAACATGTGAAACAAAAGTCGTTCTGGTATCAAAGGATAATAAATAAAACATTGACAATGATATTTAATTCATAGCCTATACATAGTAAGTTATTAAATATTTACCTTTTTTTTAAGGTACCTAGACGTCCACTTTCTGAACCAACTGATTAAATCAGAACACGACTTATAAACTAACTTAAATATAGAATGAACAAAACATCCAGCCTGTCCCCCCAGCCATCAAATCATCATTCTGGAATTAGAAACATCATTCTACTAATTACAAATTTATCTACCCTGCTGGTAATGGAACTAAGTTCCCTTAGTTCTACCAATTAAAATAAATAGTTTTCAATTTCACGAGACACTTAGATGCTGTTACTCCCCCTCCCCTGTATCACACGGTCCAAGCTACCCTTATATAATTAGCCTACTTTAATGAGGCAAGGATGAGGAAGTTAGCATTTAGAGATAATGCACACACATTTCTTTGGAAGGTAGTATGGGGAAATATTTAGGCATATACAAGCCCAATCAACCCAAACGGAATGTGAACTTCAGATATCCCCATTACTAAATAAAATGTGATTGACACTCAAGACCGCTTGCTCACTGATACGAGCATCACAGAAGCTCTGAAAAGTTCAATTTTTAAAGAAAGGGTCAGTTAGAAAAGTTACTAAATCTTTCATGCATTTATTCATACGTCAAGTCGTGTGATCTGCAGATACAGAAGGTGTTATCAATTATGTACGAAAAAAAGGATTTTTTCAAAGTTCTTTATATGAAAAGGTGACCTGGCGGTCTAGAGGTAAGGTGTCAGACCTCTATGCTAGCGGCCGGGGTTCAATCCTCGGTCCCGGCACAGATTTTTCTGATTACCAAACCCTTCCTTCACCTCTGACAAGACGTGTATTAACTACAACTTGTGAATGTGTGGAATGCCAGGCCTCCACCGTGGTTCGGATTCCACGTTAAACTGTAGGTCCTCCATTTCATCTCACAATCACCCTACCATTACACATTAGCGTAAGTGCATATAACCCGAACGGGTAGTAAGACGCGGTGCTAATAATAATAATAATAATAATAATATATGAAAAATGGAACTGTGTCTTTTATCAGTACAAGATCGTGTATATATATATAAAATGTCAAACACTTTGGCGGTAAGCCCACGCCGACATCTATTTTGAAATCAACTGGCTCTCCATACAAGCAAATGCGGGTACACTTTATCTACAATCAAACCCTCCTCATACCTAACACATTATCGTAAATCAGTAAATATCCGCATTGCCCGAACGTGTATAAAGATGCGATGACAAAACAAAAAATGCTCGGTGAACATTTTACAATCGTTTTAATTCCAACAGTCCGCGCTGGTTATGAAGCCAGCACCAAGCTAGTTGACAAGAGATGGGGTCTAGAGGTGGAGGGGGGAAAGAATGTCGATAGCCTCACATAATAATATCCATATGAGAATGAGGGTGATGCTCTCTTGTTCTAGGAAAGATTACTTCTGATGGTCCCGTTAGTTAATACTCACGTGTTCGGGATTTTAATGGCTTGGTGTATCTTCTTCACGCAGACGCAGGTAGAGAACTCTTTTTATCACTCGCCTTAAGACAATACACTGTTATTTATAGTTTCTTAGGAGATGGAGAGGTGTGGTCCGGAAGGTTAAATGAATGAAAATTGATAATATTAATAGGTTTGGCCTTTTTAAAAGTTGTTTTATTTGTCTTTGGTATGTGTTATTTGAGTAAAGATCCTGAGGAACAACGTCCTGGATTTATATGGTTCCCAATTGGTTGGTTAAATAAATTAGTCTAATTTGAAATTTTATATAGAATAAATATAAAATTTAACCAAAACACTTGCCAAAAGGTTTTTTTAGCACCACATATTATACTACCCATTCGGGATAAAGGCATATATATGTATTAATTATGCTAATGTTTTAAATATTAAGAAAGTTGATTTTAGATAAAGTGTATCCACATTTACTTGGAGAGATGTTGGAAAAACCTTTATAATAAAACACCCCTAGGACACCTGATTAGGATTCAAACCCCAGTATTCCCTCATTAGAAGTATAATCTACTAGGAAAGTGCTGACTTGAACCATTAGACCACCGAAGTGGGCTGATAAAATGTTTACTTACCTACTCTATAGTCTATGGCATTAAGAGCTCGAAAAGCATTGTCACACTTACTAAAGTACGCCACCTATCCCTATCTTAAACTAGTTCTATCCAGTCCACCTCATTACAGAGTATCCCTAACTTTAACTAGTTTTATCTAGTCTATCTCATTATACCCTATTCCTATCTTGAGCTAGTTCTATCCAGTCCACCTCACTACACCCTATATATTTCAGGTCAATTCTAATGTTATCCTCTCATCTGCATCCAGACCTTCTCAATGGTCTCTTCTCATTGGGTTTACCAGTAAATACCCCGAACACGGTTCTAGATTCTCCCATTCTGGATGCATGTCATGCCCACCGTAATCTACGAGACTTGATAACCCTAACAATATCTTGTGATGAGTACAAAGTGTGTAACTCATCATTATGAAACCTCCCTTACTCCCCAGTAGCTTTACCCAGTTTTGGACCAAATATCTTTCTAAGCACCTTGTTTTCAAGCAACCTAAATTTATTTTCGTCAAATAAGGTAATAGGCCACGTTTAACACCCATAAAAAACAACTGGTAAATTTATTGTTTTGTATGCTCTTAGTTTTAGATTCTTGAACAGGAGAGATGTCAACCACTTACTGACCAAGTAAAAATCATGCAATTCCAGACTCTATTATTTTCCTAATTTCCAATCAAATATCGTCATTGCTATTTAAAACCGTTCATAAATATTAATTTTACTAACCCTTTAAAATTATATGTTGTTCGCAGTCATCTCTAAATTATCGACCTCAATTTGTTTTATCTATATTATCATATAATAAGTCTTTTCAACGTTCACTCCTTTAACTATTTCTTTAAATGCAATATCTCACCACAATACACACCATCAAAGCTAATTACATTTAGACTTTTATTCCTTAACATTTGACTATGACCCTGCACCGACTAATTTCACCATTTCACCATCTTATTATTTCTTACATTATTTATATCGTTACATTTAATAATCCTAGATTAATGAAACTGTCCAATAATATTAATTAAATATGAACTACCCTTTTCAGTTTCTTTCAATGACTTTATGAGAATTGCTGTATCCAAAAATAATCACTTTATTCTAGTGCCTTTCTTCGACAATTCAGACGTACAAAATTTATAATCAAACGAAATAGTTTTAATTATATTAAGAATTTTTAAGTGTACACAATTTTTTTTCCATCGCTACGTCTTACTACCCATTTATTAATGTGAAATATAGTACCCGTCAGAAACAAGAATAAACTGAGCATTTTGTATCGCCAATAAAAATAGACTTATATTAAGTAGGCCTACTTCATTAATAGGCTTAATATTTTATGTATTTATTAAGAACTATAGTCAACCTATGAAGTTTAAAATCAGAATAAACAAAAGTTATCCCTTTCAATTAAAGTTGAACAAGTGGTTTCTGAATATTTGGAACAACTTCGTGAACTATATGAATTAGGCATATGTAGTCAAATCAAACACGAATGTAAATTGAATAACTGAAATGTACAACTAACAAATAAATAGGCTAAAGCGCCGTTTTGGGGCGTCATTATTTTATAATGACAACTGTGCAAGTATTTAATGACAGACTAAAATATAGGCCTTTATCTTTAAAATATTATAGAAATTGATAATTAATGAATACATACGTATTAAAATACTATTTATTGCAATAGATGACTTTAATATGATCTATTTTACATGTAATTTATTTTATGTGTCCATACACTAACAAAAGACCATATTGACTGCATTCAAAACTCTATATTTGTGAGAAGTAAAAGGCATATTTATTTTTAAATGTATTTTTAATGAAAAAAAAATGTATTTAAATAAACAGGATCTTAAATTTATTTAAAAATAACCATAATATATAGTTTTGAGTGTAGTAATAATTTATTATTAATAATTATTATAACTATGTGTGCACTATTAAAACTAAATTTCTACAGCTATTTTCTAGAATACGTAGCATCACGTTATTTCTAAAACAGACCTGCATTGGTGGGAAGAAAGCAGACCAAACGTCAAACACGTCTAATCTGATTTTTCCGTGACATAGAGGAAGGGGTTCGAAAGCAAACTGGGTTCTCTAAGAACTATTTATTCTTAAATGTTTCTATTAGTCTCTCTCTCCTCGAAACTACGAATATATTAATCTAAATTTTTCCGTTTGCTTTTATATACCATTAATATAATTACACTTAGATTTAGATATTAAGGTTTGCTATTAAGAATCCATGCTAAGAAACAAAAGCAGAAGCTACATTTTGGGCATTGCTGTATTTATTAGAACGGGATACTACGAAACAAGTTTATCTTCAAAAAAATACCGGTAAAATAATAAATTGGCTTCTAAATCTGAAGTTATGTTAATCTATCTTTGGCTATTTTTGTTACCAAATGACTTGTACAGTATTGTGAATCCATATGAGAATCGAACCTAATCCCCTGAGAAAAAGGAATATAGCGCAACTGTTTTATATGCTCGCTAAATATTATGTGAGGCCAATAACTGTGCTTGGACCAAGTTGTTAACTAGTTCATCTACGATGCAATTTGACAGAGCCTTCTTTCATTATCGAGATGTTAGTGAATAGAACAGATCTTGAGCCCGCATAGGTGGACACGCGATTAATATGTCTGGATTAGAGCCTCTATGGGGTTACTGGGAGTATTTCCCCCTCCCTCTAAAGATAATTGTATACAATCTCCCTACAAACAGGGGCTGGTACTTTCTATATAAAATATAGCTTATTTATCTATAACACACAATTAACTGTAATTTAATTCGAAAGACCCAGATAAGTAAAAAGATTTGGTGCAAATAATTAGCGTTTTATTTGGATAATAATAATCTAATTTCGCAATCAATTAGATCTGTAGATACGATTATTTTATTTGTTCACGAACACCTATTGGTCAAGTTACGTTTACGGTCTATTTGATTAAAATTTTATTATTAAATTTTTTCATTAATGCACACAAATAAAAGATTACAATTTTCAAAACAATTTCTGATAAAGTTTACAACAGTACTTACCGTTCTTAAAAGTGTTGCGAATTTTTTAAACACACTAGTTTGTTCAGATGTCCACATCAGCGCAATCTGTCCTCGGATTATGGAACTAACCTGCCAGGAGGTCTTGATTTAATTCGTAATGAACAGTTTTTGTTTACATTTTATCGAATTTACTTGGTGTCGTTGCGGTCTTTTTACATTTTTTCTTATTTACAGTTTTATAACATTTATATATATTTTTTTAAAAAGTAGCAGTCACTGCCACTTGTATTACAATCGCGTGAGATGCCAAGTGGTTTATTTTCCTGTATCTTTTTTTTAAAATTGTGTATGCTTATATATTTGGGCACATACTACATTAACTTCACAGCATGAGCTCACACACTCTTGTTTATAAAGATTCCAACGAATGTTCATAAAGAGTACTTGGATAAATCATAAGCCACACGCATTTTTATTTATGTACCGTATTATTTTAACCCCGGTCAAACAATTTGTAACTTCTGTCAGTTCCTTATTATATATGTATGTATGTAGATATGTATATGTAACGTCAATTTATATTCAACTGTCAATCATATTGTGTAATAATATTATGATTTATCACTCGTTGAATAAGAAACTAATAGTGTAAAATTCTTAACACCAGCTCAAACATTTAATTCGTAGAAATATTTCAGGAGGTATATGAATAGAAACTATGTTGTTTGGCTGAAGAAATGTCTGTTAATTTAATTTTACACTTTTCAAAAATTGTCGATGATTGTTTATTGCGTTAGTACCAGACGTGAACACTTGAAGCGCGCGAAACCGATGTCCGCCCGCCACTACACTACACACAACACTTAAAAAAAAGGTATTGAATAAAAAAAATACACACAACGCGAGTAGGATAGTCCCATAATACTTCCCCTTACCCCACCTTTTTTTTTAGTGAGGTGACCGGGATGGGATCAGTTGTGTGGCAACGATCAGCCGGACCTGTAGGTACTTCCAACCGCTTGTCTGTCTGCTTGCCCCGTGGTTCGCGTCGTCTGCTATAGTCTTGCACCGCTGGTAACATCCGACCTTCCACGAGGTAGCGGCGGGGGCTATCGACTAGAACGTTCAAAACAACGGCCCGACAATCCCCCTCCCCTTCCTTTTTCCAACCAAACAATCTCACACTGAGCGCGCTTCCTTTTACAAACCGGACACTTTTTCCGACTCGTTACCTCATCCTTATAACCACTTTTTATTTTAAACTGTTTCTTTTTATTTGTTTATTTTTTCTCTATGAGAGACCACAGATACACTTTTACTCGGTGACTTTATTGGAAAAATAACTCTTTAAACTTGTGATGATCTTATTTCGTCCCCACACCCCTTCCCCTCCATCGGCTTTTAGATGCCGCCGGTTGGAAATAGATGAGGAGGGAGAGGAACGAAAGGTAAAAATGAGGTCAATTCCGAAACGATTTGAAAGGCTAGGTAGAGCAGACGACCCAACAGGATTGTAGACTAGAAGATGTGCCTCCCCCCCCCTTCTTACTCCATATACTCCCCCTCTCACAATCCCTCCCTCTCCACCTCTCCTATCATGTTCCCTTCCACCTGTTTTCCTCTCTCTTTCTAAACTACCTGTTGTCTAATACTGGTCAGTAATGNTTTTGTATGGCGTATGTGACCGGGAGGGACATGACATTAAGGTTCGGTCGCCATACGTGTGGACTATTAGTTTCTCTGGTGGCAAAGAGCATTGCCCACACGTCGTACCCGCATTCAGATGATTTGATGATGGTTATTATGAATTAGTGGAGCCGGTGTGAGTCTTAAACTAACTTGAACCCAATTAACCAATCCTTGGTGACCATTGATATAATTACCCTTAAAGGAAAAAATAAGCACGGTACCAATAGGGAATCGAGCCCGGGACTCTAGGCTCGTAGACAGGTGCAATGACCACTACACCACGGGGCTGGAAGAATGTTACAACAGTTACTAAAATATATTTAGTATATTCACACATCAAGTGATGCTGGGTGACCTGGTGGTCTAGGGGTAAGGTGTCAGACTTCTGTGTTGGGGGTCCGGGGTTCAATCCTCGGCCCCGACATAGATTTATCTGATTAACAGACCCTTCCTTAACCTCTGACAAGACGTGTATTAATCACGACTTGTGAATGTGGGGAATGTCAGGCCTCCACCGTGGTTCAGATTCCACGTTAAATTAAAGGTCCTCCATTTCATTTCAAAATCACCCTACCATTACACATTATCGTAAGTGCGTATAACCCGAACGGGTAGTAAGACGCGGTGCTAATAATAATAATAATAAATAATCAAGTGATGCTATCTTCAGTTGTCATTTATTTTATAGATACAAAATGACACAAATAATATAGTAAAATGTTATCAATGTTGACCGCAAATAAATATGTTAGAATTTTCTAAATTGCTCTTCCAACCGAAATCAGGGTATTGGTATGATTTTCAAACTCACACGATGATTCAGACGATATTTCACCTTGTTCGTGCGTTTAGTACTGACGAGTTTGAAAGGGAACTAAGCATCAACCAATCAAAGATTAAACCATCATCTGAACCTCATCTAATCCGGTTTTCTGATGATGGGTAATTCTGGGTTTCAATCCCTCACATATTCGTTTTTCCTGAAAGACATTTTCACTCACATTCCATTTCCTTTCATTTATACATTTCCTCATTCCTACCACATTAAAGTGATTCATATTATACGCCTATATTACTGATGGTAATTGAGAGGGGGTTATTAAAATAGATATAGAGATCGATCAAATGCACGCTTTAAGTGCAAATTTATTACTATACGACACTTAATGCTGTGTGGGACAAGAGTTGTGCAATCCAATTTTCATGGCAAGAGCCTTTTTGAAAATATAAATATATTTTATTGGCGGTTTAATATACAACCTTACTATTTGTATTATTGTATATGCATTGATAATAGGTATATGCTACAGGTAAAGTTCAAACTTTTATAAAGTCTATTTTATCCAGATAGTGTTGAAATTATCCAAAATACATAGATAATGTTAAATGAGAGGTGATTAAATAATATTTTTCGAAGTTTTACCTGTTAATATTGACATTATCCACCCGCACTTGAATAATGTCAAAATTTTAAAGCTGAGGTTAGGTTAGACTAGGTTAGGTTGGTTAAGTTAGGTTAGGCTAGGCTAAGTTATATTACATGATGTAAGGCTTTGTTTGTTTAGTTTAGGTTAGTTGAAAAGGAAGAATCAAATTAGGCATTTCGAATAATTGTTTGTTTAGTTTAAGCTAGTGGGGGAAAAAAAATCAAAATGAGGCATTTTGAATATTAGTGCATTCTATGATTCAATATCAGAGATCAAAGTGACATTCCAAAATATAATCCGTATTCACACGTGCTTGGTTTTACAAATAGTAGTCAACGTTATCCAAGTCTTGTTGGCTAATGTTGATATTAACTGGATAAGGTCAAAAATTAGATAAATTAATTTCTATTTCTGAACTTATACCCTGTACTAGGATAATGTTGTTTGTTAACATCTCCCGGCTAATCTAGACACTATCCAGATTTCGCACATTACCCGTAACATATAAATAAAGCTGAAAAAAACATGGTTTGACGTATGAATAAGTGAAAGTATTTCTAATAGCTTATCTAGTATTCGAGCTCTTCTGATGAAAGTGAGATTGTAGCATAGAGACTGAGGAGGTTGATTGATTTTAATGAATTAATTAATGTAATTGTTCTAAGAATTTTGGTTTAATTGAAAGGAAGAATGTTTGGAGTTTGGTTTAATTGATGATGATACTCTAGGTCCGGGGAATTTAAACTGGAATCGTACACACATAGATACTCAAGAAGTCAAACACGTTCCTAAACTATGTTGTTTCCATCCATCAAACACTTTTAGTTTTATAAAAATAAATAACTACTATGCGTCCAAAATTTTTTGTAAGGTTTTATGAAAAAGGTCTATAAAAATAACCACACGTTCACTATATTAACCTTATATAAACTCTATGGAATCAAGTTGTGGGTGTACGTATCTATTTGTTAGACCTTTTTTGGGGGGTATTTATAGGACTCTTCTATTATATTTAATTCCAAGTTAGGAATTGATTAAATCTATGAGAGGGGTAATTTACATTTTACAAAATTATAACGTAGGCCTATATCTGTAGGTGCAATTAAATAAATCATTTATATAAAACTATTTTGATTTGATTTAAAATGTGTATGTGCATAGATGTCATTTTAAGTCAATAATAACGGTGATGTTAAAACATACCAGTTAAAATTATAATTTATTTACTAAAAAATTTTAATAGTATGAACAACAAAATAATTAGCATTAAATTTATTGCATACCGTACTCAATAATATAATAAATTAGAGCCAAAATTTACTTTTCTCGTATGTCTCCGTGAACTTTAAGACAGCTAATTAACTCGTTTCACACAAAGGCCTACCTTAAACAATCGGATGTATTTTTTTTACAGCACTGTGTCTTAATACCCTTCAGGGCTATCCTCATATTTATACCTATGAGTTAGGATGAGGAAAATATAATTTGGAGTGAAAATATTCCCATTTTCATGGAGACAAAAGAAAAAATTATAGTGTAAAAGTACCCTTAATACGCCCGATCAGTTTTCTAACTCTTACCTCCTCATCACCAAAAAAAAACGATAAAAAAGGGTTTATGCCATAGCCCGCGTGACCACAAATGAGTAGATACTGAACAGGATAAAGTCTTTCTTTCTTAATGTTTTAGTGAAAGTAATTTCCAGGAACTGCCTATGATAACTGTAACTCCTCCAAATTAGGCTGGCGTGACGAAATGGTCGAATACTATTTACTGCTGAAGTCAATCCTAAGGTTTCTTGGTTCATATGTCACATATCTCGTGTGTGTGTGTGTTTGTGTAAGCTTGAACAACGTCTCACCCAGATGTATGCAAATGAGATTTGCTTTCATCACCGCAAAGCGCTTTTGTCTGAAAAACATCAGAGCCTTCCGGGAAGAGCTGTTTTGGCATTGCCCGACAATATGGTAACGTTACCTTCTTTTTTTATTACTTCAAAACTAATTGGATATGGAAATAAGTGAAATTTTGAAGTGATGTGTGCTCGTGTTTGGTAGGAGGTTTAACTGAACAACTTTATTTTAAACGTTCCTTGGAAAATATTTAGATATCGCTCGTTTTAGTTTGTATTTAAAATAAATAAATTAACTAGACTTTTAAATAACAAAATAACTTCTGTAAAGTGTGAAACTATTTTAATAAATCTTGACATATTTAATAAATGTTAAATAAATTGTAATACATATTCATAATATATTGAAGTGTGTTTTCTGTACGTACTTACATGTTTTAAAATTTTATTCAACACAACTTTGATTATATTGACGCCATTTGCAGAAAAAATAATATGGGATCATCACTCATTAGTGTGGATTTCAAATAAATAGTTCAACAACGGATCATATTTTTATCATCCGGCCAATATTATACAAAAAGAGTGCGAATACACATGATGGTTCATCTTATTACTATGTAGATATTTTTATAAAAAAGGCCTTCGATTCGGTTAAAAGAAATTAATTATAGGAAATTTTAGTTACGTTCCAAATTAAAAAAAAATTGTCAAGCTAATTGACTGATACGAGTGGAAGAGTACGGGTTGGATGTCACTTATCTGATACTTTCGAAATACGTACATAACATAATGGTTTGGAACAAGGAGATGCACTTTCCCTACTACATTTTACTCTAACATTGGCGTATGCTGTTATGATAATGCAAGAGAGTAGGGAAGGGTTGACATTAAACGGCACAGTGCAAACTTTAGAACATGCACTTGATTTAGCTTTGTTAGGCAAAAATAAGTTATCTGTTGCCAGAAATACATACATCTTATTGTAGACGAGTAAATAAGTATATAGGTTAGAAGTTAACGCTAAAAAGAATAATTATATAATCACACAAAGAACACAGATTGGGGACGATAATTTAGAGAGTACCGCGAACAACATATAAAATGACAGGGTTGACGAGTTTAAATATTTAAGAAACATTTTAACCAGCAATAACGATATTAGATTGGAAATTAGGAAAATAATACAGTCGGGAAATTCATTTTATTACTTAGTCAATAAGTTGTCATCTCGCCTGCTGTCCAGAAATGTAAAACCTGATATAAAAAAATAACAATAATTTTACCGATTGTTCTCTATGGGTGTGAAGCGTGATCTCTTAGCCTACATGATGAAATCAAATTTAGGATGTTATAAAACAAGGTGCTTATGTAGATATTTGATCCAAAAACGGATAATGATGAGTTACATAACATGTAATAATTACAAAACAGTGTTAGGATAATCAAACCTTGTTGATTACGGTGGGCAGGACATGCAGTGCCAATGGGAGATTCTAGAACCTTGTTGACTGGTAAACCCAATAGAAAGAAAACATTGGGAAGACCTAAATTCAGATGGGAGGATAGCATTAAAATGTACCTGAAAGAGATAGGTTGTGATGAGGTGGACTGGATGGAATTAATTCAAGATAAGGATAAATGGCATACATTTGTAAGTGCGGCCATGGACTTTTGAGTGCTCAATCCTATAAAGTAACTAAGCGAGCTTTTAAGCGTCTACTGAACTTAATTTATTGACCTCAAACTCAAGCTAAAACAAAAATGTTTTACTTTGGAATTAAGTTGGTAATAACGCTTTTTGAGCCTGTTTGTCATGATTAGCAACAAACTAAACTGGGATCAACGTCTCAAAAAAAAAACTGTTATGCTAATGATGATACCAAATTATTTGAAATATATTCATCCATGCCAAAGCTAATAGTGTTTTTTTTAAAATAATTTTATGAGTAAATTGTACTTTTATTATCATTTATATTGCATAATACACATGTGATGAATAGTTATATATAAATAAGTACACCCAGAACAAACAACATGCTAATAAAAATGTGTGTATAGTACTCAGCTTGAAGGTTGGTTGGATCCTCAACAGTTCCATCGTCAGTTGTAAAGCCTAGGCAGTACTGAAGAGGCGTACTAGGGAAATGAGGAGTGAGGTAGTTTCCTGTTGCTTTCTTCACTGAGCCAAAAGGTACTATTGCACATCGGTCTTCCAAGTCCACTGAAATGTATACACCAACCGACCCTCCATTTACTACATTCATCACAGGCACTGTCTGTAGAATGAATGTTATTACTAGTATCGTTCATACAGCTGCCATTTTCATATATTTTGTCAGAACCAATAAGTGAAACTGATGCAGATCAATGAAAGTAGCAACTTGCTCAAGCCCTTACCAAAGATGGATCTGGACTTCTAATAAAGATAAAATATGTTAAAACAACACATTGTTTTATAGTATTAAAAGTTTAGATCAATGTTTCTATTCTTTCACAGTTATTAATAAAATATTCTTATTTAAAGCAGACAAAGATACATCACAATATATTTGAACATTATTAGCTTTAACAAAAAGTAAAATAAATTGAGAGCCAAACTTAAGTGGGCATGGAAGGGTGCGCCAGTTATGATAACTAATTTTACACTTTTTACATACAAATTTTTTTTGGCCAAAACAAATACAATATTGCTAAAGTATATGCGCTTTGTTTAATTTTCTACACATATTAATTATAACGATTCTTGAATATTTGTCATGAGCACATTGGAATTTGCACCTGACTATTTAATTGAAGATAATAAATAAAAAATCATCTCACATTTTGCAATGCCCATGACAGATATTCAAGAACGGTTTATAAAATTGTTGAAAATATATTTTTATAAAAATTTCAAAAATATTTACCTATACTAGTGTATCCTTACATCCCAATTTAAGCTTTACTTTTAATGAGTGTAAAAGTTGTAACTATAGGTTATATAGACTAATTTGACTTATCCCGACCTTAAATTGATTGGATAGTCCTACATCGATTGGAAGCATATTTTTAGTAAATTATTACTAAGGATTGAAAATTTGAATACATGCTCTTTGTGCTCAATGTACACAATACCTAATTAGTGCAGTTAGTTTGAACCGACCTTTATTAAAACTTTTGTTGATGAGCAAATGTTTTGCTCAATGTTAAAAAAAAAATTATTTTGATAGAAATACTATTTTGGTGGAATTAAAAACACTTTTGGCCGTAAACATAATAGTTATGTAAGACTCAATGAAGAATATAATTCAACTGTAAAAAATAATTTACTCTCTAATCAACCTATAATATGTTAATTATTGTAGCCTATATTTAAAGTACCGAAAGGGAGAGCTGTGGGTTTTCCCACCACGTATTATATTATCCATCCATCTGGGATATGCAGATTAAATCATAACATTACGGTAGCGATGAGGAAGGTGAAATTTAGAGGCAGTAGATATTTTTTTTAATATATGGTACATGAGTTTTCGTCGTAGAAGTGTGTAAAACCATTTAGAAATGAAAAACTAGGATTTTATTCCAGACCTCTTCTTAAACGGTTAACCAAAATAGACGATCTGGAATTTCAATCCACTTGTCCTCGATGCGGGATGAAGGAAGAAAAATATTTATAAAGGGGGGAGGGAGGGGCTAGGGGGGAAAGAGAAATGCCAAAAATAGAAGAGATACGAACAAAGAAAGTACGTCTGTAAATAAAAAATAAAAGGAGGGGTTATATGCACTACAGTTGCTGAGAAGAAATAATAATAGACCTAATATTAAGTTTGCTACGCATGAAAGGTGTTAACAATAAACGGCCGTTTAGTTCGACGTTTGCCAATAATTCTTCCCCTCTACCACATGGCTAAACTACAACACTGTTATATTTCTCCTTAGCCTTTTAAAAATGTTTGCCACGGAGTTTATTTTCTTGTTGGACCAACATTGTTCCATAGTCTGTACTGTTGTCGTAACAATGCGAGGAAGAAGAAGTGAGGATATATATATTGAAGTCAGCCGAGTGAATCCTTATCTGCCCCTCATGGCCCACTCAACCAAACCGTAAATATTGGGAATTTATTGCTTCGCCCCTTTAGATGTATTGACCTTATTGATACACTTAACTCTTAAGGTACATATACATCTGCTGGTTTTACCTTTTCATGTTTAATGAAGTCTGAATACCGTGTAGATATGTGTTAGATCATTTATAAGGGTCCCTGCTTTATTATCTCACGATAAATAAAAAATAATATTGTTATGGCTATCTATAATATTTCAATTTTTTATAAAATAGAACAAAGCATAGTTGGGTTTGCTTTTATATATTTGTAGTAGCTACAGTTCCTATTAAACATATATTATTATTATTATTAGCACCGCGTCTTACTACCCGTTCGGGTTGCACGCACTTACGCTAATGTGTAATGGTTGGGTGATTGTGAGATGAAATGGAGGACCTACAGCTTAACGTGGAATCCGAACCACAGGTGGAGGCCTGGCATTCCTCACATTCACAAGATGTCTTGTCAGAGGTGATTAATCATATAAATATAGTTTTAAAATACTTGAATGTGCTGCCCACCGAAGCGCATTAATGTGTTGTGGACGTTTGAAAATCTGACATAACCAAAACAGTTGCTTGTTATTTTTAAATAGTGTCTATGCCGAAATTGAGGCAAAAGATATCAACATGTCATTCTTGGATAACATACCTTAAATTTTGACTTGTATAATTTAAAAAATTTATCAAAAGATGAAGTTAACCCATTTTTTTAAACGTTTTACGCGAAATATCACAGTTCTGAAATAATAGTAAACGATTTGAAACATAGAACTAGACTTTATTTTAACTTAATAAAGTAATTTGCTCATAACAAAAAAGTTTTAAGACTATGATTTGATGATTTTAGTGGTTTTTGAAACTTCAGAAATGAAATTCCCATAAGAAACACCACCGTGTGAGATTAATTCGCTTCAAATTCGGGGACATCCTTAATATTTACAACTACGGAATTAAAATAGCTATCTGTTATTTTAATTTAATGGAAATACTAAAACATTCTTTAGTATGATCTTGGTTTTAATAAGTACCCAGCAGCTCGTGAACTTCCCACACACTCGTTTGAAATGTTCCCGAGTGTGTTACCTTAGACTAGGTCGCAAACAAACGAATAACGTTTTATTACATGTCGACAATCATCCATTATGTCACTTCACATGTGTGAAGAAAGTAATGGCTCTGTCCTCGGGTAGTCTTCATGAATATTCCAACAAAAGAAGAAGTAAAATAAAAATTAAAGAGATGTCCTAACGTTTTCTTTTCACTTTATATCCAATATTTTTTCTGCTTACTGTTTTGTTCATGAAATACTGAAATCTTATCATGAAGTGTTTTTAATTACGGTTTTCCCGTCTGGGTGTGAAGAACATTACATTGGGTTATTTTATAGCAGTGTGCAATATTTACCTGAAACAGGTAGAACATTTGTGCACACTGATACAGCAGTACTTAAGTTGTCTTTCCTTACGTGATGTATCATGGTTATTAAAATAGTCTTTAAAAAAATGTAATTCCTTAAGTAAGTGCTCGTTTTATTATTAAATCCATTCTTTATTGAACTGTTACCTACTGTAAGACCTACATATAATAGAAAAGGTTATTATAACCTTTAACGTCATGTATGCTGCTTTTTTTTGTATCAACACTTGAATATAAATTTATTGCCATAAAAAGCTCAAGTATGCTCAACGTTAGGGTAGAAAACTAACGTATTTAATGGGGTGAAATGTTATTTATAACATTTTAGTAACCGCTACTTGGTCAATTAACATTTAAAGTATATATTTATTTTGAACATTCCTTTATAGTTGAGCTTAACCAGTTTGAGACTAAATTGCATGTTACAAATTATGCTCATTAAGTCACATTAAAATGAAAGACTATCGTAAATTTGTGAGCAACGGTTGTTCTTACGAGGCATACGTATAGTTCATGATAAATTAAATCAGATATCAGCTTACTTTCATTTTCAACCATTGATAATTTATAAATGATAATTTACCTTATTATTGATGTTTTAAAAACCGATCTGAATGAATTAAGACTAGTTAAAACACATTTTTGACTAAAAATCAAGAGGTATTCATAACCATCTATAATCTATACATTTTAATCACTGAAATGCTGTTTGGATAAAACATTTTAAAGGCACAGCCTAATTTAAGGGAAATATTCTCACAATGTAGTGTTTATTATGTAAATGGAATTTATGAATCATCCAAAACCATTTTTTTTTAAATCCTAAAATTAATTTTCTGTTTTCTGTTGTGACCCTATCAAAACATGACTTTGTTTGAATAAGACTAGACTGTCTAGACCAGTGATTCCCAAACAGGTTTACGTGAGCTGGTGTCCGGAGTTCTGCGAGAATTTTCAAAAGCTTGATTTTTATTGGTCTTCTCATAATTAGTGAACAATGTGGATAATTTTAAGATAACTCGTATATTCAAATTAAATTAAAAAAAAGTGTATGTAATAATTTAAAAGTGAGGTTAGTAAGAATATTGACAAATAAAGTTCCGGTAGCGAGGGACAGAGATTAGTAAATTGAAATAGGCAAAAAAAAAACTTCTGAAATATTTTATTAAAAAGTATGAGTTAATTATTATTTACCAACCCTACAGGTTTACACATCTATTTGTTAATTTAGGCCAACCCCTTACTTACTATTTGGTAATAGGTACTCGAATGTTCATTGCCACACGTTTGCTACCCATCCCTAGCCTGAGCTATTTTTCTCCAGCCGAACCTAATATGTCAGCCAGATGATTCCTAGAGATTTTACGAAATAATTTAAAGGTTAATAAAAAAAAAGGAGTTGGAAATCACTAGTCTATAAATCTACTTTGATCTCAAAATTGGGTGAAACGTCTTTTATGACGAGATTGGATCCCCCTCTTTTGATTTATTAAATTATAAGAATTAAAATAAAAGATTGGTTGAATACAACATTTTACCAATATTACCAATATTAATTTTATCTCTGAATCCTGAATCTATAATTCGAATACAATTCTTGGGAAAAATGATGAACATAAAATTAAATAAATGGTACGGAACTCCGCATGAACTTTCTCGCTCTATTTTTTAGAAATGGAGATATTTACTCAAAATTCGTAATATATTATAAACTAGCAAACCTGAGAACAAATTGCGCTAGACACACGTAAGACATTTTTTTTATTCTTGGTTTTAAATTTTATAATCTTATTTTTTAAGAATTAACGTCTTCATTTGTATATTTGGATCCATACAAAATATCGACATTGGGTCCCCAAGGGTCAACACTTCTTATTAAAATGTTAACCTCCACCTAAAAATTTCGTCATTTTAATAGGGGATATGTTATGGTTATTGCATTGCTATTAAATTTCTCTTTTATAAATTTTGGCCTATTAAATAGGTAATTATTTACTATTGAGTCTAAAATGAGAGAAATAAAATCTTTATAGCCGATTTTGAGAAAATTGAATTTTTCTCTTTTCACCCTTTAGAAAACTGATATTAATTTTAGGGTTAGACAGACGGCATTGCGAAAACAACTATTTAGTATTCAGGGGGTCATGAGACGTCGACATCCATCAAAATCTCGAGCTCAATTTTTTTGACGATCACAAAACTGTAAGTTAGCGAGAAAGTAAAAATATTGATATCGTGTCCCCGTGGGTCTACACTTCGTATTAAAATGTCAACTTCCAGTTTAAAATTTTCAACATTTTATTAGGGGTTGCACATATATGGTAATAGCATTTATATTAAATTCCTCATATATAAATATTGACCAATAAAATAGGTAAATATTAACTATTGAATCTAAAATTATAGAGATTGAAAGAGGTTGAAAGAAAGAGAACATACACTTTTTGAGAGACTTACTTATTTTTTACTCTATGACATTAGAGAATTATTACGTTAAAACTTAAGAAGTATCTCTGTACAACTAAAGTTAACAATATTGTACTAATATATTTGCCAATATCTCAGAAACTGTTGGTTTTATAAAGATATTGTTCAAATAAAAGTTTTCTATTTTAATATTACTCCAAATTGTCTATGATAAGCTATTTAGTATCTTAAATAGTTGAAGAAATAAGGAAATTTCCGCTTCTGTAAAGTACCCTAAAATTCATTTGCATGGTAAAATGAAAATAGCCAGTTTATTTATAATCTTAATAAACACCTAGATACAAATTTTAATCAAAATAGTTTGAGTAGATTTTGAGAAAACCGATTGTTTCTTTTTTCACTTTTTACTAAACTACTCTTAATTTTGGGATTAAAATGACACACAAATAGACTGCATTGCAAAGACCACTTTTTAGGGTTCGGGGGGTTATGAGACGTTGACATCCATCAACATTTCAGGTTAGATTTTTTTTGCGGTCGCAATACTTTACCTTTAGTGTGCGAAAAATTAAAAATATATATATATATATTTGCGTATAGCTTGAAAGTTATTAGTTTTATAAAAAATTGTTAGGTATAAAATATTTGTAATATAAATAGCTATACATATTCACAATGATAAGTAATTTCATATCTAAAATAGTTTCAGAGACATGATAAAAAATGAGAATTTATGCATCAGACCGGAACCCTTAAAGTCATTTTGCCGAAACATTGGAGTATACATTTTGTTTAGAATATTTACGAATGTTTTGAAATGAAATTTAATCAAAATCGTTAGAGCCGATTATGAGAAAATCGACATTTTCTCTTTTTTTGCTTATATAAACTACCCTTAATTTTAGGATTAGATATCCAATTCCAAACGCCCTTTGGAGAAACCCTATGTACAAGGTTTTAGCCCTATCTGTAAAATAGTTTAGGCTCTAGTTGGAGGTATAGACAGTCAGTCAGACAGAAATTCAAAAACCACTTTTTCAGATTCGGGTGGTCATGAAACGTCGAGATTCATCAAAATCTGGAGTTTGATCTTTTTTGACGATCACAATACTTTCTCTACCTTAAGATAGCGATGAAGTAAAAAGATACAGGCCTAATAATATTTTAAAACAGACATTGCAGCTAAATAATTTAATAAAATCCTATAATCCACTCACTATAAAATTAATAAAGCGTTAAATTTTTAATCTGGGGTCTGGTAATTAGGCTTGTCAAATAATTATGTTGCGACTGAACCACCAATAATCAATACTATACATCTAAGACAAACTACAATTCAAAATTAGTATACAAAAGTGTAATTATATTTTTTATAGTCTCAAATCCAATATTTTCTTGAATCCTCATATATAGAATATTCCTAAGGATTTAAGTATTTGAGGATTAAAGGATGCCAACATGACCTTAAATATAAGGTTTGTTTATTCTTTAGTAACATATTTATACTTTTTACCTCAAATTATAGCTTGAGTCATACTTAGAGAAAACAAACCCTTTATTAAATAACAAGTGATCCGCTTTAGAAACCGAAATGGTCTAAGGCGTCACTCTCGCATAAGAATGGCCTGCTAATTCCGGGGAGATCAGGGTTTGAATCTTGGTCGGGTCTACTGAGGGTAGATTACCTCTAAAATACCTCCTTCCTCATCCTTACATATAAATTATATGCCTATAACTTGAACAGGTAGTAAGACGCGGTGATAAATAATAATTATAACGTGATATTTTTGGATGTGTTTCCAAACGCCTCAGCGCTCCACTCGGCAACCCCCTTAAAGTAGCCTACTAGTAATTTGTAAATAAACTTATGTTTTTTTCAAAAAAATATTTTTATTACTACGTTTTTTATTTATTTTGCAATAGGTATTTACTGTACTCTTCATTTACCCTGCAAAATAGAAATCTTACCTCGCATAGTTCCACTATGGCGTAGCTAATAAGATAGGTCCATAGTGTAATAATTCAAAGAATGACTGATAATATTCGGGGAAAAGGGATACAATATTTATATACAATTTTATTGTATATCAGCACAAAACTTAAAGAATAATAGCTCTAGAATAAACCACAACAACCAGTTCCGTGGTCGTCAGTTCACCACTATGAAAAGAGGAGGTCCCATTTCTCTGTAGTGCCAACATTTTCAGCCGTGCCTGAAACCTAGCCCTAGAACCTCAACTCATCTGGTAGACGCGTTAACGACTGAGCTATGACGTTGAGCTTGTACCCTTCTTTGAAAATTGGCATAAATGTGGTTTTCCTTCTCGGTCTTCATAATAAACACGTATTATCATAAAATGCATTTTCTGGATCATAACCTTAGTGGTAAATCGAGCATTATTAAATTTTTTAAAGGAAAAAAATAAATTATTATAAAATATACATGAATTCGAATCTCCAGTTGATGTATAGAAGTTAAAAGAAATATTATAAGTGTTAAGGGGTAAAAGTATAATAATAATATTTAGCACCGCGTCTTACTACCCGTTCGGGTTATACGCTGTTAAGTACTAATTAGTCTAATGGATTGGGAATCGGGAAGGGTTGAATTAGAGGAAGTGAGCCCGCATTTGCGTTGAGGGAGAGTGGAAAACCGTATAGGAAAAGCCACCCCCAGTTCACCCGACTGAGATTCGAACCTCGATCTTCCCGTTTTCGGCGGTCAAGCTCTACACGAGAAGCGCGTTAGCCAACTACGCCACCGAGGCGGGTGTATGGCGTAAAAGGTTTGACAGACATATCTGATTGTTTGACAATAAACTTTATTTACTTAGATAATTTTTACTAGACTAAATAAAAAAAACATTTAAAGTATAGTATTAAAAAAAACTAAATTTAAACTTATATAAATTTTGAAATGAAAGCTGTTGTAACGTATTTTATATTTGAGCGAGCAAAGCGGGGTTCTGTTTTAGCGTGTCATTTCATTTGTCCATCTGTCTTTTTGTGTGGATATTTGTAACGCGATAACTGTCAAATTCATCGAGAAAATTTGACGAAATTTGGCTGGGTAATTCTTTATACCTAGGTCGAGCAAACTATGTACCAGAATTTTAGATCATTTTATCCATTCCGTATGACAATCACTCAAATGTTTATTTTATAATTTCAAGTGATTTGAATTTATGATTATAAGCAATCGATCGAGTACTTAAGGAATATATATTTTTAAGTTTGACATATATTGCGAGAGTGACGTCAAAGATCATTAGAACAACGATTATTCTTTATGAATATAATTAACTTTTTAATATAGAATTAAACTTTTTCCTATCAAGCTTGATAACTAACATCAAATCCAAGGAAAAATTATAGAAAATATTTAAATTGGAAATCCAAAGGCAAATCTTAAAACTGTAGTAATAAGAACATGACAAAAATTTTAACAATATGTGCTTATAATATTTGTACTAGAAGGAGCAAGGTCTACTTTTAACAGAAATACTAGTATATATATATATATNTATATATATATATACAAATACGAGTGGGATATGAATGGTTTTTAAAAAGAAGAGTTTTTTTCTTAGTGAGTTTATTGTTTTATTAAATCTATATATATCCTTGATCAAATTTGAATGATCGGCTTTACAAAATGTCGAGCACTCCTGATGCCTCGTCCTAAATCCTGTGAAACAATGGCCGGATATTTAGTCCCCTGATGCACCCGAGGGTCATCCCCCTTACCCTCTCAACCATCAGCTGACCGTCCACGGGACAGAATGTTGATCCGGATACAAGAGAACGTGTTATTAAGCTCTCATCTCCGAGGAATGTATGGTTATCATTACGGCTACACCTTGGAGGACTATAACGGGATAGGGAAGTATTTACGATACAAGGAGAGGCGCGTCTTCGAGAAACTAGTGCAGCGGGGTGATAGTGTGGGACAAGTGAACAGGGGTGGACATGGTCATCACGTGCGTTTTATAGGAACCAGTGATAGTGTGGGACAAGTGAACAGGGGTGGACATGGTCACCACGTGCGTTTTATAGGAACCAGTGATAGTGCGGGACATTGTCAACACGTGCGTTTTATAGGAACCAGTGATAGTGTGTGACAAGTGAACAGGGGGGGGGGACATCGTCATCTCGTGAGTTTTATAGGAACCAGTGATAGTGTGGGACAAGTTAACAGGGGTGGACATGGTCATCACGTGAGTTTTATAGAAACAAGTGATAGTGTGGGACAAGTGAACAGGGGTGGACATCGTCATCACGTGTGTTTTATAGGAACCAGTGATAGTGTGAGACAAGTGAACAGGGGTGGGGGACATCGTCATCACGTGTGTTTTATAGGAACCAGTGATAGTGTGGGACATTGTCAACACGTGCGTTTTATAGGAACCAGTGATAGTGTGGGACAAGTGAACAGGGGGGGGGGGACATCGTCATCACGTGAGTTTAATAGGAACCAGTGATAGTGTGGGACAAGTGAACAGGGGTTGACAGATTGAGGCGAGAACACAGTCCTAGGACGATAACGTCGGAAAACTGAGCAAGGGTGGTCATAAATGTGCGTTACAGAGTACCAATGTGATAACGTTGGACATTTGAATAGAACCGGGCCCATACAGAGTCAACACATTACGCTCATCATTACCGGCAACAATGGCTCGGTGTTTTGCGGCATTAGACTCGCATAGCACTCAATGTAAAAACTATCAATAAATGAAAGAGAAAGCAAAAAGAAGGGAAGAATATAGATCTGCTGCCAACCAGCTTAGAGTTGTGGACCAAAGAACAAGAAGAAGAACTTAAATACCATTGATGGAAAAAGTGGGACTAGAGTATAGAACGGCTGCATTTAAGGTGGTGGTTTAATTATTCTCTATTCTTCTTAACGCTTATGGCGGTTAATTTCCTATAATTTAGCTTTTACACCCTAGCTTGTGTAAAATCGTTAATAGTTGTAAAGTGTAACTAAAAAACCTACTTACTAACCGTTAGGTCTATTCGTCTATGTACTAATTACTATAATGCGTTTCGGATTAAGTAGGTTGAATTTAGAGGAAGGGTACTCGCACTTGCCTGCAGGGATAGTGTGAACACATTTAGGGAAAGCCACAATTAATAGACACCACCTAGATTCTAAATCTAGATCTACCCATCATCGTCAGTTCAGTCTATTGTGTGTGTGATGCCTTAGACCAGGAGTGGCCATTTTTTTTAAAATTGCAAGGCCATATGTCACTTCACTGATTCCTCATAAGGTTGTACTCTTAATGTAAACGATAGTTCACCAACCATAGATGGTTATATAGATAAATAGATATAAAGAGTGATCAAAATTATGCTTTAAAAATAGTGACTTTTTATTAATTAAAATAAATGACGATCTAGTATATATATTTTAAAGCAATGACGCTTCATAGTTGACCAAATATGTGAAAAATATGCATCAAACATCTCAAGAAGCCCCATGTAGTCTTGAATGCCACGGAAACGTGTTTATAATAGTTCCTTCTTACCGGAACCTAACTATACAATAAACTAAACGTTTTCTAAAAGCCTCGTGGCCGGGTAGATGGTTGGGAAAAGAGGGTATAAATATGGGTCAAACTCCTCCTTTCTATTGTAGCTCCATCGCACCCCCGACAGACGGCCACACTACATTATCGGTCAACCACCGTTTATGAGACTACAAACCACTTTGAAAATGAGAAAACAGCCCCTTGTTCGTGTCGACGATTATTTGAATGGAAGGTCTAAGGGTAAGGTGATTGACTTCTGTGTTGGGGGTACGGGGTTCAATCCTCGGTCCCGTCACAGATGTATTTGATTGACAAGCCCTTCCTTCAACTCTGACAAGACGTATATTAATCACAACTTGTGAATGTGTGGAATGCCAGGCCTCCACCGTGGTTCGGATTCCATGTTAAACTGTAGGTCCTCCATTTCATCTCACAATCACACTTCCATTACACATTAGAACGGGTAGTAAGACGAGTTGCTAATAATAATAATCAATTATATATTCATTTTGTAAAATAAATGGTTTTCATAACACAATTTACTTAATAATAATAATAATAATAACGACGAGTCTAGGCTCCATAAATTGTAACTCAGTTTATTGAAAGATTAGCCAGTACTGTACTAATGTACCGTTGCCGAAGGGACGCTCGAATGTACTAACCGTGCATACTTTCCGAGGAGGCTCTTTCCATTTCCCGATGAGCTAAACATGATAATGAATATGACGGTGTGGAATCAATGACTATCTTAACCTAGATCTTAAACCTAACTAACCAAGCCATCGTGACCATAATACCCACTTCCAAGAAAAATCCCTCGGTAACAGCCGTGAGTTGAACCCGGGACTTCTAGTTCAAGGTGACATGGCGGTCTAGGGGTAAGGTGTCAGACTTCTGTGCTGGCGGCCAGGGTTCAATCCTCGGTCCCGGCACAGATTTATCTGATTACCAAACCCTTCCTTCACCTCTGACAAGACATCTTGTGAATGTGGGGAATGCCAGGCCTCCACCGTGGTTCGGATCCCACGTTAAACTGTAGGTCCTCCATTTCATCTCACAATCACCCTACCATTACACATTAGCGTAAGTGCGTATAACCCGAACGGACAGTAAGACGCGGTGCTAATAATAATAATGATGATAATAATAATAATTCTAGTTCAACATCCACTGGCTGGCTTCGATCACTACACCACGAGTCTCAATAACGCTATCAATTAGACGTTTATTTTATAAACTACATTTTTTTCGGAACACCATTTACTTACTTAGTACTTAAACGGTTATGACTAACACTTAATGTTATGTGCAGTCTGATTTTCATCAGAAAGATAGTAGAGTTAATAGATTTACTTTCACATATTCATACGTCAAGTTACATGATCTGCAACTGTCACAAAAATATTAAATACACTAAATAACATATAAAAACATTACCAATTTTACTAAAAATAAAAGCTTATATTTTTTTAAAGGGCGTTGCCACTTAGAGTTGAGAAATTAATAGCTGCGTTTTATACTCTTACGACCTGCCTGGGTGGAAACGCGGGCTAAGGCGTCAATTTCATCCATTCTGGTTTGCCAATGACGTGGAGGTCGCTTAAATTTCAGCTGGATGTACTGGGTGTGGGTTTTTTCCCTATATGGTTTTGCCATATCCTCCGCGAATATGCGGGCACATTATCTTTGAAACTTTACCTCCCTCATATGTACCCCATCATTGAAAATAATAGCCATTAAGGGTAAGTAAGCCTCCCCGGTAGAAATTAATGTGTGTAATCAATGCCCGAATCTTCAGTTACCGCCGTAAAGACTATAAACAAATGTGGCTCGACTCCATCTTCAGTTATAACTAGATCATTTCAAATAGATTTAAACATTGTCTATTTTTCATCACGTCTCACTATCCATTCAGATTTTACACATTGAATATGATAATTAATTTAATAGGGTAGGAATGAAGGAGGAAGGACCTTAGAATTAGTATACTTGCATTTTAGTGAAAGAAGGGTTGGAAACAATTTAGGGGAAACCAACCTCAATAGACCAGACCGGGATTCAAACCCCAACCCTTCTGTCACTAGCAGGTCAGTCTAAGGTGAGAGTGACGCTTCAAACCAAAATCCAGGGAAGTGGGATGCATCGTCACACAAATATTAAACATATTTTTACCTCGGTGGTCACATGGTATAAGGCGCCACTCTCACTATATACGATATTGACGGGGAAGGGAATGTCAGGTTTTGAATCCCAACAACGTTCACTTGGAAATGGGGGGGGGGGAGAGGGGGGGAGAATTTATCATATTTTATCTTTCACTTTGATGTAGGTGCATCTCTGTACTACTGTCATTAACCTTCTTTATATGAGGAAGTAAGAATAAGTCGGTAAATATCAAAGCCTGTTGTTGCTACCTATAGCCGTGCGTGCAAGGTGGTAACCTGCCAGGCAAGTGCATTAATGTCGGCACCATTGTCATACGTTAAAGCTCTTTATAATAGTTTTAATTACTTCCAATTATTCATAATAAATAAAATTTCATATCTAGTATGCGAAAGTTTATTGTAACTGTTAAAGTGTATGTGTGTAGCGTATTTATGGCGGTTATACTCTGTGCAAAACACAGGGCATAAGTACAAGGGGTCGTCTTGAGCGTAATTAAACAAGTTCCTTTTTAGGCTTAGGTAAGTTATATTAGGATTTGGTAGGAAGAAACGTTTAGAAAATGGATCCCTATTATCTAACAGTGAGCATTTATAACATTTTACTATTAATATTAGTACTATCTTATACATATTGATATTATCTTTCAAAAGTGACAACCTCAGATCATATGACCTAACGTGTTGATAGTTCAGATTAGAGTTAGTAGCTTCTATAAGTGTTCGATAAGGTTTTTCATTTGAAAATTATATTGTATAAGTTATGATGTGATGTTTTCCTTATTTTGTGAACATTTTTTCAAAATTATATTTATTGCACACCATCAACACTACGCTTCAGGGAAGTTCTATGTGTGTTCATTTCTACCTCATTTCATTATTGAATGTGTGCAACAATTTAATAAACATAACTGCTTAAGAATATATTACAAATTACATAGAAACTTTAATTTTGTAAAATATAAGAGTGAAATTATTAAGGTCTATGAAATGGGTAGTTCAATTAAAGTTCCCCATCTTGATGCCAAAAAACGCAAAATAAGTTTACCCTGGGCATTTGTTTGTTGGTTTGTATGTCTACATTTATGTACAGGAAAAAATATTAACGAATTGACCCAAATCTTTTGTATTCGCTTCGTCTAACATCAGAATAAAACTCTATTCAAACTAACTAACGACATTCATGTGGATTATATTCCATAAACAAAAACTAATTATTATTTTTTCACTTTAATAATAATTTGGGTAGGATTTGTGTTGAAAAGTATTTATATTAATTTTTGAGTAAAACCAATAGTTTCAAAGATATATATATATTTTTTATTTTTATTTTTAACAAATAAATGTAATTTATTGTCAAATTAAACATTCGTTTCATAAACTTTGAGGTCCCCCAACAAATATAATAATTCAAGAAAGCTAAATATTGTAGCTGTAAGTAACATACCTGCGTGATGAATTGGGTGCGTTTTTTTATGGTTAGAATATTTTTTTTAATGCGAGAGCAGTGGTTATATCTATATTAGGTTGAAAGATTATCCGAGACGATAGCTCTAGAAACTAGACTAGTTGTTCATATAATTATGAATTAGCGTCGATTGTTACTTTCCACTATTTCTAAGACTTTTGAAGATTATAGTTACCTCTTTTAGCTTCCAACTTTACGTCAAGTTATCTTCACCATCTAGTTCACAAGCTTCTGTATTAATAGCATAGCCAATCATTTATATACAGAGTGGTTTTTTTTACAAACATTGTTTTAGTTCTGCGAAGAACAGTTGGCTTACGAGTTAGCGAAACTAGTTTAACTAATTTACTGCAAACTAAATCTTGATATGTTCTTATAGCATAGCATAAGTGTGACCAGAACTAATTGATATGTGACCACCCGGAAGGCATGCTCACACTTTAGTTAGTTTAGAAACGATGAGTTTTGTTCAGAGAGCTTTTTACAAATTTCATGGCCCTAATAGTATGTGTAAATAAAATAAGTATAGGAAGTATATCTATATATTTACTTAAATTAAAGTAAGTATATAGGAAGTATATCTATATATTTACTTAAATTAAAGTTAATAAAAAAACGTTTATCTTGGTGAAAGTGCAACTGCATCACGGAAATGTAACAAATCATTGTACCCAACCAGGATTCGACTCTCGGACTCATCTTAAACGGTAAACTTGTCTTGTCGATGAGATTCTAACACCTCATACTAAGCGCTCACTGATACAGCTGTGTGTTTGAAGTCACGAATATAATAAATCAAACTTTGAAATGAGTCAAAATAAATCTTTGTATACGTACAACCCGAACGGGTAGTAAGACGCGGTGCTAATAATAATAATAATAATAATAATAATAATAATAATAATAATAATAATAATAATATTTTTTANTAATAATAATAATAATAATAATAATAATAATAATAATAATAATAATAATAATAATAATAATAATAATAATAATAATAATATTTTTTACTAATATAAAGTTTAATGTTTTTATTACTCCAATGAAGGGTAGTATTTTTTTTACGTGTGGTATATTTGAGCGTGAGAGATGCCGTATCTAATTCGGTCGCCGTGTATGTAGACTTTTGAGCTAATTTGTTGGCACGTAACTTTGCCCAAGGTATAGCTTGGAGGCTGTCTACACGTCACACCCGCAATGAGATGACGTAATGATGGTGATTATGAAAGAGTGGAGCCAGTGGCAATATTAAACCTAACTTAAGTCTAATTAATCAGACCATTGTGACCATAGGAACAGTTTCTATTTCTGGAAAAGAAACTATGGTACCAAGTGGAATCGAATCTCATACCCCAAGATGAGTAGCCAGGAGTGATGGCCATTAGAATAAATTATTATTATCATTATTAGCACCGCGTCTTACTACCCGTTCGGGTTATACGCACTTACGCTAATGTGTCATGGTAGGGTGATTGTGAGATGAAATGAAGGACCTACAGTATAACGTGGAATTTGAGCCATGGTGGAGGCCTGGCATTCCCCACATTCACAAGATTTCTTGTCAGAGGTGAAGGAAGGGTTTGGTAATCAGATAAATCTTTGCCGCGACCGAGGATTGAACCCCGGCCGCCAGCACAGAAGTCTGACACCTTACCCCTAGACCGCCAGGTCACCCATTAGAATAAAAGGCCAGCCGTTTGTTTTACTTAATCTTGTATAGGCAGAGCAGAGGTGACCTGGTGGTCTAGGGGTAAGGTGTCCCACTTTTGTGCTAAGGGTCCGGGGTTCAATCCTCGGCTCCGGCACAGATATATATGATTGCCAAACCCTTCCTTCACCCCTGACAAGACACGTATTAATTACAACTTGTGAATGTGTGGAATGCCAGGCCTTCACCGTGGTTTGGATCCCACGTTAAACTGTAGGTCCTTCATTTCATCTTACAATCACCCTACCATTACACATTAGCGTAAGTGCGTATAACCTGAACGGCTAATAAGTGTTTACTATACAGTAGTACATTGTATAAAACTACTATATCTTATTTGTTAGACATGGTAACGAAAGCGAAAAATGATAACAATATAATATTTTCTAAAAATACTCTCACTCATTAGTTGATCAAAACTATTGCTATACATCCATGATAGACGCATTTTAAGGTTATTAATATATAATGTAAAGTATTTTTTTAAATTTTCTAGCGTGTGGATTATGGCACAATTTCTAGTCCACAGCGAATGGATGGGACCTTTTTTTAAACTTTTACTCCATCTAAGGTTTAACGTTCAACCAACAAAGGTGTTGTCATAAAGTTTGAGCTCTATGGTTCTACAAAGTACCTTTCGGTTTTGAATCTGATTCGTAGTTGCAAGTTATGGTCGAGTCGTGATCAGAGATCCTGTTTCACACCATTCTTTAATTTTCTATTTACTCTGATTTGTTCGATAGAAAGAAAATAATTTACACCTCGAGTATAGTTTATGGGTTGAAAATACTGAAACGTTTTGATATTATGTTTTTGAAACTTACTCAGCTCTTACCTTTAACAAGTGATAACTTTAATAGATCTCCACCAATACAACTCTTTTTTTTTATATCTAGAATAATAAACATACTAGTTGTTTTTTTCGAAATATATAAAGGTACGAATTTATTTTACATATTTTACTGTTGAAGAAATGATAGTAACTATATTGCAATTTAGCGAGCTTTATCGGATTAGTGTGGCATTTTAAATCGCCGTAGCCTCAAGGGACTACGTTTATTTATTGGCTAGCTAGACACTTTCAGTGTTTAGTGATGGCGCTATTGTGTGGTCGCTCTCACAGCTTATTGTACTGCTGCCAGCGACCAGAAGATCAGGGTTCAAATCTCTGTCGGCTGTGTTGAGAGTGTTTTCTCCTCAATTTTTTAACATCTTACTCGCCTCGGTGGCGTGGTGAGCTAACGCGCTAGTTTCGTGTTGATCTAGACTGCTGAAGACGGGGATATTGAGGTTCAAATCTCCCTCAGGTGAACTGGGGGTGGGTTTCCCTAAATTGTTTTCACTCTCCCTCCACGAAAATGCGGGATAACTTCATCTATATTCAACCTTACCAATTCCTAACCCATTAGAGTAATTAGTACATAAGCGTATAACCCGAATTGAGGGTAGGCACGGTGATAATTATTATTATTATTATTATTGAACATCCTCAACGTCAATGCAATGCAGATACACTTCCTCTAAAAGCAACCTTCCTCATCTCTAACATACTAGCGTAATTAGTACACAATCCTGTAATCCTAGCGGGTATTAAGACGCAGTGATAAGTAATCAAATATATTGTTTACAAAATTTTCTTAAGAGCTTGAGTATCTTGGAATATGTTTTTAAAATCATGTAGATAAATTTGGTTGAGTTTTAATTTGAAGATTTATCTTTCTGTATTAATTAAATAGTTGGTATACTTTCGTGATATAAATTAATACTATTTGTTGCCGAACATTAACAAATTTAATCTACCATTTTCTTTCTAGACCAATTTTTGTTGTTAGAACATTTTAAATGAATCCTAGCCACGCCAATAATAGAAAAACCTTTTTTAATGTGTACTGTACTTACCTTTCTCTTGTGTTTCTCCTCACAAGTCCACGCTTCACATCCATACAACAATGTAGGAATGAGATATCTAGGAAATATATGTGAAAAAACTCATATGGACAGAGTCAGTAATGAATGTATGCTGAAGGAATGCACTTTGAAAGGGAATCCAATGGTTATATGTAAAAGAATCGTTTTGCGTTGGCTTGAGCGTGTTGACAGGGTGGGTATGGATCGAGTGACGAAGCAAATGTAGCAAATGTATGAAATTAGAGTGTGTGGATCAAAAAGAAGGAATATTTCATTTAACACGTGTTTAAATGCTGTAGACGAAAGTGCGAAAAAGAGAAACATTAAGAGTTTGAAGACTCGGTGTATGGATGTTGTTGAAGCAAAGGAAGTATGTAAGGATAGGGAAGTGTGTAGAAAGTTATTGAAGATGGGTTAAGTGTGGAGTTTTATTTTTTAGTTATATGCACTATTTCTTGCCCACCCCGTAGGGCACGGCGTGACTAGGTATGTATTTATGTAATGTAACAATGTTACTAAACCTGAGTGAATACAAAGTTTTCAATTTAGAATCGCATCCGAATCTTAGATTGTTAGCTCGAACCGATTTTAAATCATAGTTTAATGGAATGATACGATTACAAATTTTAACTCGGTAGTTTGAATCGATTTCGAATCTTAGCTTTATAGCTTGAATCGATTCCAAATCTCAGCTTACCAGCTAAAATCGATTCCAAATCTTAGCTTACTAGCTCGAATCGATTCCGAATCTTATATTAATAGCTGTAATCCATTCCAAATCTTAGCCTACTAGATTAAATCGATTCTGAGTCTTAGATTACTATCTAGAATCGTTGTTAATTGAATACTATGCTTTAAAACACTTATAATTCGTATATAATAATATTCACAACAAAAATGATTTGAATACAATCCAACTTGAATTGCTTACAATGATTTTAAAAATATATAAACCAAACCAAATAGTTTATAATTAAATATAATTGTTAAATACAAATCGAAGATTAAGCTGTATTAAATATGTTTAGTTAAGACCAATAAAAAAATTATTCCATAAAACCTTCGTTTTTAGTCTAATTCACTAATGTAAATTATTTGCTTTATGAATTACGTAAAATGTTGAAATTGTTTAGTATATTTTAGTAACGTATTGACGTTAGTTTCTATATGAAGTTAAATTATAGAAACAATTAGTTTAAGATTTGAATTCTGAAGTACATTCCATTTAGTCCGAATTTAGAATCTATTTGTATATGAAATTTCGAATTGTATTTGATTCATCTAAATATTAAGTCTCGGAAAACTTGGAACAATTACATGTCTTAACCAGCTTCGGATTCAAAATTTGGAATTAGCTTAAAGGCTTAAATACTACCGATCATAGATTATCCAAGTCATCTATTGGTAGAGGAATGGATATTTAAGTTTTGTTAGATTAGGTTAAATTGTAGTTAATAATAATAATTCATTTATATTTTATTATCTAAATCACGATTTTGATTAAATTCCTTATCTGAAACTACAAACAAAATGGTGCTTTTTATTCTTCGGGTAAAATTACTTAAGAGGGTACTTATATATACGAATATGTCCAATTTTTAACAAATCCACCCAAATTTTGAGATACGAACTAATCTTTTGTTGCTAAGTTGTAGAACCATTAAAAAAAATCAAGTATATTTTATAAAACCAACATTTTCCGAGCTATTAGTAAATATGTTTTTTAAATTGAGGCGTGGAAAGTGGAGAGCTGATTTTTATGTTATTCGGCGGATCTAGATGCTCCTCTTTTATTTATATGATTATATAACGGGGCATTTAATTTAAATTATACTCTTTTGTGGACTATGATGATTTTTTTCCACTATGTTTTTGAAATAATGTTAATTATTTCGTTTAACATAACTCAAGAGTTTTTATTAAATATTTGCCTTTTTTTTCGTAAAGAAACGATAAATTTTGTGTGGTACACAGTGGAGTTTCTTTTTGGAAACCCTTTGCGTGCTATAAAAATGCAACGATTCTATTATTTGCTGAAAATCTGTTCCCTTGGTGGTCCAATTAGTAAATTGTCTTTTGTACTTGACTAGCATTTCAGAACCTACACAAGCCAATGCAATCTATAGGAACCCTTTTTGTAGGTATACTATTATCAATACTTTAGTACGTTTTGAAATTTAAGAAACATTTTGTTTCAATCACGGCAGATATTGTATAGTGATAATACATTAACTATATATTGATGTGTTTGATTAGTTATAGCAGAAATATCCGGCGTTTCGTGGCAACCCCCAGGTAACGCTATACTTTGCTTTATACAGACAGAAAAAAAAAGGTCTTCCGACCCAGTTTTTGTAATAAATTTAAAAAACCTAGTAAAAAAAATTAAAATTCCAGTTTATAGCTGCATATGCTTTATAAAAGGGGCTATTAATTCTAAAATTTCAGACCTCTGCTTGGGGTATTTATTACCCAAAACTCCTTACTAATGGTAGTTTGTATTTAATATTTTCCCTTATATCTTTATAGCTATTCTAGCTATGTTATATAATATATACCTCAGTGAGCATAAGGTAAAGTGCTTGTTGGACTTGATGTTCATGGGTTCAAATTCAGCCAAGGTCAACGGATTTTTCCTAAGCGATAATAATCCGTAGCACAACTTCCTTCTCGTGGGAAGTAAAACCGTCTGTTCCATGTCGATTATGACATGTAAAAGAACCCTGGAAGGTATGGACAAATATCATTTCGGCAAAGTTGGTAGGCTCTTTCATGATTGCTCATCGAAATTCTGTTTGAAATTCAACTGGGCATCGCCACACCCCCTGAACTCCCCTAGTAGGCTTACATGTGAGTTCTATCAGATGGTGCGGACAACACTAACCAGCCGAGGGCTGAATGCATGATCAGCTCCGGATAGATAGGAAACACATCAAACCGACCCCCGGGTTGTTTTCATTATATATATATACATATATATAACCTTTATATTTCTAGAAATATGTACACATACCTATTTATATGAATATAATTAGAATATGTATTATAACAATAAACACAGTCTATTAATTTCTCAAGATGAATATAATTTATTTGACTTGTGTACGAATGCTTGTATCACATAGCAAAATCAAGAACAAAACATTTGTAAATTGAAAGTTCTACTAAAATTGTACAAAGATTCTTTAAACTTTAAATATAAAAAAATCACGAAATTTGTTCAACTAATAAAAAGGAACACTATAGTTTTGATTATATATTTTTATAAAGTCTTAACCGACGTACTATTCATCTCACTTTCAAAAAAAGGTCATACTTAGTTTTCCATGACAATATATATAATTTAATAATTTACTCATTCCAAATAATTCAAGCAGTTAAAAAAAACTACCTTATATTGTCACGAACTACAAAAGGAAAAAAAGAGAACAGTTCGAAATGTCCCGTCACTAAACTCTTCAAGAAAAATAGATGGGGGGCGGGGGGACTCTTTCCAAAATGGTAGACCGTTTACCAGATGAGGAGTGTAAAAAAACAACTGTTTTCGTGATAATCAAATCGAGTGTTTCATTTACCAGCCTACGCCTTACACGGCTGGTGACAAGATACCTTAAATCATATCCCACCTACACCACGTCTTCATAATCATTGTCATGATCATCATCGTCATCATCATCTTCTTCGCCTTGTTCTCCTTGCCCCACCCCCCCCCCCCCCCCCC
>CABFOW010000164.1:351536-381294 GCA_902141385.1 Timema californicum
CCCCCCCCCACTGTTCCGCTCTGCTGTCCACAAGGTCGCCATCACCAAGTGGCCAGTAATTTGCGCGCCTTCCTTGGCTCCTTGGGAAGGTTGCATGTATATTATTAGCGTTAAAGCAAGAAGTTAAAGACGAGTAAACTGGTTCATTTGTTGCAGCATCACCTGTTGGTCGTCATTTAAGGTATATACATATATATACATAACTAAACACATACAAAAGAACATGCGGTAATCATAATTTAACAATCATTATCATTACAATATAGAAATTTTTTTCATAATCTTACTACAAATTGAGTTACTATCTTATTAAGATAAAGTTTGAAAACGTTAAAATTTTTATCTCAAGTTTATTATGAATCTTTAAGTTTAACATGACCACGAACCCAAACAAATTGGATTTCAAATTAAGTGCACATTTCTGTGCATCTGTGACTAGACCTAGGTCCTAAATAGTTTTATGGAATTGGTTTAAATTTGATATGTAGATATGGCTATAGTTCGGCATAATTTTTTGAATTCGACCCTTACACCTTAATTTATTGGCTATGAGTGATTTTTTTTAAAAAAATTCACTAACGATTTTGCTTAATGTGTACATATGTGGAGTGTTTGACATGGCAAATAAAAATATATACGTGTTCTTCGGAGAAAAAATTGTTTAATATCAGTTTAATGATGACTAATTTGTTAACTAATTTGAAATATTTTAAGAAAGGTTCCAGCAATTGCTATTAAAATAGGTATTAAATATTAAGTAAGGGTTGTTTTTATTCAAAAAAATTACTATATATATATTAAAAAATATATATATTTATTAGTAATTTTTCTGGTAACTGATTGTTTAAAATTTTGGAATTCCTTTAGTATAGCTATAAAAAATTTAAATTTGGTATCTGGGAATTATTTTATATGATAAATAATACTAGAGGTTTATTTTTCTAAAATAAATAATTTAAAGGTAGTTACTTGTTTGTTTAGCACCCTGCGGTAATATCTGTTCAGGCTATACGCATATATACTAATTGCACTAATTATTTGGGGATAAGGGTGGATTGAGAGGAAGTGTACCCAAATTTGCGTGGGAGAAGAGTGGAAAACTATTTTAGAAAAATAACCCTCAGTACACTCAAACGGGATTCGAGACCTGATCATCCTCTCATCGGCAGATCCTTATATTGCGAGAGTGGTACCTTAGACCATACTTCCACCGAAGCAATTTGTTTGGCTACTTGTGATTTTTTTTTATAAAATGTTTAATTTTTTGAAAATGGGCAATAATATTTAGTTTAAAGAACTTGTGAGTATTTTATAAGTAATATCTTGATTAATTCTAACCCTACCATTAATATAAGAGTACATTAGAAATAATATAGCTTTATGAGATTGGAGAAAAAATAGTCTTACTGTTCCATAAAAGTAAGTAGCATTTTTTTAAATGATTTCAATGTTTTATTTATATTATATTACAAATACTTTTTTTTTAATTTAAGCTTCAAAATAAAGGAAATCTGTTTTAAATCTGAACTATATAGCTGACAGCTGGGCCATTTAAAGTACCCGGCCTTTTTTTTTTACTAGTGTCGAAAAACTGCAATTCACTTATCTGGATCACATTTTTTTTTGTCACAAACTCTTAGCCCAAACAGCTGTTTGTATTCTACTTCCGTCTTGCAATTCACTGTTCGCTATAAAAAATAATTTTATGGTCATACATGGATGCACTGTCAAGTTGAGGAAAACTGACACGTTTCACCTCAAATCTAACATTTATATTTAAAACAAGTTTTCAAAGCGTTAGTAAAATGTTACATAATTTTAATTTTCATATAATTTAATGTACTTGGGTTGTCACTTTCCCTGCTGGTGGAGCATACTATACTACCCTTCCGTATTGAACAGAAGTTTTCAAACTGTGATGATCACACCAGTGGTGAGGAACGAAGGAATTTCCTAGTAGTTATAATACACAATACTAACCTTATGTTTAGAAGGTAGTCAGCTACCGCCACTTTACATATTGGTGTATGTATACATATAACCCCTCAACATAACTTCCCTACAAGTAATATGTTATAGGTTATCTGGTGGTCTAGGAGTAAGGTAGTCGGACTTCTGTGATCGGGGTCCGGGGTTCAATCCTCGGTCCCGGCACAGATTTATCTGATTACCAAACCCTTCCTTCACCTCTGACAAGACATCTTGTAAATGTGGGGAATGCCAGGCCTCCACCGTGGTTCGGATTCCACGTTAAATTGTAGGTCCTCCATTTCATATCACAATCAGCCTACCATTACACATTAGCGTAAGTGGGTATAGCCCGAACGGTTAGTAAGACGCGGGGCTAATAATAATAATACTAATAATAATAATAATAATAATAATATGTTATAGTAAATTCCAAACCTAGCTTTCTTAGTCAAATATTTCATGTTCACTGCGTCAATGGAGGGGGGTCATTTTAATTTAACATTCCAGTTTGTTCTTTGGTACGTTTAAAATAAAGGCACTTAAAGTCTTGATCGTAAATGGTTTGTTGTATTTAAACCAGTTAATAATAGATTCAACAAAGTTAACCTAGAAAGAAGAATCAACGTGAACCACAAAGTGAAAAACCATCTATATTGGACTAATCCGGTATTCGAAGCAAGTTCTCGAGTTTTGATCGTCAACCACCTTACAAATTCTGCCACACACCTTTCTTATATCAGACGTAAATCATTATTAATTAAATTATTAATATTATTAGTTGTTCTGTCTTACAACATGTCCATTCTTTTTGTCAGTGGATTTAAACCACCAATTCACCCTATCACCACATCCTTCAGCACTCAGAATTTTCTTCTTTCCTTCAAGCCATCCAATATATTTTTATTATTATTATTATTATTATTATTATTATTAGCACCGCGTCTTACTACCCGTTGGGGTTATACGCACTTACGCTAATGTGTAATGGTAGGGTGATTGTGAGATGAAATGGAGGACCTACAGTTTAACGTGGAATCCGAACCACGGTGGAGGCCTGGCATTCCTCACATTCACAATCCAATATCTTAATCCTCCTTCTTCCTAAGCTCCTATTTACTTGAACCTTTCCTTTTATGGCGCAGTGCAGAAGACAGTTCCTCCTAAAAATTTATATAAGGTTAGACAATATAGTTTCGAGTGTGAGGTAAAATTAATTATTCCGCGCTATTGACAGTTGATTGTTTTTCGGATGATGAGAACTAAACCAAAATAAATATACATGTATTATTTCTCATTTTTTCTCCAGTGAGTTAAATGATTTTTACAATTAAAATGTACCAGCCCAAAGATTTGACTCTCTCTAGTTTCATTCAGTTTCCACCAGCAATACTCCCGACTGAAAAGCGTTGACGGCCGAGCTACGCCCTAGGATCACATCTGTCAGTCAGTCAAAGAACCCGTTTTATCTTCTTCAACTTCGACGTCCAAATTCTCTCCCCCTCCCTCCCTCCATCCACCTCTGGTCCCTCTCCCACCCTCAGTAAAAACCTTCACCAAAGGCAAAGAGATCTCATCTCTTTAAGACCATTAGACACAGCAAGGATTTTCGGCATCTTTTGTGTAATCTTGTTTTTATTATTTTTATTATAAGGTGCCTGCAAGAGCGCGTTGGACCAATGTTTCGAGTTAAACAATTTTCTTATATGTAAATACATTAAAGTTATATGAAATTTTCAATGGACAATATACTTAATAATAATAATTACTAAAGGTGATTTAAAGTAAGGCTTGGTAATCAAGTACTAGCTGATGTACTTGTTCTTCGCACGAGGAATCTATAAAGTGTATTTGTTATTTCTAGTGTATAAAATAAACCACAGGGAAGAGTAAGCAAATTTTAAATTATGTTTAAATAATAATCTTAATTGGTTTAAATTGTAGTAAAAAACGTTAAATTAGAAAGATTAGACGATGTCAAAATAGAGATATAGCCTGGACATGTTTTAAAAACTGAAACTTCTTTTGAAGATTAAGTTATAGCTTCTCTATACACAATGCTATGAACTCATCCCTGTTGGTGCTAATAAAAAAATAAATGGTACGGAACCCCGCATGGACTTTCTCACTCCATTGTTTAAAAATGTAGATATTTATTCAAAACTCGTAATATATGTGAAACAAAATAATATGTACTAGCAAACCTGAGAAAAAGGGGGCAATACTTACGTTAAAAAAAATTTTACTCCCGAATTTCCATTTTATGATTTTCTTTAAAAAAAAATTAAAATCNAAGGATTAATGTTGGGTTTATAAGGATCAATACTTCGTATTAAAATTTTCGACATTTTATAAGAGGTTTCACACCTTATGGATATCGCATTGCTATTAAATTCCTCATTTATAAATTTAGACCAATAAAAAAAAGTAAATATTGACTATTGAGTCCAAAATGATAGAGAAAAAAGAACATAAGCTTTTTGAGAGACTTACTTATCTACTTACTCTATGGAATTAGAGAATTATTGCGTTAAAACTTTAGTAGTATTTATGTACTACAAAAGCTCACAAGATTGTATTAGTATACTTGTCAATATCTCCGAAACTATTGGTTTTATAAATATATATTTCAAATAAAAGTTATTTATTTTTAATAGTGCTCCAATTTTGCTATTATAAGCTATTTAGTATCTTAAATAGTTTCGGGGATAAGGACATTTTTGCTTCTGTCAAATATCCTAAAAGTCATTTTCATAGGAAAATTAAAATAGCCACTTTGTTTTTTAATCAACGCCTTGATACAGATTTAAATAAAAATAGTTTGAGCCAATTTTGAGAAAATTTCAATTTTCTCTTTTCGTCCTTTACTAATCTACTCTTAATTTTAGGGTTAAACAAAGACACAGATAGATGGCATTGCTTAAACCAATTTTTAGGGTTCGGGGAGTCATGAAACGTTGACATCCCTCAACAGCTCGGGCTAGATATAATTTATTGTCCCAATACTTGACCTTAAGTGTTCGATAGTTAAAAAAAGATATATTTGCATTTAGCATGAAAATTATTTGTTTTATAAAAATATGTTTCAAATAAAATATTTGTATTATAAATAGACCTACAAATTTGCTACGTTAAATAATTCATATCTCAAATAGTTTCGAAAATGTGATTTAAAAAAAGTGAATTTATGCATCAGACCGGAACCCTTTAAAGTCATTTGGCCGAAAAAATGAGAGTAGCTGTTTTGTTTATAATATTTATCAATGCTTAGAAATGAAATCTAATCAAAATGGTTAGAGCCAATTTTGAGAAAATCAATTTTTCTCCTTTTGTCCTTCAGTAAACTACCCTTAATTTTAGGGTTGGATATCCAATTCTAAAAATCCCTCAGGGCAACCCTATGAAAACCCTAGATACCAAGTTTTAGCCCGATAGGTAAATAGTTTATGCTCTAGTCCGAGGTACAGACAGACAGCAATTAAAAAACATCTTTTCCTGATTCGGGGGTTCATGAAACGTCGAAATTCATCAAAATTTCCAGTTTGATTCTTTTGACGATCACAATACTTTCCCTACCTGTAAGATAGCGAGAAAGTAAAAAATCACCACATAAATACTTGGTTGTTAAAAGATAAATCCATTCAGTAGATTTTTAGTGGATCTTTTTTGACACTTTTTGCCCATTTAACATTTATACCCCGTTTACCCTATTTACCCTCTTTACCTAAGGTAACCTCTTAACCTCTTTTACCCTTTCTGCCCTATTTACCCTTTAAACTCTTTATTTTTAATTTCACTTCTTTTGGCCCTTTAATGTGTTTTTAATTGTCTTAAATTTTTATTTATTTTACCTCTTTTAAGCTTTATAACCTTTTTATTTATTTAGGGTTTACTTTTTGCCCTTTTTACCATTTTTGCCATTTTGGTCTAACTGCTCCTTTTAATAAGATTTACTTTTTACCATTTTTACCCTATATCCTTTTATCCCTATACTCCCGTCACCCTATACTCTGTAGACCCTACACACTTTATATTCTACACTATTTCCCCCTATTTACCCTTCTAACTCTTTTCAGTTCTTTACCCGATTAACCTTGTCACTCTTTTTTGCCTCTAGGTGGCTTTTTAATCTTTTTATTTTTTTATTTATTCCACCTCTTTTAACCTACATACCTTTTCCATTTTCTATTATTTACTTCTTTCCCTTAATACCATATTTGATCAATTGACATTTTCGGACCTTTTTGAAACTTTTACTATTTTAGTCTTATTACCCTTTTTGATTAAAAATAATTTACTTTTACAATTTTTGGCAGTTTTGCCATTTTTACCGCATTTTACACTAATTAGTACTCGGCTTAGCCCGGAATAAGTATTTTGAGTTAAAAAAGAGTAAAAGTTGTAAACATGGTAAAACGACTATAAAGGATAAAAAATAATATAAACATTAAAAAAAGTATAAAGTGTGTAGGATGAAAAACGTCTTAACACATAAAAACTATTTATTGGACATGAATCCGCCTCGGTGGCGTAGTTGGCTAACGCACTTGTCGTATAGAACTTGACTGCTGAGGACGAGGAGATCGAGGTTCGAATCTCGGTCGGGTGAACTTAGGTTTTTTCCTAAATGGTTTTCCAGTCTCCCTCCATGCAAATGTGGCTTCACTTCCTCTAATTCAACCTTCCCAATTCCTAATCCATTAGCCTAATTAGTACTTAAAGCGTATAACCCAAACGCGGTGCTAAATATTATTATTCTATTATTATTAAAAATAAATCATAAAATTTAACAAATATATCATGTGGACAAGAGAACAAAAGTTTGTTATTTATACTGAACTCTTATTATTTACTCTCCGTGGTAACCAATCTTCCATGGCCACCAAAACTTCTTGTTTACTCTCCAAAGTAACCAAATATCCATGGCTACCAAACACTTCTTGTTTACTCTCCATGGCAACCAATCTTCCATGGCTACCAAACTCTTCTTGTTTACTCTCCAAGGTAACCAAATATCCATGGCTACCAAACACTTCTTGTTTACTCTCCATTGCAACCAATCTTCCATGGCTACCAAACACTTCTTGTTTATTCTCCATGGCAACCAATCTTCCATGGCCACCAAACTCTTCTTGTTTACTCTCCATGGCAACCAAATTTCCGCCATGACCACATGACCACCAAACACTTCTTGTTTACTCTCCAAGGTAACCAAATATCCATGGCTACCAAACACTTCTTGTTTATTCTCCATGGCAACCAATCTTCCATGGCTACCAAACTCTTCTTGTTTACTCTCCATGGCAACCAATCTTCCATGGCTACCAAACACTTCTTGTTTATTCTCCTTGGCAACCAATCTTCCATGGCTACCAAACTCTTCTTGTTAACTCTCCATGGCAACCAAATTTCCGCCATGACCACATGACCACCAAACACTTCTTGTTTACTCTCCATGGCAGCCAATCTTCCATGGCCACCAAACAACAATCAAAATGGTATGAAATAAATTACTAAGGCTTTATCACGGCTCTAATAGTTCTTCATTTGGTGGGTTTTTAACTAATTAAAATAACTATAATCAAAATGTCTGCTTCAAGTTAATCATGTTCGTACCCAGGGGCAGCTAACATTGAAATTTCAGACCTCTGCTTAAGGTATATTTCGCGCAACGCTCATGACAGACACACAAACTCTTAATTTTATTAATATCGATAATTGAATCACTATAATAGTAACCTTTAAAAAGTATATATTTTACTACATCCAACATGAATAGAATAAAAGAGTAACCATAACTACTTTATAGCTATAACTGTGAATTCACACGCACAAGCGCAGAACATAAACGTTGTCATGTGATGAGCTATAAGCCAATCACAAGATTTCTGATTCATCGGTCGGTGTGAGCTGTTATGCTAAAGTTAAACTAACCTCAACTTCGTCCACTTTGTCTGAGATGTTCGGCATAGGAGAACCAGTCAAATATCAAAATCAACCATCTCAAATCAGTGCGTATGCACATTTGACTACGCAAGCGCTATGCATCCAGAAGCAGGCAGACAGCTTTACTGGCCTTTGTGAGCAGATTTGAAATATCCCGTTAATGTAAATCGTGTTCATTGATGTATTTGATTCACATTTTAATTTGAAAACATCCATTGGGAGAATGATTTAAATATGTTTATCCACTAAAAAATAAAATATGTCGATAGTCAGCTGTTTTAAGATAGCATTGCAATGCATCATGGGACAACATACATTGTGGGAATTTTTGCACCAATGAGGCAGATTTTGCTGTTTATTTTCTGCGAACATGTGAATCAGTCTTATTAATTGACAACATCTATTAAAATTGACAGGTGTAATGAACATGCATTAGAATAGGGATATGTATAACAAAAAGCTCTAAAGCATCAGCCCAAAATACATCCATACTGACCTAGTGGTCACCACATGTTGGTGAAGATAGTGTCAACATTTGCGAATAGAAGATGTCATGTGGTCAGCACAATGAAACCTTTGGCCATTCATCTCAGTTTTCTCTCTTTATTAAAGTAGCACTTCACTTGTCCTCACGAAGTTATGTTGACCCCGTTAAAGGTCCACTGATCCACATACAAATCAGTAAGCCCCGGGTATCAAACCCAGGACCTCTGGATCATTATTCAGGAGATCTGCCCATCAGATCACAGAGGTGACCATTAAAATATATGTATTAATATCTCTTTAGCTCAATATTACTAGACCTAACCGCTAAAAATGTTCTAGATTTATGTTCACGAATTCATATGATCTGCAGATTTGATTTTATACTATTTTATCAACACTTATAAAACAACACCAATAAAATACCCACATATGTGATCGCATCTCGTCGTTCTCGTTTGAGACTGAATTTCCATTAAGGGGGAGATAGGGTTTTGAATTCTGGTCGGGTATACTGAGGATGGGTTTCCTGCCCTCCAAAATAATGGCACATTTTCTCTAAAAATGTATCTTACTCATATCTATACCATTAGTCTAAGTACAGTATGCTTACTAACTGAACTGGCATAAACACACGAATAAATAAATAAAATAATAACATCCAAATAAATCGTAAAAATTTATCAACTTTGGCCACAAAAATATTTGATTGTGTCATTAAAAAATATCCTTTCTTTGAAAATTAGACCATAGCTATGTTTTAAATGTCAATCAGATTGTGTTTCCTAAAGGTGTGCAGGTGAGTTGTGGCCGTATGAGTTGTCTACCTCTAAAGAGGCAGTTGAATTGCGGCACCAAATTTGTATAGCCACGTATACATTACGGCCTGGGCTGTTGACCTAACCAAACCTAACCTAACCTTACCTAACAAACCTTCAAATTTTTACCAAATTCATTGAACAATAACTGAAAAAGTTTGGATATTACGAGGGATGTAGACATGAGATTATGTTAGTTTCTATCTGAACACTGCTAATTAGGTGGACGCAGCTCATACCTCTCTCACAAGTGAGTCGGCCGCCATTCTTACGTGTCTCTCAAAACAATGGACCGCAACTTGTTCACGATTTCAAGATTAGGCCACAAATCACCTACACAGGCCTAAAGGCTAAACTATAAAGCGATTCCTCCAAATGAATTTGTTAATTACTAGCAATTTTTTTTCCCATCAGAAAATGTAAATGTTGTTTGAATTGTTTGACTCTGATTCGGAAGGTCAAGCTTCTTATCCCACCTAGATGTATTGTAGGTTTTTCCACCTATGCTTGGTCATATTCATCTAGACAAATAAATAGGACTATTGGCACATTTAATTAAAATTAAATAAATATATCTGGTTTTTCTAGCTATAAGTATTATGTAAAATCAAATACACATTACACAAATATTTTTCATTAAATTTATCTTTTTACAATACTTAGTAACGCTCTCATGTGTTTATATTTAAATACATTTATTAGAAACCAGTATTTCCAAATTTGAATGTAGTATTTACATTCACTAGCGCGATATTTAATCAAAGGGGAAATAGATAAAAATAACACATTTAACTAGCACCCAAATAAAAGATTGCATTCTTAGATATATAACAATAAACCAAGGTAAACAATCTGAAACTAACCTTTATAATTATAGTAATTATAAAAATGTTATTCTTCTCAGGTTTTTATACACCCAAGAATAAGCAAAGCTTATTTGGAGTTAATTAAAATGCTTGATACACGTTAAATTACACAAATTTGAACATTTCTGACATGAAACCATATTAGTTTTTTTTAAGTCTTGTTAATTTTTTTCACCAGCCAAATAATTTTTTATTATTATTAATTAGGTTTCCCGCTTCTCAAAGCTTGTCTTTTAGGAAATATTAAACATTATTTAGGTGGGAATGTAGACAACGCGAGAAAAGGTCAGGATTTTGCAATTTTTATAGTAAAACATTTCTGCAGCAAAAATAAACCAAATATTGCTCCAGTAAGAACATAAAGTTTGATTTTATTCACATGGTGTTATTAACAGTTGTTGATTATCTGTAATAATAATATTATTAATGATAATAGTTATAATAATAATAATAATAATAATAATAATAGTGGCATTAGATGACACAAATTTTAAATGATGGGAGCCTGTTTAATGGAATGTAGTCGAGTAAAGTTTCTTAAAATTCCCCCTTTAGAATGTTAAGATCACCTGTAGCCTATGGCCTTAGTGATTATAAGTTAGTGCAGGATGGAAGATAATGCTAGTTAAAGTACATGTTTTTACAGTTTTTATGGAAAAGACTTTTATTTTGGACGAAATATATAAATTATATCTATTGCTTGATTGTACACTTAAAGTTTAATTTTCTATGGATCATGATTTAAAAAGTTATCTTGTATTTATCATTTGTGTGGCATCATTTTAACAGAAAATTCTTGAAATAAGATACAAATTCCTTTTCAAAGTTCGCAATTCCCATTAAAAAAATATAAAAAACTGTTTATATTATTGTGTTTATAAAATTAAATTAAACTTATCTACTGAGGTAATATTTAGTATATTTGATCCAAACATATTATGCCAAGATCTTATCTTGTGTTCCCTTCCTTAAAGTCAACCAGTACCTAACATACGCATAAAAAAAACTCATCGTTTGTGTTTAGCCTGTGAAAGGGAGTTCGGGATTCATATCTCTGGCGAGTGTGCCGAAAGAAGTGTTTCACTCTTCTATTACGCAAATGTGGGTACAAGTCTTATGAAATTCTACCTTTTTAAGTCTAATCAATTAGTGAAAACTAACACCTGCTGTGGTGGACGAATGATTAAAGGATTCCCTCTCGCAATAGACTGGACTGATGATGATGGGAATATCGGGGTTTGAATACCGGATATGTATATATTCTAAACTCAACCTTCTTTATTTGTAACATACAATCGTAATTAGTATACATGCGTACAACCCAAACGGATAGTAATATGAGGTGTTACAACAAATCATAGGACGCTGAGCACGGGTCAGAAAAAAAAAAAAAAGTTTCTCAAATGACCCCTGGTGAAGAATTCCCTCGTGGTTGTGTCTACGATCGTGGGAAACCGAAGTTCCTCATTCCAGGCGTTGCGTGCCTCGCTCTCATGTGTGATTCGTGGTGCGTGCCCAGCGCCCCGCACCGCTAACCACAATCCGGTAGCTAACACCCCGTCAACTAGTGTGTGGTCAGTTCCCAAACGGTTTCCTTAACTCATTTGGGATTAAATGGAAATATGTGAAGTGAGCTTTTTTTTTCTCGGCACAACCCCTCTAAAATCACTGGATGGAGCCAAAGAAAGCTTAATTAAACGTTACAAAATACATCCGATGTCATAATATTTATACATTTTTTAAACAGTTTCAATAAAGTGAATCAAATGAAGCTGTCTCCTTATCTCTTTCTCTCATATATGTATATATATTTTGTAGTGTTATTGAATTAATCGCTTAGCGTTGGGTGTCGATTAAAACGTTACGTGTCGGCGATGGGCACCGGTTGAAGTGATACCGTTTAGTGAGCTGATAATTGCCCTGTGATCGAGCACTAATTAAAGCGGTAACGGAATTGCGATATTGTTATATAATTGATATTTATAACCCCGTGATCGACTGCCAATTATTACTGTACGGTATTATTATATTTTAATTCAATAAATAAGACCTTTAGTGTTGCACACGATTTATTAAATTGATTTTATCTTCGGCACTGAAGATATAATTTTATGTGATACCATTTTCGTTGAACTACAGAGTATTTCTCTGTAGCATTTTCTCCTTATTCTATGGGTTTCAGTTAGTGGCACTGTGAATTACTGCTACTGTTGTATTTATGCTACCAGCACTGAATATTATTTTGTTAGATTTATGCTACCGGAACTGTTAATTGTTTTACTAGATTTATGCGACCAGCACTGTTTTATTACAACATTCTGTGTAGATTTATGTCACCGGCACTGTGTGTGTTCATACGCACAAGCAGCTTATATACGACCTACCCCTTGCCCCTTGGACCTCTCGCGACCAGTGTCAAAACCAACTAATAGAAAGAATCATGACGAAATATGTTGTTAGGGCTAGTTTCCTATTTGGTAGAGGGAGCTAGCGTCAAGTGCTTTTTTTTTGTAAATACTACGGAGTTTCTTTTTAAAAGTAAAAAAATAGTTTAAATGTTGTAATCCTTTGACATCATTTCTGAAAAGCTCGTGATTCTCAATGGATGACGTATTGAAAGGATATTTTACATATAATACTTAAAGAAAATGCACTTCATCCATGACTTTTTTAAATATATGAGAGGGGTCCAAATCAGTATCGTTACAATATACACATCCTTAAAGTGAAACTGCCCATTACATGAGATGGGCAGTTTTCTTCTCATTTTACGAACTGGGTTCTTAACTTGACCATTTCCCAAACTGGTCAAAATTTGAATTAACACTTGCCCAGTTCATGATCTGGAACTTATTGTAATATCTACTACAAGCTTAACTGAAACTTGTTTATTGATCTTGTATTAGTCCAAACTAACCTAATTTAACCTAACCTTGAATTCTTAAATTATCAAAAGTTAAATTTACTTAAAAAGTAAACCTGTTCTTTGCTTGTCCACTTCACGGACCAGGAAAAAACTAGTCCATGTCATGAATTGGATAAAGATTGTCTCTGCCCAGTTCATTATATAGCCAGTTCATGAACTGGGCAGCACAAGCGATGCACAAGTCATTAACTTGACTATTTTTTGCCCAGTTCGTATAATGGTCAGGAGAAGAATCCAGTTCATTTAATGGTAAAAAATTGGCCCGGTTTATGAATTAGATAAATTCACAAATGGGGTATGACACACGCCACACACATATACGGGGACAAAATCAGGGACTAGTTCAATATAGATTAAAAATCTTATTTCGGGAACTGTCCCCGAAAAACAGGAACGAATATTCACCACTGCCCAAATATTTTAAAATAGCGGTACACTAAACATGGCATTAAAAATGTCAAGGCACACCATCGTTTCTTTTAAGGAGAGATGTTTTAATTTTTTTTAAACAAGTAATAAGAATGTGCTTGAAAGTTCAATAGCTAAAATTCTAATCATTGTATTAATTTTTAAAATAATGTTGACCATTATTTATTTGCATTTCTCAAATATTTTTTATCGCTTCTTTTAGAACTTTTCCCAAACAACCATTGGAAAAAATGCTAAACTTTTGTGGCACACAGGTTGAAGAACGCTGCACAAAGGCAATAGGTAGGAACATCAATATTTCTTGAAACGTGTTTTGACGAAATTTTACTAGCATATTAAAATTACTATCCAAATATCCTTTAGGTTTATAATAGTATTTAAAAAATGTATTTTATTAACGCGAGACGTGGTATCTTATCGCTAAGTTGACTACTTTGCCTTCCATATGCAGATCAATTTCAATTAGAATGATAAAATAATACATATTTTTATTTTATTAAGTATCGGACGTAATCTCTCTTTACGATTTTTTTTTGCATGAAACTATCAGAAAAAATATTTTCAAATTCACTATATGTATATAAAACATTCTTAACATTCCTGTAACCCAAAAAACTTATCGTTCTAGAAAGTTTATTTTCCTCAACCAAATACCATTGTCTAAAGTCAATAAAGATATAATTTTAAAACAATTTTAAAAAGAGAACTACTTTGCGACAGTGCGTTGTATCCATAATGAAATTAATAATAATCATAACCAAATACCATTTGGTAAAGAAGTAAAATATGTTTTTGTCCTGGTTTCTATGGCAGTCATATTTTTTGACTAAAATCAGAAATGTTTAAATTTAATAATGATAAATTAACATGCCAATTTTCTATTAATACCACTTTAATATGAATTGGTATTTTTAATATTTTTTTGCCGAAATAGGAATTTCATTTGCTGATTTTTAAAACCAAATTACATTTTATTTAGCGAAATTCGATCATCTATTTACCACAAACAGAAGTATCTAGCTATGGGGAGAAAATACTTAAGAGTTGACGTCAATGATCCGGGTCAAGAGGTCCACTCTTTTGATTCAATTTTGAAGAAGTCATTTTATTTGTACAAACATTGACACAATATTGGTTCACTGTTTCTTACTATCCGTTCAGGATATCCACTAATTTACAAAAATGAAACATAGATAAGGGGTTTATTGTTTAAAGGATGTGTACCTACATTTACGTGGAGGAAGAGTGGTAAATCGTTTTGAAGCAAAAAACACCTGATTAGGCCGACAATTTGTTTGCCCTGAAAGGTAGCAAGCTTACCTCTACGAGATACACTATGTTGCAGCCTACTTACAAGGTCATAATATTATCGGCTAAGTTAATACTGTTACCTTTCAGGATAGACGGAGTGTAAACGAGGTGTAAATACGGTTGGGATAAGAACTCGTACCTTCAAGTTATAGGCTAGCGAGACTAAATGAGACTGAAGCCTTTGTCCGCATTAGATCTAATGGCGTGTTCATTGCTGCTCATAGGTCTATTAATTGAGGTGGAATGTAAAGGAACGTGATTAATGTTGTTTTTTATTTTATTTGTTATGATCAAAAAACAATTAATTTCTAGGGAAAATAAATATTATACAATAAAGTAATCACAATAGTTTTTAAATATTTGTCACTCACTGTTCATAACAATTAGTTTAGAACAGATTGTTTCAGACAACTAACTCGAACAAGTGCTGCATCATAAGACAAAAATAAATAAAAAATTAACCAAACAAAACCAAATTTCCTAACTAATGTTTTTTTACCATAAAATTAAAACAATTTTTCTATGTATTGGTACAAATGTATTTATGGTGCCACTTCTTTTTATATTGATTGTGGATAACATGATTATGTTGTACTTAATAAGTTATCTTTTCACAGTCTACTTCATTCGCTTCTGTCATGATTTAATACATCACAAATATATTCAAAATATAGACGCAAGGTTGTGGTGGGCTTCAGGACTCTTCTCAAATGTAGATAATGTTTGTAAATCACGCATGCGTAGAGTGGTTTTTTCTTCAAAGATTGTACATTGTTCGATGTTCGAGAAACAAAAATCCTTTTTTCTAAACAAAGTTTTTTTCTGTGAGAACCAGTGGGTAAGGGGTATAAGATATTCAAATTTGATATAATTTTCGTTTTAACATTTGATTCTAACACTTTAGACGGACAAGGGTCATTTTATATATTAAAAATAGGTAATGGATTATTATTTCATACTGGTTGATTTTGAATTGTACCGAAAAAGATGCAAACATATACTCAAATATCGTATCAGAGAGTCAGATTGTAACGGTTTTGTATTTTATTAGGTGTTTCGTATAAAGATGCAAGTAGTCTTATCCAAGGGAAGTATTTTCACAGCTCAAATTCATTGAGCTAGATACAAACATACATCTGAAATTATAGTGATTAACTTTCCTTTTTTTTTTTCTACATAAGACGAGTGCTCTAGGCCATTTCCTTTGTAGCTATTGACCACGTTTCTAACATGTATGAAGGGCAGTATAATCCCACAGAGGGTTATTAGTTGTGTCTTCTTTTTAAAAAAAAACTATATGGGAAATGTAATGTACAGTAGCCCCGTAGCTTCTTTGGTGATGACTGACAGCTCACAGCTGATTTCTGACAGTCAACATTTAGGTATATACCTAAATTTTGACTTTCAGAAGTGACAGTTGCTAAACAAATGTATTTGCAGATCATATGGTTCGGTGTAGGGATACATAATTAGGTCTGGTAGCTTTTCAAAGCCATCATCTGTCAGCTGTGAGCTGTCACTCAGCACCAAAGAAGCTATGGGGCTACTGTAGTTTCCAAGACGATCGATTGTAGAAGACTCTCAATGAGGATCATGTACCATCAGTATTGTTAACTTTCACTAATCAGTGTATACAAGAATCCTTATACTTGTTCCATGTCATGTATTCTAGGGATGACCTTTCTCGACATCGTTTGTTGATGTTGTTCTGTAATTGCAGTGAAGAGTTGAGATGGGGGAGAAAAAAAATATGTATTACGATAACAACAACGAGTGGCATTATTTGATTTCTTATAAGGCAAGCTTTTAGAATGTCATGTTAAAAAATTATTTATGTTAGATAGTTTTGCGGGGTACATGAAATGAGAAATCATTCAACATGAGAAACTTATCGTGCGGAGTATTTTGTCGAATTAACAAGGATTGAATAGGCCAACATTTTTTTTAATGGCTAGTAAAATAACTGTATATAGTTATATATATAAGACATGCATTTCTGATTGAATGGTACGAGAAAATGGCGCCACTCTTATGTTAAACTGGATTGCTAGTGATGGGAAGATCGAAAATAAAATTACGATCGCTAGTACAGAGGAGGGTTGTTCCTATTTAGCTTTCCACTCTCCCTCCACGAAAATACAAATAAATTTATTCTAGAATACTTCCTTACTCAGCCATACTCATTTAGCTTAGTTAATGTATGCGTATATTATTAATTTTATCATCACGTCTTACTGCCCGTTAGGAATATATATATATATGCACTTACGCAAATGTGTAGTGGTAGGGTGATTCTGAAATGAAATGGAGGACCTACAGTTTAACGTGGGATCCAAACCACGGTGGAGGCCTGGCATTCCCCACATTCACAAGCTGTGATTAATACTGGTCTTGACAGAGGTGAAGGAAGGGTTTGGCAATCAGCTAAATCTGTGCCGGGACCAAGGATTGAACTCCTCACCCCCAGCACAGAAGTCTGACACCTTACACTTAGACCACCAGGTCACCTATTGTATTCGTATAGCCAGAATGGAATCAAAGACGTGAAATACAAACAAACTAAATAAATTAAAATAATATTTACAAAATTGATCCCCTTTCACAGTTACGTTTTACGCATGGCTTATTTTAAAAGGCATAAATGTATACCCTATTTTTTATAGGAAGCCCACTACGACCACCAATATTGATTGAAAGTCACTGGAATTAAAAATAATAATTTATTAATCTTACTTTTATATTCCAAATTTTTATTTTCAAAAGAGACAGCTGCTGAACAGATGGATTCTTGAATCACATGATAGTAGTTCTAGTAACTTTAGCAGCAATAAAATAATGGGCTCACTATGGAAATTAAGGTGTAGCTTAAAGTAAGAGAGTAAGCGTTCGCGTGGAGAGAGAGAGAGAATGAGAGAGAGAGTGGTAAAACCACAGTGATAGATCAAATAGATCAAATGTTGGGGGGAGGGAAACCTTCAGCGCATCCAAACAATATTAGAAACTAAACACACACACCCCGGACCTCACCCAATCACAGACGTGTTTTTATATTTAAAGACTGACTCATAATACCTTGTAGCCACCGATACGGGTAAAACGTGTCAAAAACATAATACAGTAATGCCATTTGCAATAAAAAAATATGAACTTTGGTCCTTACAGCACCCTACATGTCAAACTCGCAGCTCACGGGTCACATGTAGCCCGATCCAGGATTATGAACGGTCCGCGGTCCCTTTGTTAAACAACATACAATATGGACCAGTACATATTATATTAAACATTGAGGAGATACACTATTTGGGATTATGAAACTTGGTAATTGCTCATTGTTTGGGTAAATCTATCAAATGAGCTTAGCTTACCTAAATCTTTAGCTTTTACTAAGATGAGCGTGATTCTCCAAAATGGTTAAATTTGCTTACCAAATATGTGTAGTGTTTGGCAGCACCCAAGAGTGTGAACAGATTGTTTTCTATAATGAAAAGGAACAAACCTCCAAGAGATCGAGTTTTGCGGGCACACATAAAGTCATAAATTATTATAAAAATGACTTCAACACAAGCTGTAAGTCTTAAACTATAACATCCACACCCTTTCTGCAAATTAAAGTTTGTATATATCTAGGGAAAAGAGGGCCAGTCTTGGAATTTAATTTGATCTTAATTTTCTTTTTATAATAATTATAATTTTAATTATTTTTATCGACGCATCTTACTACCTGTTCAGGTTATATACGCATGTATGATAATTACTCTAATGGGGTAAGGATGAGTAAGGAAGCATTTTATAGGTCATCTACCCTCATTTTCGTGGAAGGAGAATGGTAAATTTTTTTTAGGGAAAACCATCCCCTAGTAGATCTGATCAGGATTCAAACCCTGATTTCCCTGTCATCATAAGTTTAGTCTAGCACGAGAGTGACCCCTTAGACCATTCTGCTACTGAAGTAGATAGTTTAAAAATTAAACTTAAGATGGCGACCATATTGCATTTTCTCAGTATTTCCCTCAGTATTTACTATTTTCAATGTGGCTCTTTTGTTCAAACTATTGTGACACGCCTGCCATAGAACATTGATTGAAATACTATTCTATATCTTTGTTATGATCTAAACTCATTACCCTCATGATGACGTCACTAGGTCCCATATACACCACTAATACCCCCACTGGGAGCCAGCGAGAATGTCTAATAATCGACAGACCACACAGGATGACCTCTTCACTTTGCAATCAAACCAAAGACAATCACTGCGCGCAATTTGTAGGTACGATGAAGGATCAAAGATAGATAGATCGCCTTCTCTTCACTACACTAAAAATATGAAACAAAAGACATGAGGATGAATGTAAAGAAGCATAATAATAAATGTAAAAATAAATCGTTATAGACTTGTGGAGACGGAGGGTTTGAAGAGCAGAGTGGATGAGTTTATCCATGCTAACCACAAGATGGTGTGCTGTTGCAAAAGCGGCATAAGTTCAATATTAAAAGATTAGTTTTAAGTAAATCAATATGGAACAAGTTGAAAGGAGCAATATAAAATACGGCAAAAACTAATATGAATAGGTTTTTTTTTTATCGCCGCGTCTTACTACCCGTTCAGATTATACACTTATGTACTAATTACGCTAATAGTTTTAAGGATTGGGAAGGTTTTATTAAGAGTAAGTGTAACCCCATTTGCTTGGAGTGAGAGGGAGAGGAAAACCAGTTTTGAAAAAACCATCCTCAGTACATCTGACTGGGATTCAAACCTTGCTCTCCCCATCCCCCGTCCCCATCAGTATAATCTACAGCAAGAATAGCGTACTAGACCACGCGGCCACCAAAACGGGGGATAGTTATTTAAATTGTCTTAACCTTACTACCCGTCCATTAGGTTGAGATTAGGAAGGTAGTTTCTTAAATGAAATGTACCCGAATTTTCGTGAATCAATTAGGACTAATCAACCTCCAGTACACCCTCCAGGAATTGGATCCCTGACCTACCGTCACTGGCAAATAAAACTAAGCGAACTTAATGTTTAATCCACGCAACCACCGATTCGGGTATAAATCAAATATTGCATTGATTAAACAAACGTATTTACTAAAGAAATAATATTTCCTTTTACAATTTAATTTTTCAAACAATTTTTACAAATTAAAATATGCATTCTCTGCATTTTTTTTTACTATTTTGTTTAAAGGCGTCCTTTTAATATTTTTTTTCAGTTAATTTTTAAAATTTAGGAGATCACAAATAATGTGACATAAAGTCTTATGACATTAAAACAGGCTAGGCTAAAAAAACCTCTAGAACGTACATCAATCCCATTGAGTCGGTCAAAAATGGAAGTGTACCAATTTGATACACCAATAACCCGTGTCTTAACCCCTTTGCCCCCAACTTCTTTTCCCTTTCATTCAGATACTAATAAGATCACTAAGACATTGCCATTATAGACTCATTTGTAAACAACAAACAAGAATCAATTCCAATAAAACATTATCTCCGTCTGTTACTAAGAACTATATTTCAGTAGCTTTGTCAAGTAAAAATCGCTCTTAAAGAAGAATAGACCAAATGTGCTCTTACGTGTATATTATTATCGTTTTGTGACATACTCCTTGGTCGAACATATCTTTGAAATGCTCTGCAATGGAGACTGAAACGAAGTCAGACGTATTCTTCTGATTATGTTGAATGGAAGTACTCAATTATTCTTGTGATGCTGCACGATGTTGAAATTAGGTTTGTATTTCTAGTAATGGCCGGTAAAGCAGACATTGGGGGAAGGCAACACAGGGAGCCAGACTGGAATTGCCTCGTCTCGGCCACAAAATTGCACGGTAGGTTCACAAATTGGAATCCGGGTCGGAATTATTATTCTTTTGTGATTGGATTTAGGTGCTTACGGATATAAAGGGAATAATATGATATACAGGGGGAATCAAAATATTGTAGGACCAAAAGAGAGATTTTTTTTTTGGACAACGTCTTACTACACGTTCGGGTTGTACGCCTATGAAATAATAATTATGTTAATGGGCTAGGGATGAGGAATATTGAATTTAGAGTAAGTGTACCCGCATTTGCGTGGAGAGTAAGTAGTTACACCATTAAAGAAAAACCAACTCAGCATACTCGATTGAGATCGAACCACGGATCAGTCTAGTCCATAGCATTAGTGACGCCTTAAACCATGAGGCCACTGAAGCGGTTCACCAAAAGAACCGTTTTGACTACTTTACCATTAAAATCACAACTTTTAAATGGGGATTGAACAATAAATAGCTAGTAGGCCATAATAGTTTAGACTACATATTCCATTTTCGTAAATGTGAGATGTAGGGCCTTTTAAAATATTTCCTTTTGATTTTTTGTGAAAATTTTCCAACAATTCAATTAGAAATATTTCAATAGAGAAATATACATCCTAAGTTTCATAATTTACCATTCATTTCAATCCATCCTAAGGATGTTAACACAACATATAAAATTAACAATAAAACACCTAATTTGGTGGCCACATGGTCTAATGCGCTAATCACGCAGAAGACTAGACCGCCGACGACGGGGAGATTGAGGTTCGACTCTCAGTCGGGTGTATTGGGCGGGTTTTTTTTTCCAAACTGGTTTTCCAGTCTCCCTCAAAATATTTGCGGGTATATTTCCTATAAATATAACCTTTCTAAATCTTAAATCCATTAGCGTAATTAGTATATTAGCGCATAATCCAAACGGGTAGTAAGACGCGGCGCTTAAAAAACCAGTAAAACAATAACATTGATACTAGTTTTCTTCTCACATTCCCATATCGACTACAGCGCTTGGTGTTTGGATGCAAAAGTGTCACTAACGTCTAGGTTCCAAGGTCTGCTGTAAGCCAGATATGTTAAACTAATTCGACAATTAAAATTTGATTGCACAATTTTAACAAGTGTATAATTATAAGCTATAAATAGTGATTTAATTATGTAAAATAACTACTGTTTACAAGTTGTTACGGGTCAAACTTTATATTTTATGTTTTATGTATTCCTTTGTTAAGCTAAGGTAATAAATGCATGGGGATGAAATTTAGTTTATTAATATTAGTATTAGCATCGCGTCTTACTACCCATTCAGGTTGTACGCACTTACGCTAATGTGTAATGGTAGGGTAATTGTGAGATGAAATGTAGGACCTACAGTTTAACGTGGAATCCGAACCACGGTAGTGGCCTGGCATTCCCCACATTCACAAGTTGTGATTAATAAACACCTTGTGAAATCTAGTTTAACTAAATATTAAGATAAGGGGAACTGTTAAATATTTTAAATATCTTAGATATGAATAATATATAATGTATAAGAAGTTTAAATGTGGTAAAATTACTTAATTTTTAATCATATATCATAAATACTGTTATTCTTGTTCCCTGATAATTTTATTTTATTTTATATTGCAGTAGCCTACAAAATATTGTTATTTGAAATTAATTTGTTTTTTTAACCTATTTATAATCGTTAATAATTTTATTGATGTGTCCTAATTGGTTCTTGCAAATATTCATTTTAAATGTCTCGTTCATGAACTTTCTTGTTTTGTATGTACCGGTTGTAGAGACAATACCGACTATCAGAACATAATATGCCAGGCCAAGGCAGAGGGTCAGATAAACCCAACTGGTGACACATCCATGTAAAGAGGACGCAAACTTCCTTACCCTGTCAGTGTTGCTGGAATGGGCTGAGACCATCGGGATTTTAACGTAGAGGGCCAGCTTGATGTTCAAGTTGGCCCACCACATTTTAGAAATAAATTTGTTTATTTCATTCATTAGTGCTCCATTTGTGCTCATGTGTGCCCGGAATTCAGCTTTTGTACCATTAAACACGCCCGGCAACAATTTAAATTTGTCGAGAAAGATTGATGTTCAAGTTGACCCACCACATTTTCGAAATAAAAATTTGTTTATGTCATTTGTTAGTGCTCTTTTTGTGCTCATATGTGCTCGTGATTCAGCTTTTGTGCCATTAAATTACGCTTGTTACAACTATTTTAGTTTAGTATAGTATTTATTGTGATGGAAGAAAGTGTATAAAATTCAAAGAATAAAGAGAGCAAAGTCGACAAAAATATACAACATTACTTTGAAAGACCATCACAGACAAGACATCATCAACCAAACTGGGAGTACACATAAAAGAAATTTAATATCATATAGTCATCCAACTACACAAAATAACTTTTTTATATATATAGCCAACTAAACACTGTACTCAAAGCTTTGAAGGTCCACTTAAAACTGGTGTTATATTGAAAAATTATAACATGTTGCGATTCAAAATGTCTATGCCGTCTCTACGCCAGATGCAACGCGATGAGACGTTTTGCCTTGAAACAAATGTTCGTGAGACAGATGTTCCATTTGTTGTGCGACCAGCCTTAAGGGCCTTGGCCCTGTCGAGTTCAAGTCTAAAACCTATTTTTTGGGATGGTCGGTGGGAGAGTTAGAAGCGTGACGTGGCTTCACAACAGACCAAAGTATCCTTCCGCGCCAACAAGAAGAGATGGATCATGGAAACAGTAGATGGCGCTAGCTACCGGACAGGTCTTGCGGAAAAATCATACGTTTATAAATATCAGTTTTCTCGAAAACGAGTGAAATTTTTATGTTAATATTTTTACACCCCTTATAAGATAATAAAAAAAACTATAAGAAAATGTAACAATTAATAAATATTTATTAATTGTTACATTTTCTTATTTTTTGCTTTGAAACCGTCATTTTTCTATTGAAAAATGTCAATTTTATCTATATTTGATCACTGTTAAAATTATAGAGGAGCTGTGAATATAAAGAGTATAACTTAATAAACATACTTCTATTCTTGAACAATCAGTTTCCGAAAAGAAAATTGCAAAACAATCATAATTCTTGTAAATAACCGTTTGTCCTCATGGCTCTGCATTTATACGCCAAATGAAAAGGGCCAATCGCCTTAAGCAAACATGGCTACATTTTATAAGTATCACAACAGAAAATTCAAAGGTTTTTTGAGGATTATTTTTTATGGTTTAGAAGCTTTAGAGCTACCATTCCCATAATAGATAATGCAGTGTGAAGATATTGCGTTTCAGGAAGATGATGCGATTAACAGGGTGTTATTTTATTTAAATGAATTTCAAAGAATGATCTAACAAATGGCATGCCTTTTACGTCAAGTGCAACCACTATTTAGTAATAAATAATTACATCCATTTTATTTAAACAAGGGTGAACTAGTGTCATAAAACATACACTATAGAGTCTTAATCATCCAACCTAAAGATTACCCAAATCCAACATATCCAATTAACGTGCTATTGATGTAATGTTACTAATACGCTGGCGTGACCTAGTTGCAAGGAAGAGAAGCAAAGATGAGAAATTAACCTTAACCACCAATTTTTTTTAAAACAGTGACTTTTGCACTTTGTCTACTATATAATAAAAGTTTCATTTAATTAATTTAAAATCAATTGTTCTGTTTACATGAATCCCATGATAGTTTAGTAATTTATTTCATAGATGATCTTCACTTCCGTTTTTTTAATCAACGCTTCTTACTATCTGTTAAATCTATACGCATATACGATAATTATTTTAATCGGGTAAAGATAATGAAGAAAGCAATTTTAGAAGTAATATACTCGAATTTGCGTGTTATAAGAATGGGAAACCACTTTTAGTAGACCCGATTGCTATTCGAACCCTGATATCCACATCATTACAGGCCTGTCCATCATGAGAGTGATGCTTAAGACCATCCGGCGACTGAAGCGGCTCATTTTCATTGAATTTTTATTTGTTTCGTCCAATACCTCTCCTTGCTTCTATATCATCCGACTTTTCGGTTACTCGACCACCTATTGGTCCCGCTCGCTTAGTTCAGAAAATCGGGACTCTACTGTACCTATTATTTAAGGCCATAACCCCGCCCCCCCTCTCCTCCCAAATTTTATGAACGAAATATATATGGCTTTATTTATGGTTCAAACAATATCGAAATTAAGTTACAAATACAAATTAAGGGGCTGTAATGCCATAAAGAACACTTCAGAGAACTTCTATAGGTGTTTAATATTTAAAAAAATTCCTAGCTTTCAGCAGTTAGGTAGGGGGTGAGTGGGCATAAACTATAAATAGCTTCAAGAACTGTTTATCATTTAGAATTTTTTTTCTAGCTTCCCGCAATTGGGAAATGTGCCCACCAACCCCCCACACCCCACCCCCTTCCCTGAAATTATTGGCTGGCTACGGCCTTACTATTATTGACCAAACATCTTAACTCGGGCAATCAGACAACAAAAATGTTGCTAACTTTAATAAGCTACTTTCTTTGTGCGTTTGTTTTGAACCAAACCGCTGTTACAAATGTGACAGGTGTAGTCCAACACATCAGTATTTGTACCACCTGTTTTTTCTCGTGACTATGCCATAAAAGCACTAAAATCATTTTCACGAAGAGTTCCATCCTGTTCAAGTCTTGAAAGAAAAAAAAACAATAATCAGGGCTCCTGTTTTTACAACTTTGTTCATGCATTAACGAGATATTCTTTTTTTGAAAGTGTACTCCCCCAATTCCTAAAGAGACCATCGTTACGATGTAAAATGCAAACGGCCATTAGTAAACCTTCCCACGCCTCGAGGTAATGAAATAGGAAGAGCGAAAATATCCTAGGAAAAAAAAAAGCTACAACCTTACTCTTCTTGGTAATAATCACAGAGCACTTTGTTTATGGAGCAAAATGATTTGCCCCCTCGGAAACGGAAATGCTAAGTGCTATGTTTCTTTTGGTATTATTATCGCATTAAGGTATGAACTGTCCAACGATCATTTATCAGTCGTAAATTTCGTGGGATACAACGTTATTTGGATGGTCTCAAACTGTCATAGAAAGATGATGCCAATGTCCGGTCTGTCCCCTGTAATATACAAACTAGCATTTAATATGTAACTAGTAAGCCTGTACAGGTTGTAACTAGTAAGCCCGTACTGGTTTAGTGTTAACGTTACCTACCTACTCTATGGCATTAGGAACTCAATACTTCATTTAGGGGCTTACATATCCAGCCTCCCTCATAACACCCTTTCCCTATCTAGAGATAGTTCTATCCAGTACACCTCATGACACTCTATCCCTCTATTGAGATCATTCTAAACAGTCCACCTCATTACACTCTATCCTTCTATTAAGATAATTCTATCCAGCCCACCTCATTACACTCTATCCCTCTATTGCGATAATTCTATCCAGTCCACCTCATTACAGTATATCCCTTATTGAGATAGTTCTATCCATTACACTTCATTACACTCTATCCCTATATTGAGCTAGTTCTATCCAGTCCACCTCATTACACTCTATCCCTCTATTGCGATAATTATATCCAGTCCACCTAATTACACTTTATCCCTATATTGAGATAGTTCTATCCATTACACTCTATCCCTATATTGAGCTAGCTATATCCAGTCCACTTCATTACACCCTATTCCTATATTCAGATAGTTCTATCCAGTCCACCTCATTACACTCTATCCCCATATTGAGATAGTTCTATACAGTCCACCTCATTACACTCTATCCCTCTATTGCGATAATTATATCCAGTCCACCTAATTACACTTTATCCCTATATTGAGAACTATATTGAGATAGTTATATCCAGTCCACCTCATAACAATCTATCCTTATATTGAGATAGTTCTATCCAGTCCACCTCATGACACTCTATCTCTTTTAGTTCCATTCTAATGTTATCCTCTCATCTGCGTCTAGGTCTTCCCAATGGCATCTTTCCATTGGGTTTACCAGTCAGTATCCTGAACACGGTTCTAGATTGTTTCATTTGCGCTGCATATCCTTCCAACCGTAATTTGTAATATTTGACTATCCAAACCATTTCTTGTGATGAGTACAAGGTGTGTGACTCATTACTCAACAACCTCATCCTCTCCCCAATATCCTCATCCCTTTTTGGACCAAAATCTTCCCGAGAAACTTGTTTTCAAGAACCCTAAATTTGTTTTCGTCATGTAAGGTAAGATACATGTTTCACAACCATAGAAGACAACTGGTAAAATTATTGTTTTGTTTATTCTAAGTTTTAGTGTTAACCTTGTTTGGAAAATAGAAAGTGCATCACGTTTAACCAGTATCTTGTCGTGAAGTATTGCCAGGGTAAGCAGTATTAGTTCAAACTGTACCAGTGAATTGTTCACACACCTCTGTATAACACACATTGATCGGGTATTGAAGAGAATACATTCCCGTGTGAGGCATGTAGAGCAGAGCATATGTGTGGTTGGTCAAATAGGGCCCAAGTGGGCTAGAGCATATCACAGGTACATTAAAGGTCAAGTACAAGGTCTTCTTCCTTGCTTTAATCCACGACAGCCACAGCGTTAACTATCCGTTTGGGCTATCTAAATGTCTACCCTAACGAGGGATAGACGAGGAAGGTTGATCTTAGGCTACATATATCGACACTTTTATGAAGAGAGAGTGGAAAACTATTCAGGAGAAAAAAAACACTCGAAACACCCGACCGAGATTCAAACCCCAATCTCCCCGCTATCAGTAATCCAGTCTATTACGAGAGTGACGACTCAAACTGTGCAGCCACCGATGTGGGTGACCATTAATCGTATCGATAAAACAAGGAATATTGGTGTCGAATAACTAATTCTTAGTCAGCGATTTACGAGAGTAGTGTCATGAAGAGGGTAATTTTTTTGATATCTCAATATTAAGGACAAATAATATATTAATAAATAATTGTACTATATTTGTGTGAATATTTTAAATATATATACGGTGGTGAGCGTGAATTGTATATCAAAGTTAACATTGACACGTTGTAAGAAAATGAACATAATATCCCGGCTATGTTATCACAGTCAACCATTCATACCGATTTATATAGCGGTAATTTAAGCTTAATTAATAATTCACATGCATGAGATTTTTTGTTTGTTTTTACTCTAGCCAAGCTGTGAAACTGGTCGAGGTTGTTGATGAAAAATTTGATAAATATTTTACATATGAAGTGTGTAACGTGCATTTTATGAACCGACTGATTATATCAGCACATGGTTTATAAACTGGCTTACATAAATAACAGACACAACATCCAGCCCCAGGCCAATAATGCATCACTGTAAAAGGGTAAAGCTCAAATTTCATCAACTATCAATTTTTCATCCATGCTGAGAATCGAGCACCGAATCCTCAGCTCAGTATACAACTATTTTGACAAAATAACTATCATTATATCTTACTGTAGACATTCTAAATTTTTTGTAATATTCTATTTTGAGTGTCATTGTAAAATTAATTACTTCATTGTAAATCTGATTTAATTTTTTTCAGTTGTATGAAATATATAATAATAATAATAATAATAATAATAATAATAATGTTGGTAGCCTGTTAAGCTTTACTTTAATTAATTACTTGAATCACTTATTGCAAAAGAGAAATACATCAGTAATTAGTTCAAATTGCACTGCAACTTTCAATTTATGACGACTGTAAAAGTTAAAGGTACTTAATGCACTTAAGAGCATTTAAGTTATTTCGTGTACAAATAATTATTTTGAAATTCATAAACTCTTCAAAGTCATACCGTACAATTTAATTAGCTATTAATTGGGTTGGTAGACCAATTTCACATAAATTCTCTTTCATAGAGTATACCACCTAATTAGCATACATGCGTTAGATAAATTATGAGAAATTAAAATGAAATGAAGTACCAGATCAAAGTCACTTTTATTGCCATAAAATAAATTAAAGTAGCGCATCGTGTTGAATTAATTATGTTTACAAAATCATGTTAATTTCATTAAAATTATCACATTAAATAAAAGGATAAATATTAAAAAATATACTAAATATTACAACATATTAAATTATTCAATTCCGTATTTGATTCAACCTTTTTTTTTGTTAGTCATAAATAAAAATAAGTTTTTTCCCTTAATTAATTTACAGTTAATTTAATTTGAACCGTTGATACAGATTATGCAGACCACAAGCTAAAGTTAAACATAGGTTTCCTTTGAAAATATTAGAAATTTATGATAATGTGAGTAAAGGAAATCTAGATAGCACAAAAACAGAACATTTGCGTGATAAGTCTAGAGTCCCGGGCTCGATATCCGCTTCCAGGCATCATTTTTCAACTTGTGTTCGAAGAAAGTATACTTATGGACCCTTTAGTTAAATGTATATAATAAAACCTTACCTCATTTGTTAAAAGAGAAGTATTCGTAGTTTAATGAATTAAATAGCTTCACATAATAGTTAGTACGGTATATGATTTCCCACTCTCCATCCACGCGAATGCGGTTACGCCTAATCTAATTTTATCTTCCTCATTCCTAACACATTAGTGTAATCTAGTCCAATATCCACACCCGGTTAAGCTATACTTGTTTTACATCCATTCCTGTTTCCAGCCTGTGACTTGGACCAGTTTTATATTAAACCAGGCCTCCACCGTGGTTCGGATTCCACGTTAAACTGTAGGTCCTCCATTTCATCTCACAATAGCCCTACCATTACACATTAGCGTAAGTGATTATAGCTCGAACGGGTAGTAAGACACGGTACTAATAATAATAATAGTTTTATATTCAAACCATATATTTTCCACGACAATCTTGTTAGGCCTGTCATAGTTTCATACGCTTACAATTAAACTTAAGACTAGGACAGGCAGAAAATCCAGTCCCAGGCCGTTAATTTATCACTGTGAAAGGGTAAGCCCACATTTCACAAACGATAAATTTTTTCAACATGCCGGGAATCAAAACCATGCAAACCTCAACGCGTGTTGTGGTGACCTGGCGGTCTAGGGGGTAAGGTGTCAGACTTCTGTGCTGGCGGCCGGGGTTCAATCCTCGGTCCCGGCACAGATTTATCTGATTAGCAAACCCTTCCTTCACCTCTGACAAGACATCTTGGGAATGTGGGGAATGCCAG
>CABFOW010000164.1:381636-394264 GCA_902141385.1 Timema californicum
TATATATATATATATATATATATATATATATGTATATATAAGCAATGACTGCAACTTATCCAACAATATAACCAGGGTTGTCTCTAAAAATAACCATTCATCATTGTCGTTAAAGATCGTTCTGTAAAAGCGTAGCAGACATGTCGCTCAGATTATGCCCGTCATTCGGTTCGTAAAATACACTCACTGCAAAAACGTTTGTGATCGTCTTTCGGAGGTGTGTTGCCCTTCCAAGCAACTGCGGGTACATTACCTCTAAAATACTTCTTCCTCTTAGCACCATTATTGTAATTATATTTGCGTATAATTTTAACAAGTAGGACGTGGTGCCTGAAAAAAAACTTTCATGGTATGCCGTAAATAAACGTATAAGTGGTTACAGGAACAAAGACCTCGGTCTCATATTTTGTAGTTTACCGAAGAAGGGAAGGTCTGGGTTTGAATTCCAGGCGAATGATTTGAGTTTTTTTTTATATCTAAATGGTTTCTTATTCTGCCTCTACACAAATGTGAGTACATTTATGTCTGAATTATGTCTTCTTAATCTAGACTTTGTGAGTGCAAATAGGATGGTGGACTGGATGGGCTGTAAGACGTGGTACAATGAACATTAACTTTTCATTATTAGGGTTTTACGGATGTGTCTGAATATTTTTATTTAAAGGCTTTAATTCTTTTAGCACCACGTGTTAATATTAATTCAGGATACCCGGCAATGTATTAATTACTCTAATGTGTATGGAATAAAGGAGGTTGAATTTAGAGGACGTATACACGCATTTGCATGGAGGGTGAGTGGAAAACCCTTTAGGGAAAACCACCCTCAGTACACCCGACTTGGATTGATCTTCAATCTCCTTGTCATCGGCAGTCTAGTCTATCGCGAGGGTGACAACTTAGATCATTCGGCCATTGAAGTGGGTAAAGTATTTAACACTATAAAACCCACTTCGATGACCGTGTGGTCTAACGCGCAACTTTCACAATAAACTAGACTGCCGATGACGGAAAGGTCGAGGTTCAAATCTCGGTCGGATGTACAGAGGTTTCCCTTCCCCCGAAATGGTTTCCCACTCTCACTTCACGCAAATGTAGGTACACTTCCTATAAATATAACCTGACTAGTCCCTGTCGTAAATAGTATATTAGCGTAAATAGTCCGAACGTATTGTAACACAAGATGCTAAAAAAATCTGTAAAATGATTCTTTATTTAATAGCAAACTTTTTCTATTTTTGAGACCGCAGCTTTTGATTATTAGATTAGATATCCTTTTGGAAAGATGGGGTGGGGAAGCGTAAATATACTTGTACTTTTTTTAAACTTTATTTATTGCACGTACAGGCTACGCATGACATGGTTTAATGAACAATATACCCATACTTGAAATCGGTGATTTAACAATGATCTAACTCACCTCGGTGGTGTAGTTGGTTAACGCGCTAGTCGTGTTAAGCTCGACTAATAATAAGAATAACAATGATATAAATAAGAATAAAGTAAACTGAAAAGCTTCGTAGCCCACTTTTGTGGTTAAATGGTTTAAGAAGTCACTCTTGCATTAGGTTAGACTTCCGATGACTATGAGATCTGGGTTAGAATCCCGGTCAGGTTTACTAAGGGTGATTTTTTCTAAATGGTCTCCCCTTCTACCTCCACGAAAGTGGGTGTAGGCCTGCATTTCCTTTAAATTCTACCTTCCTCATCTTCAAATACGTTAACGTAATTAGAACATGTGCGTATTACCTGAACGGATAGTAGGACGTGGTGCTAAGAAAATTGCTTTGAGTTTTCAGCCCTTAGTCAGGTGTCGTAGACCTTAAATTTAAAAAAATAATAGGCCAAGCAAGGAAAGGATTTTTTTAAACTTGGTCATTTGGGAATTCGTCTATACATTCGGGTTTTGCTACGTGATAACTGTAAAATTAGTTTTATTGATTAATTTATTTTAATTTATATATTTTGATCAATTTAAATATAGTAATAAAGAACATAGATGAATTTATATAAATTATTTATTAATCTTTATTAATTACTAAAATTGAATATTAGATATTATTAAAATATATAATAATATTAGTAATAATTAGTACAATTATTATTTAAATATATAAATTTAATATTAAATATATTAAATTTGTATAATATATTTTATAGTATATGATAGTATTTAAATTATTTGTATTGATATAAATACTTTCATGATTATATATTATAATAAATATGTTTTAAGGCACTAATACTTTAATTTTTAAAATTACAATAATGATTGTTTAAGTTTAACCATATAATGATTCTTACTGTAACAACAACACACATTTTAAAAATCTACAGTTAAATGAAAATTAATCAGTACAAAAAATTGAAACTTTCAACATTGTTTGGACTAAATATTCCTTGACTTCAAGTTAAACAGTAGGCCTAGGCCTTCGTAGTTTTTCAATTTGGTTTTCCGTTTTAATATGTTGGTCATTCAAATATTTTTTGTTTATCATCTCATCCCTAGTGATTTATTTGGCTTTATAGTTTTAAGTAATCGATCGAGAACCTAGGGCATATATAGTTTTTTAATGTTGACATTTATTACTTGAATGACGTCTCTAACAACGTGAACAACGATTATTCTCGATGAATAGAATGCACTTTTGAACATAGTATTAATTTGGTTTATGTCTAATTTGATCACCAAGTCAAAACATTATCAACTTCATATTCAAAGAGAAATTATAGGAGATATTTCAACATAAAATCCAAAGAGAAAGTTTAAGACTGTGTTAACAATAAGAACATTACCTAATTATTAACATATTGTATTGTATTTCGCATTTTGTTTAAATTGAGGCAATGAGTTCTACTGTTCACAATACCACGAGTATATTATTTTTTTAATATATAATTCTCCCTTTTAATTTAAATCTGAACCTTCACGCTGTTATAAGATTCTAGAGTGGAATTTATTTAACGGTGCGTTCCCTTAGGCAACTTTGACGCGATAATTATTGTATTTTACTTTCCAGTGACTATGATAGCCAATTAAAAAGAGATTTTACTACCGATTGAATAGAATTAATTATATATAATAATTTGCGTGACTATAAATATCGATTTAACGGGTCATCTAGAAACAATTAACACTGCATAAATTATCAGCGAATACTTGAAATATTTTAAATATGATTCATTTCCTGTACAGCCTGCCTCATAAATAACTACACAAACTTATGTGTGTGACTTCACAGATTAAGGTACATTGGAAAGGCATGCGAGATAAGTTCAATAATATATTTTTTATATAATAAAACCTTTTGTTGGGCGAAATAAAAAATATGGCTTAAGTAGATACGTTTAGTTCAGTTAATACACGTAGCTATCTTGAAAGTTCTTTAATGTGCATGGGCATGGTGAAGTTTGGATCCAGACTAATTCTCTGAATTAAAAAAGTTTATATTCAAATTTCACTATAATCTTGGTATATTCAATGACTATCAGAACTTAATATATATATATATATATATATAAATTACACAGTACAATGAGATATATGTATCAAAAAATTAGAAATACTCATTTGAGAGGTTTTTTTTCTTTGTTTACAAACCTAAATATTCACAGTTGACTAGACTATACTATAGTTAAGGCATTCATACACAAATTGCAAAAATAACGGCTAGGAATATATTTGGAATTTAGATACAATAATAACTTATAGCTTGTGAGTAATCACATAATGTGGATCGTTGGAGACTCACCACCATACAATTTCCGTGCCATTTGCTTTTCTCCAAGAGTTACATAATATGGAGTGTTTGAGACTCGCCACCATACAGTTTCCGTACCACGTTCTCTCCTCCAGTAGCTACTTAACGTGGATCGTTGGAGACGCGCCACTATATATGTCCCGGACCTCTGCTCTTATCAAAGCTTGTTGCAGCGCGTGTACAGAGGTCGGCACGGGGGTTGAGCCCGGAGTGACGATCCTTGCCTATTAATGCCGTGTCGTGTTTGCTTATGCTGAGACGGTTCAGTCCACCGTACACATGGCATTGTTTGGTTTAGCAAACTTACAAGGGGGTTCCTGTCCTCTTCCGAAATACTGTGTGAACCACAGGGTGGTTGTTTTAAGATATTACAATTTACCAAATAGTATATTTTAAACTATTATTTGCTGGTTACAGCAATCACCAGGCATTTATTAACGTTTGATATCGACTTTACATAACGCAATTACCAAGCGAATATATACTTTCATAGTGCGTTCAAGATATTGGAAAGAGTGGGTGTACTATAGCTAGCTAAAAATGGTACCAAGTATATCTATTATTGATCGTGCTAGCTCAACTAAAATATCAAACATATATAAATGATCAATATATATCTTAGTTTTAGAAAATACCATGCTTCAAGGCCGTAGCCAGGAGGGTTTTTTGGGGGTTAACCCCCCCCCGGTTCAAACAATATCAAAATTAAGATACAAATGCAAATTAGGGGGTTGTGTTACCATAAAAAAAGCACTTTATAGAGTTTCAAGACGTGTTATATATTTAGAAATTTTCCTAGCCTTCGGCATTTCGGGGATTATTTTACCATAAAAAAAATCGCTTCACGGAGCTTCAAAAAGTGTTTAATATTTAGAAATTTTCCAAGCTTTCGATAGCTAGGGGGTTATTTTACCATGAAAGAAAAAAACACTTCATAATGGTTTTGGAACTGTTTATCATTTAGAATATTTTCTAGCTTCCAGCAATTGGGGGCTTTGCCCACAACCCCCCCCCTCCCCTTCTGAAATTATTGGCTGACTACGGCCTTGCCAAGCTTATTTAAGATTATATTTGTAAGGTTAAGAGGTTGGCGAGGATAGGTACACTAGCCCCATGACTTCTTTGGTGCTGACTGACAGATCACAACTGACAGTCAACATCTAGGTATATACCTAAAATTTTGACCGTTAGAAGTGACATCTCCTAAACACATGTTTTTACAGATCATTTGGTCCGGCGTAGGTATACATAATTTGGTCTGGTAACGTTTCAAAGCTGTCAGTCAGCACCAAAGAAGCCATGGGGCTACTGTATACTACGGCCAGCTGCTGAATTGGTCAAATATATACAATATTTTAATTACATTTACTCGAAACATTATAATAATATTGCACGTCTGAGCTACATTATTTCGTATCCCAGTAGTGGAAAGATCAGCCGGTACTAACGTACTGTTGTACAGGAGGTGCTTGAAGGTACTAATCGTACATACTTTCCGTGTAATATCCTTCTATATCCCGATGAGATGAGGTGATGATGATAGTCAGTATGAAAATGTGGAACCAGTGTAAGCATTTAAACCTAACTTGAGGCTAATCAACCAAGCCCTGATGATTGTTGGTGTAGTCCTCTTTTCGGGGGAAAATACCGAGGGTACCAGCCGGCAATCGAACTCAGGACCTGTAAGCTCTTATTGCTTCTATACTTTAGTTAAAGTTATACCAAAAATATCTAGATTATTGCATATTTCAGTAAATTATTACCATTATTAAATTATTATAACTATAATAATCCCAATCAAATCAATTATAATCAATTAAATTAGCTAATTATAAAAATATAAATACTTCATACGTATAGAAACCACTGAATTTTAAATGAACTAATTATAAAAATATGAATACTCCATACGTATAGAAACCACTGAATTTATAAATGAACTAATTATAAAAATATGAATACTCCATACGTTTATAAACTACTGAATGTTTTTATTTTAAATGATATTTATTCACCAATTAAAAGCACTATATTACGCTGTATAAGAACTTTACATAACTGTGATAGGTGTATTATATAACTTCCACTGAGACGTTGCCTCTGAGTTAATATTTGATCCATGCCTCTGTGGTTTAGTGGTCAGAGTTCATGTTTGCAGATTCGAATGTCCTGGATTCGAACCTCGTCACGTCCAGATATCTCTGTGAACAAGTGGTTCTGGAACAGGGTCGACTCAGCCTCATGAGGACAAATGAGGAGCTACTTGAATAAAGAAGTAACAGCTCCAATCTAGAAAACTGAGATCAAAACAGCACTATGCTTATCATATGATTCCCTTTATCAACATAAAGTTGACAGTATCTTTACCATCAATTGATGGCTACTTAATATCGATTGATTGCGGGTTTACGTCAGGGAGTTTTTAAAAATGTTATTGGTCGTCCTTGAAACCCATCCCTGCTTCTAGACTCGGAGTGGCCTACTTACCATATAGCCACAGGGACAATACTACAATGGTATATGAAAATAATTTTACCACCCATCCAGGCTATAAGCATATTTACAATAATTGGTGTTGAGGAGGGTAGAATGTAAGGGTAGGAAATGGACCTGTTTCTTAGTGAATGGAGGAATAGGGGAACCACCACGGTAAGTTCTACTGAATTTACCCCACCTCCCCCAAATGGTTTCACACTCTCCTTCCTTGCAAATGCGGGTACACATAATCTAGTTTTAACCTTCCTAATCCCTAAACAATTAGTTTATTAATCTAATAATTAAGCGTATAATTAAATGGGTAGTAAGACAAGGCGCTAAAAAAAATTAGCTTTTGTTGAAGTTCTCACCACCACTCAGTAAAATCCAGTTAATTGCAAGCGTGACGGCTTAAACCATGTGACCACCGATTGAAGATGAATATTTTACGCAGTTCTGGCTTGCGGACTATTAAATAGGTGAAGGGTTTGTTTGTGGTATGCCGCAACTATAGCCTATTACAAAAATATATCAAATAGTGTTTTGAATGACGATTGGGGAGAGTGGTTAGCAAATACTTAAGACAATTATAACAATATTTTAACAATATTATTGATGATAAATTGAAAATAAAATCCAAACAAATAATGTCAATTAAATATTAAAGTTTTTCAGTGAAATATTTAATATTATTAAGTTCAAATTGAAAGGGACGCGCTCGTTAAAGATTTGTATCGCGAATTAGTACCTGTTCTAGCTATAGGTATTTGTACTAACCACGCTAGTTCTGTTAGTAATTAGGAAAGTTGAATTTAGAGGAAGCTTACCGACACTTGCATGGAAGGATAGTGGAGAACCATCCTCATTGTACACGACCAAGATTAGAACCTTGATCGCCCCGTCATAAGAAGTCTAGTCTAAAGTCTGTTCAAGGTAGGAATTGTTTTCTGAAAGGCCTTTTTCACTATCAGAAATATATTATATAGTAGGATATTGGTAGGAAAAAGGACCTTTCAGAGAGTAATTTCTACCGTGAATGGAGTATACTGCGAGACAAGCACGTTAAACCACGTGTCCACCGAAACGGGTTTCTTTGTTTTCAACTCTAACGATTACCATGGTATGTCTCACCATAACATTTTAATTTATTAACCGAATTTATTCAAATTTGACATCGATGTTATTAGTACCTTTATAAATATCAAGTTATATGGGGAGAAAAAAATACATGAAGAATCAGGGAGAATTTAACTCTTATATTTATAAATGATGGCTTGAAGCATTTATTGCATGCATTTACTTTTTAGAGCATTTCCTGATATCTTATTCAGTTGAAAATTGGATGCAATCTTCTGCAATAATATTAAACAAAAATTAAGTTTTTTAATATATTTATTGAAGGGGTGGGAGCGGATGAGGCTGATAGCTCCACGTCTGTTAAGGCCAGCCCTGGTCTTTACAAGAGATTAACCTGAAGATTGAACTTAAAAACATGGATGAATATGTTAATTGCATCGTTCTAGTTTAAATTAGAGGTGTGCAGATTCAATAAAACCGATTACCGATACCGATTGTTTAAAATAATTGTTCGTGCTACGATTATTTACACAGATAATTTACTAATAACTGTTGGTACAGTAGCCTCATGGCTTCTTTGGTGCTGACTGACAGCGCACAGCTGACTTCTGACCATCAACATTTAGGTATATACAGTAGCCTTATGGATTCTTTGGTGCTGAATGACAGCTCACAGCTGACTTCTGACAGTCAACATTTAGGCATATACAGTAGCCTCATGGCTTCTTTGGTGCTGACTGACAGCTCACAGCTGATTTCTGGCAGTCAACATTTAGGTAAATACCTAAATTTTGACTGTCAGAAGTAGCAGCTGCTAAACACATGTTTTTGCAGATCATATGGTTCGGCGTAGGGATACATAATTTGGCCTGGTAACTTTTCAAAGCCGTCAGCTATCAGTTGTCAGTCAGCACCAAATAAGTCATGGGTCTACTGTAAATATGCTTAAGAGAACGATAGCAATTAATGTAATTAATACAAAAAGATAGTTTATGCATAAATAGTGAAATTTGGAACTAGATTAATTGTTTTATCAACGGTATGAGCTTATATTTCTTTATTTGGCTATTTAATCTTTGCAAAACTACAACCCAGATAGAATTTGTATTTTTTTCCTCAATTCAAATCACTAAACTCCTACCTAGAAAATTTTGATTCAAATTTTACTTTAAAAAACCGATTAATTGACATAATTATCACTGATCACGATTAATTGCTGATGCACTAATAATCAAAAGATAACGATTCATCGGTATCCGTATTGGTACACCACTAATTAAAATATATGAAAATAAAAATAATTGAAAATTGAAAGATTTTAAATAAAAAATTAAGGGAAAGTCTTCCAACTCTAGCAATGATGTTGGTATGCAGTGATAAGGCTTTTAATATTTTCAATGGTGCACCCTATGCCTGTAAACGGTGTGAAGAGGGCATAGTTCACGCCTTTTTTTTTTACAATGACGTGTCCTAACAACATGTCTTGTGGAGTACCAACCACCACCATACCGTGAGTTTGTCAAGGTAGCATGATGCGTCATTTCTGCGCTTTGCTCGGAGATGTGGAAAATGCGACAAGAATTTCGTGCTAATTGGGCCACTTTTATGGCCATCCTTCATGTCTATGTTGGAATTAAAAAAAGATGGATAAGAAAAAAAAATAGGAGAGAAGGATACGTAGGGGAAGGGGGGGGGAGTAAGCCTATGATGGAGGTACAGCCATACAACACTTGACACACTTTGAAATAACATCAAACACATTCTTCTTTATTTATTTCTCTTTCATTCTTCCATCTTTTTTTTTCTTAATAAAAAAATGTTTTCTTTACTGCCCTAGCTCTCGATTTTTTTTACGTTCTTCTCTAAATGGTTTGACTTTTTACGGCTGTCAAAAAAAAGGTGAAGCTTGGATATGGAGCAGGTAAGAACGTAACGGGTGGTTACGAACCAAGGAAGCTACGCGCATTTCACTAAAAATCTAGAGCAAAGCTTAAAAAAAAACGCACTAAATAGGTAATTTAATTGATTATTATTTTCCTCCACACATTCTTACTAATCATCCGAGCTATGCGCTTTTAACTACACTTATGGATTGGAGATTATAAATTTAGCGGTAGGATAGAAGGTATACCATTGGGGAAAAAAAATCCTTCTCAGTGAACCTGGCCGGGATATGAACCTTTACTTACCTATCACGGGTAAACTACAGTTGTCCTATGGCTTCTTTGGTGCTGACTGACAGCTCACAGCTGACAGCTTTAAAAAGTTATCAGACCAAATTACGTATCCCTACGCCGAACCAGATGACCTGCAAAAACATATGTTTAGCATCTGTCACTTTTGACAGTCAAAATTTAGGTTCATACCTAAATGTTGACTATCAGAAGTCACCTGTGAGCTGTCAGTAAGCACCAAAGAAGCCATGGGGGCTACTGTATACTAAATAAAATAAACTGTCATCCAGCCTGTAGTCAAATTTGATTTATTTTAGCCAAAATATATTTATGCTATAAGATATTTTTTTAAATACTGTCCTTATCTCACGTTGGGCACCCGAAATGAGACATTATCTACGTACCTGAAACTGCTTACTGAGCAAGATGAATGTAGGCCTGTACCTATTTACAACTAGCTGTGCTTACACGTTCTATTTGCTCAACTCTACTTTCCGGGATAAAGTGAGGCAATAACCTTCCGCACTCATTTAACTCCCCTCACATTTTATTGCTTAGTGCTTCTAAACTTACTTCCGGGTTACTGCGAGGCACACTTCACCCACCTAGAGCCCTGTTTTGTAGGCTTTAATGAGGTACGATCTCTTAAAACCCTGCTTCCAAATTCATAGTGAGAAAAGCTTTGCCTACCTACTCTGTCTTCTCGAACTGAAGATAAACATAGGAGTATATCTCTAAAATAATCCTGCTTCTAGGGTCCTAGTGAACTATGATTCACTCAACTATTTCTGCTTCTAGGGTCCTAGTGAACTATGATTCACTCAACTATTTCTGCTTCATAGGGTCCTAGTGAACCACGATTCACTCAACTATTTCTGCTTTATAGGGTCCTAGTGAACCACGATTCACTCAACTAGTTCTGCTTCATAGGGTCCTAGTGAACCACGATTCACTCAACTATTTCTGCTTCTTAGGGTCCTAGTGAACCTCGATTCACTCAACTATTTCTTCTTTATAGGGTCCTAGTGAACCACGATTCACTCAACTATTTCTGCTTCATAGGGTCCTAGTGAACTATGATTCACTCAACTATTTCTGCTGTATAGGGTCCTAGTGAACCACGATTCACTCAACTATTTCTGCTTTATAGGGTCCTAGTGAACCACGATTCACTCAACTATTTACAGCTTTATAGGGTCTTAGTGAACTACGATTCACTCAACTATTTCTGCTTCATAGTGTCCTAGTGAACCACGATTAACTCAACTATTTCTGCTTCATAGTGTCCTAGTGAACCACGATTCACTCAACTATTTCTGCTTCATAGAGTCCTAGTGAACCACGATTCACTCAACTATTTCTGATTTTTTAGGATAAGCTGAGGTAGGTTCTCTCAAATAGCCCTGTTTTCCGGACTATGTATAATGAGAGACGCTTTGCTTACTTAGCCCTGTTTTTCTTGTTGGAGGGATTTAATGTAAAATAATATAAGCAGGTATTGATGTGTTCTTCAAACACATCATGAGCGCATTATATAAGCGACCAGCAAACGTTGCACACACAATGACTTTAGAATAAACTGATAGTTCTAGTAGTTATAGTTATTGATCGAAACGAACCTAGTATTATCTCATGAAAACATTATTTTGAAACATCGTGTGAAGGTGAGTGGGTATTTTTTTTCCTTTGAAACTTAAAAAAAAGGGGGGAATAGGGGGTGAATTTTTAGCGGGTGGTTTTAGAACTGGCCCATTTCTTTGTTGCAGTCTTATGGAATGTCTAATGGTAAAGAAAAGCAGTCCAGATTTTTATCACCCCCTGTCCCCCCTTCCTCTCCCCTCGTCTAGTCCTATAATTCTACCTTTCCATATCTGACGCATTGTGAAGGGGAGAAAGTCTTAACACGGGGTAGTAATACTGGGAATATTAATTAATAATGCGCGTTTGATTTTATGAAACGATATTTTTTATTATCACATGAATATTGACATTAATGATATATTTTAGTTCTTAGATTGTTTTTTTTAAATTTCATAATATTACCTAAATGATTTGGTGCTACAGTTATGTCAGATGAAGCATTTTTTTAAATTACCTCAATTATTTCGTTCATATTAACTTAATATGTGAAAACACTTAAGTCCTAATTACGACTCTAATTTAACACGCGAGAACTAATTTAAACTCAAAATAATAAATTATAACTTCAATCGGAAGTGATCCTTTGGTATTTAAACTCGTTAAAAAGGTTATATAGGTCAGTGTTTCTCAAAGTATAGCCCTCGGACCACTGGTGGTCCGCGCCGGCCTATAAAGTGGTTTGAAGGCTTCCAGGAAGTTTAGTGATAATAATGAATTGAAGAATGTTGATCACGTATAAATCCCCGTATGATACATTTATTCTATAACTTCATAAGTCAGTAGGTCTGGCAACAAAGTTTCATAAAGAAATAACAGTTTACTTATTGTTTATTACCAGCATCGGTGGCGCAGTTAGCTAACGCACTGGTTTCGTATTGAGCTTTACTGATGAGGACGGGGTGATCGAGGTTCGAATCTCGCTCAGGTGAACTTGGGGTGGTTTTCCAAAATTATTTTCTATTATTCTACCAGGAAAATGTGGTCTCACTTCCTCTATGTTCAACTTTCCCAATTCCTAACCTATTTGTGTAATTAGTACTTAAGCGTTTAGCCCAAACATGTAGTAAAACGTTGTGCAAAGTATTTATGTTTATTGGTAAAAAATATACTACCAAACCTTCAAAGATGGTATTTAAATAATAACTTTAAGAGTAAAAAAAAATCCTATATAGTTTATGCTAACAAAACTACTTATTTTTCATATTTTAATAACCCTTTTGATTACTTTATTGATTATAATTTTCCATCTAAATATTTTAGTAAGATGCAAACTACAAAGTATTTGAAACATAACAACCCATAGTACCAATTTATCACTCGATAGCGTCCTTGGCGCTAACAAACTGATTGTGTACCAACGCAGTAAATTCATAAACGTTTGAACTTAAAACATTTGATATGTGTATATTGCTATGAAATATCTTTATTTAGACCGAGCATCATTATATGTCTTCAATTTCAAAAAGTTAATTTTATACTTGTAGAAGCGGAAGCTATGTCTCC
>CABFOW010000165.1:1975-38508 GCA_902141385.1 Timema californicum
CTTCCAAAGCCCCTAACACAGAGATCAGTATTGTGATAATTATCAATGGCTAGCTGACGTCAGAACTTTAAGCGAGCCCCATGTAATATCACATTTGCGATAGAAGGAAAAGCTGTTGGTTTCCCTGAACTTTCAATAAGCAGCACGGTGACCTGGGGGTCTAGGGGTAAGGTGTCAGAATTCTGTGCTGGGGTCTGGGGTTCAATCCCCGATATCATCACAGACTTATCTGATTGTCAAACCCTTCCTTCACCTCTGACAAGACATCTTGTGAATGGGGGAAATAACAGGCCTCCACCGTGGTTCGGATTCCACGTTAAACTGTATGTCCTTCATTCATCTCATAATCACCCTACCATCACGCATTACCGTAAGTGCGTATAGCCCGATCAGGTAGTAAGACGCGGTGCTAACAACAACAACAATAATAATAATAATAATAATAATAATAATAATAATAATAATAATAATAATAATAATAATAGGCAGTAGCATGTCTTGAATGTTTCTGATAAACTTTCAGCCTTCAGTGTGCAAAGTGTAAGGTGATGAAATGCACTCTGTGGAACTTATTTTCCACCAACATATAGTTGTGCGTATAACCCGAACGGGTAGTAAGACGCGGTGCTAATAATAATAATAATAACATATAGTTCTTGAGCGCCATTTTATAAACATGCATTGTAAAATATAGTTGCAGTTGTTCTCTTGGAGTAGAATGAAAGAAAACGCGAATAAAGGTCAGTGTTCTTAAGTGTATCGCCTTACCACTAAAAATAAGGTATTTTAGGAACTAAATTTTTGCTGGCCAATATAAAATCTAGCTAACTACAACATGTTTGTAACATATTTCAGCACTGGTGGTAGAGTTTTAAAACTTAACCAGCATGTGAGCATTATTTTCAAATTAAATGTTATTAGAATCTCAAAATTGCAAAATTTGACAACCCACACGAGAATTTATATAATATAATATAATATAATCAAGTTGGAAGAAGATATTACTAAAATTAAACAAAGGTTTGTAAAACTATTTTACCTTTGTTTTCTCTTAAATTTAAGAGTTGTATCTAAATCATTATAGTCCTTTGCATAAGGCTACACTTTTATAAACACTTCTGTATTGCCAATTTTCCTTGTGATATTTTATATAACCAATTATTTCAAGGAATGTTGAAGATGGTCCAATAAGGTGGTAACCTACTTGAAGGCGAACATTCTCACACTAAGATAGTTTTTATGGAAATGTATGTTCTAAAGTTTAAAAGCCACTAAAACAATCATCAAATATCCTAAAACGTCCTTATTTGATATTGTTATACTCACAAAATTATATTATTTGTTTAAGGAATGATAGTTATATTTTTCTAATAATTAACTTGATGTAAGGAAAACAATATGTGGCGTGAAAAATCCTTGAAACTTATAAAATTTCATCTATTCATGGATTTAACCAAAATGTTAGAACTTGAAATGAAAAGTTTTTAATCCTTCATTTTAGAGCATGAACATAATATAAAAACCACTATTTATCTAATACTACAGGATTTATGGACGTCAGCAACGTGATTCACAGCTATTGTAGATTCCCCCCTTAAATTTGCACCCTTTTGATTCACCACACATGAAACGTCCACTGAAAATCATGAGTATGAAGCGTAGCATTAACTTTCAGCACAATGGATGTCATCCTTATCAGTTCCACCATTCACTGAGATTACCAATGAAACCTCGTGTGTAAAGTAAATCTCTCAGCTGTATTGAACTTACTACTGCAGCGCCGTGTGTGTCCGGGGTGAATTAACCCACGCCAGATTGCACGCGACTTCCCTTCCCGTTTATCAGCCATCACGACGAACCAAGATACCATTCCTCTTAGTGACGTCATCTTCTAGGAACAAATAGTATCAATGCGAGTCAATGCGCATTGTGTTCTCTTTGGCACTATCTCGTGTGGCAGCACCATTGTGTGTGTATGTGTGTGCTAGAGAGACCACCCTCACCGGGCTCGCGCTATTGCCAAACTTAGTGGCATACGTCGGATATAGAGTTGGCAACGCCGCTTTTACACCTTGGGGTATCTTTATCTCTCTCTGTCTCTCTAGCAGTCTGTAACGGTCGCGTTCCAAAATAAACATTCAAATGTTCCGTGAGAGGGAAGTAGTTGTTATTGGTTTCGTTGCAGTTTTTATACAGTACAGTGTTTTTATTTTTATGGTGTGCGAGAAGTGCGGTCGGACACGTATCTGGGACTCAATTTTGGGCGTGAAGAAGTAGTAGTGGAGTGTATGGGAGAGGGAAGACTAAACCATGGCGTCATGTTGTTGCTTTTGATGCGTTTTGTGTCCTACAACCCGTCCGGACTATCCGCATATTTAAATTACTTATATAGGAATGAGGAAGAAGGAATTGAGAGGAAGGGCACACACATTTCGCGTCGATATAAAAAAAAAGTTTTAACAAGCCTGCTGCCTTAGACCAGCGTTTCTCAAACCGTGATCCACGGAGCCCTTGGCCTCCACCATATATATATATATACATATATATACATATATATATATATATATTTCAAGCTTCATGAGGCAGTTTTATCATATTGTTTATTTGTTTTCCATGCTATAAAATAGCATCAATAATTAGGAATGCCAAATTTTTCAAATTGAATTATGGCCATTTGCCAAAGGCACTGGTGGAACATGTGATGATGACTTTTATGCTTGTAACATTTAACTGTCTTTATTGAATGTTCATAATATTAGTGTTACATTTTTATGAGGGCTCCAGCGTGTGTTTTTTATGGTGCAAAGGCACCTTCAGTCTAAAATGTTTGGGGACCCTCACCACATGTACACCGGTGCGCGTCATAAAACAAAACCTTTACAAATAAGTTTCATTGTCAAACTATTAAATTACTATAGTTATTATAATAGTTTAGAAAATAATAGAATTACAATTAATCGGTGAACAATATAAAAAGCTAATTATAGTTTTTTCGTAGTTTGACATAAATGTTAGTAAAAACTAGGTTTTAGGTTTGTTTGCGATAAATTGAGGATAAATAACCGCCCTAAATAGCTAAATCGGTAAAATGTTGGTTTTGGAAAGGGAAGGGACGGGTCTCGCCTAATTTAAATGGTTGATTATGCCAATATTACCCATCATAACTTAACCTAGTCTTTAATTAATAGACGCATGGAAGGTTGAGTTTTAGCTAATAATTAATAGAATAAATTAACTGAATCACACTTTTTAGCACATTTTGTGACCGATACAAACTAAATGGCATAGCATGTATTAGGTATTATATTGTTAAAGTAATAGTGATAATAAAATCGCTTTGCATTGACCAGTTCCCTACGACCGTAACTAGAACTGGCCTGGAAAAGCCTGACCCAATGGTAAATATTATATATTTCATGCTTTTGTTGATTTTAATGTTCCAAGCTAGAAGAGGACATTCATTTCATGAAATGGCAAGACTTGGTGCATTGGTCGTGACATGGACAGTACATACTTAATCGCCACATAGGGTGGTATGTGAGATCAAGGCTGAGAGCTGTTTGTTTGTTTAGTTTTAATGGAGAGATTTACTTTTTGAAGGAAGTATTGGGTCATTCCACCACTAATAAATGAAGACAGAGCATAAGGAAAGCCTTATTGACAAACATAAGTGGGACAAAATTGAGAAGCTACACAAACACTCAAACAACATTCAAACGTATTCTTTCATATCAGCTAAACAATATAATTTAAAATATAAATTGTTTTGTTTTGCAAATAATTTCACGCAAGCTGCGAATATCCTAAAGAGTGACTGGGAAATACAGTATATAAATTAGAAAGACATATTTTCTATCTGTAAACGGCTTTGGTAAACCGCCCGTAGAGATAGTCCCTGCATATTAGCAGCTATGTTATTCGCATGACTGCCTTGTGTATTGGGATGGCTAATAGGTACGGCGAACCCATCCACTACATATAATTATCCGTTCCCAAAATGTATTTATTTCCTTATTAAAAATATATGTAAATGTCCCAAAGTTGCAATAGTATTTCTAGTGTGTGGTTAAATACCTTCGATATCACAATATATGGTCATTTAAGAACTATTATGCTATTATGGAGCGTGATAGCGTTTGGAATATGCCGCACAACAACCAATACATTATAAATTAATTATGTTTGGGGGGAGAACATCGTAAGTTAGGGATGTAGGAGACGCGAAAAAAGTTAAGTGTTTTTGCAGTTTTTATATGAAAACTTTTTTTTTTGGGTCAAAACAAATCAAATATTGCTTTAATATAAATGTATAGATTAATTTTCTTCCCGCGGTAACCTCAATATTTCTTGAACATCTGTCAAGGATGTCCTGGAATTTAATGACTGGCAAATCCTAAGGGAAGAGATCGTTGGCATTATCTAACAAACTTTTTAATTGAAGAGTAAAAGCTCTATTTAAATTACAACCCAACCTTGATGGATATTCAAGAAAGACAAAGGGAATGGTAGTGAAGTTTATTAAATAACTCACAACGTATGCTACTCTGACCACAACTGAAATAGACAACAGATTAAGTTTATAGAGTGTTTTCCCAATTATCCCTAAAATATCAGTTCCTTAGAGTAAAAAATAAGCAACTTTTCTAACTATAAATTAATGACTTTAAACATGTGCAAAAATTTTATAGCCAGCAAGTTATTCTAACCTTCATATAATAAAGGAATCAATTGTGTTAAGGTGGAATTGAAGGGAACACGAATTAACGGAAGTATTTTTGTAATTATTATGGCAAAGCACTTTTTTGGCAAAAAAATAAATATATATATATATATATTGCTCCAAGATAAACATAGATTTTAATTTTATTCGCGTGCTGATATAAAAAGTTATTGAATAAATATATTAAGCATAAGGGTCTAGCTACCTTTCTGTGTAAGTACCGGAAATATAAAATGTATAATTTGTATTATTCCATTCAGCCATAGCTTATAACAGGGGTTGGCCAACTTTTTTGAGGCCCCGATCGACTTTCACAGTTAGCAGAGGTCCCGCGATCACCCTTCCTTTCTCCATGCTACTTTTGATTTTTTTTTTCTATACATCTTGTATTTTTTTTCTAAGATTCAATATTTCCTACAATATTAATGTCCCTACCCTTGTAAAAACACTTAAAATAAACAAAATGTACACTTCGTTTACCCTGAAAGGTAACAGTCTTAACTTGACAGATTACATTATAGCCCTATCTTACAAACTGCACATGTCTAAAAAAATAGCTAGTTTGGTAAAAAAAATAATCACTCAATGATATTGACAAAAATAAATTACAAAAGGATACTCGCCAGATAGGTTTTTATTAAAGAAGTGTCGTGAAAATTGCTAATGGAATCTTAGTCCTTTGCTATTTTAATTTTTTTTAGCACCTCGTCTTACTACCCGTTCGGTTTATACGCTAGTGTATTAATTTCGGTAAAGGTTTTAGGGATTAGGAAGGTTATATTTAGAGGACGTGTACCTTCATTTGCGTGGATGGAGAGTGTAAAATAATTTTGGAAAAACAAACCTCAGTACTTCCGACCGATATTTGAACATCGATCTCACCGTGATCAGCAGTCTAGTCTACTGTGAGAGTAGCGCGTTAGACCATTAGGCCACTGAAGCAGGTTAACTATCATAATGTATTTTAATGTTATCAAAAGAGTTAATATCTTGATTGAAGATAGAATTTTATATTGTGTAATAAAAAGGGATGATTTATTGACTACGTAATGATGGAACGAATAAAGATGATGTATTACAATTTACAGATAAAAAGTACGCAGTGTATACATTAGACTATCATTAACTCATCTCCCATATGGCTGACATCCAAACATCCACAAATAAATTTTCTTGATATTTACACAGATAATTTCAAAACAATCTCATAATTTCAGTAGTTTCAACAAAATGTTTGGGTTTGTTTACCGTAATGATTTATAAGTTTGAACAATATTGTAAGAGTGTTTTAAAAATATATGATGATTCAATACACTTAGAAAACTACTCTGAGATTAACTCAATACCAAGCTATATACAATCATTAAGCTATTTTGACGACCATATAAGCTTGTATATAATATTACCAGGATACAAAAGAATCATTCCAATGCCTGGTTGCAACATACTCGTATATCAATTTAAAATAATTGAATTCAGGTACCTCTCTAAAAATATATTTTACCTTATTTATATAAAAAATAAATGGTATGGTGCACCAGATGGACTTTACCCCCCTTTTATCCTAAAAAAAAGACATTTACTAAAAACTCAATTAGGTATACACATTGTTGTAGAAATAATTACACCAAATATCATAAATGAAATAATCTACATGGTTACTTACTTACTCTGTGGCATTAGGAACTAGGAATACTGTTATAGAAAAATTGAAAAAAAGGAAATATCTTTGTTTTTCAAAGATCATAAGAATAAAGTTCATTTTTAAATACCTAAATTAAAAAGTATATATATATATTATTTTTTTCTTATAATTCAGAAACTACTGGTTTTATAAAAAAATATTTCAAATAAAAAAGGTTTTCTTTAATAGTTCTATGACTTTACAATTATAAATATATCGTATCTCAAATAGTTGCGGAGAAATGATGACAATTAAAAATTTCCCTTACATAAATTACCCTCAAAGTCATTTTCATGGGAACATGAGAATTGACTTCTTATTTACAGTAGTAAATTGTGTCTAGATATAACATTTATTCAAAATAGGTTATATGTAATTTCAAGAAAATCAATTTTTTCTATTTATTTCATTCAGTAAACTACCCTTAAATGTAAGGTTCTATATCTAATTCCAAAAAACCCTTTGACGGATCTTATGAAAATTCCCAGTTAGAAAGTTTTAGCCAACTCGGTAAAATAGTTTCAGCTCTAGACCAAGGTACAAACAGACGACATTACGAAAACAACTGTTTTGGTTTCATGGGGTCATGAAACGTCAACATTTATCAAACTCTCGAGTTAGATTTTTTTGACACTCACATTACTTTCTCCCCGAGGTGTCAAGAGAAAGTAAAAAAGGCTATAATGAAGTCTAGGCTAATAGGTGGTTTTTAATGTGCTCTCAATAATTTAATTAAATGGTTTCAAAATAAATTAGTAGAAAATTATTGGAATGTAATGAACCAACAAATCAAAAATATTTCTCGCAATAAATAAGCCATATTATTTATCAATTAATTAAAGGATGGTATAATAGTGAAAGTTCAACCCAAACCGGTTTATATAATTATATTAAAATTAAATAACTTATTGTTTGAACAATAAACATGATTTATTATTGAGAAAAATGGGTTTTTTTCTTTAACATCGGTGAATTGACGGTTGGCTGCTATGTCTGTTCTAGAATTATTATATTAATCTATAAGTCTGGTGTTTATATCATAAGTTTACTCTGACAATTACACATTTATTAATTCAAATAAACAAAGAAAATGCCCACTTAAGATTAATTAAAATTGGTGACAACAACATGTACGGTTATTTAAAACTCGCTTACAAATTAGAATGAGCGTAGATTTGCACCTCAAAGGCTGGTAAACTCACCCTACTTATTTTTCTTTATTGCAATAAAAACCTTGCAAAAAGATATATTTAATTTACTCAGGAATAAAACAATTCCAGAAGAAAGGATATTGAAGGTTTCAAATCTCATCCAGAAAAGTATGAAGGGAGATTGTCTTGGATAAAAGTAGTTTTAACTTATAAGTATACTTTAGCTGCACCGATGCACACAAGAACAAAGGTGTTATTATCATGTTATCAGGTTTTCCAGTGACGGGAGGGTCAGATTTGATTCCCGGCTAGGTGTACTGGAAGGTGTTTTTTCCTAGTTGGATTACCAATCTTGTTCTATGCAAATACTTATACATTTACTCTAAATTCTACCTTCCTTATTCCTGCACAATCAATGTAGTTGAATGAGTTTAGCCTAGATGGTTAGTCAGACGTGAAGAAAAATAAATTAATTAGTATATTTTAAATGTATTAGTTTCTTTTAATATTTGAAAATAATGTGTAAGTGCAAAGCAGACGAGATTATATTGTGACGGTAAATCCGATTCCCAGGATATTTTTTTTCTTAGTAAGGTGTAAAGTTGTATAAATATACATTATATGGCGCACTTGCGGTGGCCATTGAACTACATGTTCCGTTGGTTTTGATAAGTAAGCACCTTTGGAGCTTTGATCTTATTCCCGCTTGGACTGCTTGTATTGGCACTGCTCACACACATGAACTATTGTTGGTGGAGAGCTATACGTCCTGGAAATTGTGTTTTATGGGACTCCTTGTTTGTTGATGTTCGACCATATTACTCCGCGACGTCAACGGATGGATGTGATGGGAAGTTGTAACCTGGAAAGTGTGTATGAGAGAGAAAGGTATAGAGCCTTATGACTTAATACAAATTATTGCAAATCACACATTAAAAATTACAATCTATTTAAACTATAGTATATTAAAATTTTAAAATTATTTCTAATTACATAAGAAAAGTTACATATTAAAAATTAAAGATTATTAGCAATTACATTAGGAAAATTATATATTAAGAATCACTAACTTCATGTGAAAAAATATAGCCTATTCAAAAAAAAGTTAATTACAAATATTAAAAATAACTTGATTTTTTAAATTTTCTACCACTACTACTACTTCAAATTTGAGCTACTAGTTATTATTTTACTAGAAGCAGTAGAATTATTTTGGTAGAATGTGCCTTTTAAATTCCATAAAAATAAGTAACATTCAAGGCGCTATATAGAACATTTGAAAAAGTAAGGATATAAAAATATATATATTTAACTATTGATGTGTCTTTTCATATTACAAAGTCAAAGTATAACAAAATATTCATACTATTTACTCAAATTCCTTTCTATGTAAAATAAAGTTAAGAAATTATGAAATAAATCGGGTGATAATCTAACATAATTATATTGTAATGTTCTTATATACTTGATTAAGCTTTTTTACAAATTGTTTAGTTAATTATTATTATCTGCTTTGGTGGCCGAATGGTCTAACGCACCACTTTCGCAATAGACTAGACTGCTGAAGATGGAGAGATTGGGGTTCGATCCTGGTAGAGTGTATTTTTTCCTAAATTGTTTCACTCTCCCTCCACGCAAATGAGGTTACACTTCTTCTCGATTCAACCCTCCCAATACCTAACACATTAGTATAGTTAGTACATAGGCATATAGCTCGAATGGGTGGTAAGATGCTGTGCTAACAAAATAAAAAATAATGACTATGAAATCATTAGGAATTATTATCATCATCAATAATTACCTGATAAACTTCACAAATCATATAATACTTATTTACTTCATAGACACATTGTAATATCGATTAAATTAATGGTTTGCAATCTTATTTGCTTAAAGGGACCTGTGGACATATTCCGATACGTTGTGGAAAATCAGTCATATATCTATTCTGCCTATTTGTCATTTATAAAATGATATTTAAAAAAAATAGAAAATACTTTCATAGTTTGGTACGCTTGTGTAATATTTGTTAAGTATTTGTATTCAAAAAAATATGGTTTAAACTCTTTCCCCTCCCTTATTATTTTAAATGCAGGGTGGATTTGATTTTTTTAAATACATATTCTCAGTGCTAAGTGGTCAGAATTCTTGGCTCCAGATCCAGAGGTCTCAGATTCGATCCCTGGCCTTTCCAAAATTTGTTTGTGAGCAGGTGGGTCCATAATGGGGCTAAACTTAGCCTCATGAGGCCAATTGAGGGGTTACTTAAATTAATAGGTAGCAGCTATGGTTTAAAAAAATTAAAGATTAACAGCTGGAGAGCTTGTTGTTTTGACCACATGACACCTTCTATCCACAGATGTTGACACTATCATCACTAGTGGCCGCGGCCGCTTGGTCAGTTTATCCCGCTTGCGGTCTCACACCATTGAGATTTATGGGGTGTGTGTTTGTAGACCCTAAAACAACAAAGTTGGAACTTTGCATTGGTACTTAGGTAAACCCCATGTACAGCTCAGGCTTAGCTTTTTTCTTTTTGACTCATATGAAATAATAAGTACTATGATCGTATAAAAAAAAAAGAATTCGAAATTTGAAAAGATGTCGACCAAAAAAAAGTGTCTATCGCTGATGATGTTCGTATATCTGGGCGTTTGTTAATCTGCCTACAGATAGAGCCGAAACCATTTTACCGATAGGGCTAAAACTTAATATCTAAGATTTTCAAAAGGATTTCCAGATGATATTTGTAATTATATATCTAACCCTAAAATTAAGGGTAGCTCACTTAAAAAAAAGTAAAAAAGTATTTTAATCGAGATTGATTGAAATTATTTTAGTTAAAACTCGTATATAGGCTCAAAATAACTTTTCAAACAAAAAAGTAACTAAGATTTTATTTATATGATAAATGATTAGATAGGAAATAATGAAAATACATTCAATTTGATAATTCCATATTAGTGCTCATAGTTTGCCTACATGTTCTTATTATGCCACCTTATTTTTGTATATTTTTCATTTCACTAAATCTACTTAGTGCTTATGTATTTTGATCTTCAGCAGCTGATCTTGGGTGGGAATTGGGTAGCCTCTACCAAAGCAAGTTGAACAAGTTCTTGCAGAATCTAGTGACGGCCCTGTACCGAGTATGAGGGTTTTATCTCCTCCCCCTATCGTTTTCCTTTGCGCCCCCCCCCCCACCTCTTACTAATCAAACTGTTACATTGTTTAATTGACAAGAATTAAATCCTGATTCTTTCCTTTGCATTTTGAATAATGCCAGTCAAAAAAACTTTCCGCTTCTACGGCGGCATAAGAAAATAAATACAGACACGTTACAGCTACCTTCAAGGATCAGCCAGTGTTTATTTTCGTTCCGAAAGTTGTGACGTCATTGATTGAGGGCTAATATTAGTACTAACACGTACAACTGTCTGTGCCCGAGGCTAAGTGGTTAGAGTCACAGATCTGAGAGGCACCGGTTCTATCCCTTAAGAGGCTGATGAGAATTATTATTATTTGAGTGTGAGCTCCTCCAGATATACATTGATTAATACATATTTATTTTAGAGATAGGTTAGTGTAAGTTGTGTGTTAATAAAATCTGTATCTTTAGAAAATGAACTTTAAACATTCCAGGAATAATAATAATATCTCTAATCAACTTGAACTGGGGGGGCACATGGATTAAACGTCTACCAAACCCATCCTCCCCCTCTGACAAGACGTGTATTAATCACAACTCGTGAATGTGGGGAATGCCAAGCCTCTACCGTGGTTTGGATCCCACGTTAAACTGTAGGCCCTCCATTTCATCTCATAATCACCCTACCATTTCACATTAGCGTAAGTGCGTATAACCAGAACGGGTAGAAAGATGGGGTGCTAATAATAATGATTAAACGTCTATCTCGTCTAGTCTGGTTTGGCGGTAACGAGGAACTCGGGGTTCGTATTCCGGTCGGATGTATTGATGGTACATTTTCCTAAATGTTTATTCCACTATTCCTCCACGCCAATTTGGGTTATTTTTGTATAACATTCTATTTTTTTCATTCCTTTCCTATTAGTCTAGATTATCTTAATGAAATGCGTAAAGTACTCACGGGTAGTAAGAATTAGAGCAAAAATCAACTGTACTAATTTTTAATGTTTTTATGTTTGATATTTTAGTTTTCATACCATTTCTTCAATAATACTCATCATCAGGACTACAAATTTGAGAACATTATCAAAATATTACCAATAAAATTATCTAAACGTTATAAATATTTAGTTCAAATTCACTAAAAATGATCTAACAATATGAACAAATAGTTGTAATGAATGCACGACTAAATTAAACTCTAACTTTACAAAATGTATATATATATATACATACAATGAAAAGTATTTAACAACCAAACTCTCACATCTTGCTAAATATAATATTGATTTATATTAGATCTGCTTCAGAAGTAATAGCTGTTTCCTTCCGACGCGACCATTTACATCTTATTGGCAGGCTTTCAACAGAAATGTGTATTTTACAGCCATACAGGCAAATCGGATACAAAGATAATTCATTGCCTACGTTACTTTCTCTAACTGACAACTATGTGGGAAAAAAGTATGTTTGAATATTTATGCATTTATAAAAAATTGAGTGTATTAAATAATAATACTCATTCAACATAAATGCCTAAGGATTGATCTAAAATTCCTAAAACTGACGCAAACCTAGAAAATATTACATAAAAATCCAAAATGACAAAAAATATCTATTATCTTTACATTACCATAACCAGAATATATTCACACATAAGAAATATCTATGATGAACAAAAAAAAAAGATATGTTATCAAAATCCGGTTCTTTTGATCACAAAGACGAACATTTTAGAAATATTATCACCCAACAATCAAAATGAACTTAATTTTCTGGGATATATGTTTATGATAATGTATATAACCACTTTCAAAGTAGGTAGTCCTGATCAGTAGGAAAACCTACCGTAATCAGTCACTATAATGTCTCGTCTAAAGTGAGCGCATGCGTCGACTTCGTCCAAGACGCTCCATAAACAAACAAACGCCGCCAAAATTACACTTTTTATTCAAACACTGAATTATTTATTTAGAAGTTTTGATTCATGTTCGCCGTTATTTTTAGGTGATCATGTCTGCCTGGAATTCCTTTTCTTGCTCAAAGAAAATAAAAGTGAGGGAAATAACTGGATAGTATTAGACTACCGGCAGAGTTTCCCGCAAATATTTTTTTTTTTTAGTCCTATTAAAGTTTATGCATTTTTTTATAAAGTTTATTTAGATGTTGGTTTAATCAATGGCGAGAAAAAAGGAAATTAAATATGCATTCACATTATCCCCGAGAAGAAATGTTAAAAAACCAGTAATAGAGTGGAAAACCACGACAGTGCACCTGCATAGATTATATCCTTGATCTACTGTCGTCGGTAATATAGTCTGTTTCAAGCCTAATTTCTTGTACAACATGAACATTGGTACAGGTACCAGTGGGGCTGCCTGAAAGGAGAGTGCCAGGTATCCATCGCTACCAGACGCATGGCAAATAATGCAAAGGCTCAAGTTTACTAGAAAGTAAATTCATAGCTCATAGCTAAAGCCTTAAATTCTTAGTCAGAGCATAAGAAAGTATTAAATTCGGATCTCATCTGGGTTAAATTTATTATTAATTTTACTACCAACTTCATTTGCCTAATGCTCTAAGGCTTCACTCTCGTGTTAGACTGGTTTTATGATGACGGGGAGATTGGGGTTTGAATCCCGGTTGACTCTACTAAGGCTGTTTTTTCCTAAACGGCTTCCCCCTCTCCTTCCAAGCAAATGTGGATACATTACCTATGAAATGGTTCAGTACTCATCCCTACCCCTGTATTGAAATTATTTTTTATATGAATATAACTTGAACAGGTAGTAAGACACGGTGATAAAAAAAACTTTATTATTTCATAAAACACTCTAGAATGATCAAGAAACATTTGCTTTCAGGCGTCGTTAAGGGAAAAAATCCCCCCCCCCAAATAATCTTCTCCATTGGGGTGCTATTTAAAAAAAACTGAATTGTTTTATTCATAAAATTGAAAATCCACATTTGGAGCCATACATAAACGATTAGATTATCTTTTTAAGTTACTTATAAAATCAATTCCGTTGTAATATTATTTGTGTTAATCAGTTGGTAAAAATAATTTCTATTTTCTAATTTAAAGTTAAAATAATATGTTAGTTCTGTCCCTTCTTATTAATTACCTAGTGAGGCCTATGATGGTAGGGATGAAGAAGGTATCATATAGAGGAAGACTACCCACATTTCTCACATCGGTGGCCGCATAGTACATGGTGTCACTCTTAAAACAGACTAGACTGATGAATATAGGAAGATTGTGGTTCGAGTACCGGTTGGGTGTGTTGAGTTTTTTTTTCTAGATGGTTTTTCACTCTCCCAACACGCAATTTTGGGTACACTTCCTCTAAAATTCCATATTCCTTACATATTAGCATAATTAGTCTAGAGCGTGACGTCACACTCTACGTAATGCCCGCACGGTTGAACTGTGAACCCGCCGTGTTTTACGATAGAGGGCGGCAGGTCACTTAGTGTATTCCTCTACCATCCGCACGGGCGGGACGCGAGTTCAACCCTGTCAAATTTTTAAGTCAGTTCAATCAAGGCAGTCAGTTAACTCAGTTCAGTCAGTCCTGCTCGGATCAGTGATCCGCTAGCATTCATCTTTGTACGACCAACCTTTAAACAGCTGTGCTGAAAATTACCGTGTACTATTATTGAATGTAGTCCAAGTCGTGCTTCAAGTGTTACCAAGCTGTTTAAAGCACTAACACTAAAATAAATACAATGAAACAAATAAATACTGGTTTTCTTAAAGTTCTACAATTCATACAAAAGAGGTTTCATTAGTATATAAGCGTACAACCTGGATGGGTAGTAGGATGTGGTGCAAAAAGGTACCTACAATAGCTTGGAGAGAAACTGGGAAACCATTTATAAAAATAGTAATTCATAGTGACAGCAACTAGCCGATGTTCTAGCCCCAACCTCTCTTTCACTGACAAACCAGACAAGACGAGATTGATCCCTTTGTTCCCGTGCCCACTGATGCGTGTGTAATATGATAATAAACACACTGAATATCCATTGGCCATCATTCCTTTGCACAACAAACACGTCTATCTCTAAGAGGTCACTTTCCCGCGAGATTTAGAACGTGTTCCCTCTAACTTGTGCCCTTGATTTATTTTTAACCATCTTTCCTGAATATTACTGTCAAGAGACCGTGCCCTACTAATAGGGCGGGACCGTTTGATGGCAGCGAATTGAGGACGGGGAGACGTCGCTTAAAATGAGCGTAACCGCCATCCTCCTCCCCCTCTCTTCTCAGCTAGGGATAGTGTGACCGACTGGAAGAGGCGACCGGCGGGAATGTTACTTTTACTAACCCTTTTACTGAAATAATGATGATCTCCTATAGTCAATGTATTTAATATTATACTAGACATTAAGTTGGTCTAGAACCAATATCTATTATGTTAAGTGACGTTATCTCTATTGATGATCACACGATACAAAACTTTCTTTATTAAAAATGTCAAAACATGCTTCAATGACAGAGTGGTCTAACGCATTACTCTCTCAGTAGACTAGACTGCCGATGACGGGGAGATCAAGGCTCGAATCTCGGTCGGGTGTAACGAGAGTTGTTTTTACAAAACTGGTTTTCCACTTTCCATCCATGCAAACGCGGCTACATTTCTTATAAATAAAAATCTCCTTAATCCCTAGAACTACTAGCGTGATTAATATATAAGCGTATAAACCTAACGGGTGGTAATATGAAGTGCCGCAAAAATTGTCAAAAATAACCGTGTCGTTAAATTACTAGAATAAAACAGGACTTTGAATGTTCCTAGTGTTTATCCTGGAGTGTAGATAGCTTACCCTGCTTGTTTCCTGGTGTATCTTATAGGATATAAACATAGTTTGATCACTCAAGGTAAGACTGCTGCTTGCTTTCAACCGAATATACATCAATGGACATTTTGATATCTACATCTACACCAGTGATCACGTGGTATAAAATTGTCTAAGACCAGGGTCGGCACCACTTTTTTGGGCTCCGATCGAATTTTACATTTATCAAAAGTCCCGCGATCGTATTTTTTTTTTTTAAGTATTCCTTAAATTCAATATTTTCTCCAATACTTATGTCTATGCCTTTATGTAAAATATATCAAATAAAATGCAGACTTCGTTTAACCTGAAAGGTTACCTTGACTGATTAAACTATGACCCTATCTTACAAGCTGCACCATAGTGGTAATGTAAGGTAAGCTTGCCTTTTCGTGACTATAAGCTTATAGTTTTCTTTCGCGACGATCGACTGAAAATTGCTGGGAGAGTGAGTGGTCAGTCACAATCGACCTTATGCCGAACCTTGGTCTAAGGAGTCAGGATTTATATATTTATATATATCCTACATTGGAAATCAAATGAAGAGGAGATCAAAGTTTGAATCTCATCCGTGAAAATTAGAGAGATATTTTTTATTATTAAATTTATTACTCTGGTTCCTCCATCTTATCCCTCCTAATATATACTTGCTCCAAGCCACCATCCTCATACTTATATCCTAGATTTTATGGTTGATAGCGTTGGTATAAAAGTTTCTACTGTGAATAAAAATATAACTGAGAATCTATTTTGTGATTATTAAAATTACTCACATTTACCAATAAAAAACAGTTCAGTGTACTATGAATAAAGACCTTAGCTCGAATCAATGGGCACGTCGACTTAGGTCCGGAGTCTTAGTCAGAATGAGTACGCTTCAAGTCCGGTGCTATATTAAATCAATACTAAATACAGGACATATACCTAGAAAATAATGGGATGGGCAAGTTTCATCGTCAGACTTAGTAAGCCTCAAGTGCAGCGCTATACTAAATACAAGATGACATCTACCTTACCTCGAATGGAATGGGCCAGTTTTACATGTGAAACCGGTCCATTCAATTCTGGTCTAGGTAGGTGTCATCCTGTATCCAAGCACTGCAGATAGTGAGATGTGAACAAGAAAAAAAACATGTTCTAGATCTTATAATTAGAAGACTATTTCACACACCCAGTGTTAAACAAATGTTTTTATTGAACTTTAAAACTCTCTGTAAACTATAATTTTAGATATAATCAAGCCAAGTACTAAGCTTATTCATACTTACAGCTGCGCATGATGATACGTTTTCAAACCGCTCATAAACAGAAGCTAAAGTTTAAAATATAATTAGGGTTTAATTTAATTTTTAAATATAATTATTTTTAAACGGGTATTTCAATTTACTTTACTACTTTATTTATGAAATCAGTTTGAAAAACATGATTAAATTTAAAATTGTAATAATAATAGTAGCCGTCACCCTCCTGTGACGCCCGAGCGGTTTGGATGGAAAGGGGGGGGGGGGTATAAGAGTGAATCAATCACAATACAACACGTCCGTTGAGATTTTAACAGTGTTTAATTTAGCCAATTCTTCTTGATAGGACAGGCTTCAGATAGGAAGGAACAGGGAGGTGTAGAGAGCTACGAGGGTTCTACTAGACCTACTGGCCACCAGTAGGTCAACCCGGTCACCCAGCTTGCCCTAGCATATATGTGGTGCTGGTGGTACAGTTGTCCGCTAAGCGATATCCGAGGTGGGACCAACTGGTCTCGAACCACGGGCTCGCCAACTGGCACCTAAAACACCTAGCTTACTCGGCAGCTGCCAGAGGACTCCCCCCTGCTTCCTCGAACAATCTTGGCCTCGGATCCCCTCCTGTGATCCTCTCCATCACCTGGACCAATCAGGATGCTTGACCCCTCACCCAAGATGGGTTAATATACTTTTAAACCATCAGTGGAATAGAGTTTTTGACGTCTTCCCCAGTTCTCAGCCGAATCATGGTGGTTTGCGGTAATATGATATTCAATTCACTCCTCAGTAGCTTGCTGAACTTCCCATCTTATATTACTAAACTAAAAAAAAAAAGAATTAGATATGGCATTAATTGTGAACACTATTCTACACCACTAATTTGAGACCCTTACAATTATAATAATATTATAATGCAGAAATATAGAATATGGTTGAACATCTAGATTCTACCGTTATTATTAAGATATAACTGTTGTAATGATTGTATATACCATTTCCATTTCCATTTCATGCATCACATTTGTATTATTGCTATTATTTTTTGGAATACGTCAACTGATATAGGTGTATTGGTGTAAATAGCAGCTCCTTTATCTCGAGGATGTTAGCTCCACATTAGTTCACACGATGTGCTATGTTTGACTCTGATCCAGGAAAGAGGAATTCAATCCTGGCTGACTTAAGTTAGCTGGGTCTCCACTACATCCCTCCCTCCCCCCACCAAATTATTTTCCATCATATTACCTACATTTTTAAAATAGCTTTACGCCCCTGATAAAAGGTTGCCTCAGAACTGGGGGGAAAAGAGAAGTTTGGGTGTCTAGAAAAACAAGACAAATATCCGGAATCTCACCTATTAAATACGAATTTTTAGGAATTTAAGATATTTAACTGCAAACTTTAGTAGTTCTTTGCATTGGTGAAAGCTTGAACTGAAGATCTCATCATGTTGATTCAAACACAGATTTTATCCCTACGCCTCCCCCTCCTACCCTAAAAAAATGGGTAACGTAACGACTCCTTGTAAGTTATTTCCCCATACATCTCAAATCCTCCGGTTCTAAGCACACTTCACACAAAAGTGAATTTGATGAAAAATTAAATTAAATTTATGTTCATATAGAAAAAATCTCTAAGGTTTCTGGAAAACGGGGAATACACCAATAATCAACACCATTAATAACCATTATGAGCCCTATTTTTACTTTATAATATTAATAAAATGACAAAGTATTGTAATGTAAAAAATGGTCAGCCTCGAGACTATGATGTATTTTTACGTTTCATGTGCCCCTAATCCCAAAAAAGGGGGTATATTATAACAATTATTTCTGTACCCAGGGCTAGAGCCAAAATTTTGTAATCGAACTTGGTACTTAAATGTTAAATAATATAACCTCATAGGGTTGATTTTTATTTTTATTCTAGCCCTCAAATTAAGGGTATATTATTGAAAATTGAAAATTTGTGACTATTGCTCTAACAATTTGGTTTAAAATTGATATTTGTAAAATGTTTGAAATTAAGAATATTATTATATAAGCTTCATTTTTTGACCAAAATTCATTTAAGGGTGGTTTAGTTGGGACTGATATTTGACAAATTAGAATATTTTGAAAATTATACAAAGGTTTTTTGCAAAAATTGGATACATGAGTGAGTATTTTACATAATAAGTAAGAATGTACATTATTTTTTTCGAAAAAATCATTAATTGAGAGTAATTTACTGATCAAACTTTTTTAAAGTTTAATTAAAAAATAAATAAAAATAAAATGTCATAGTAATTTTGTTGCAAACTTGTATTTTAAAAGTGTCAAAATAATTTATTGAGCTTTTTCTGTGGAAGAATGTTTAAGTCATAGTAACTAAGTTTTGAAAATTTGTATCATATGCTATAATATACTATAATATAAAGTATGTGCGATTTTGTAGGGCAATATAGTTTCTACAAATAATAAAATGTAATTCTTACAATTAATAACATTTCATCAGATAATAATAGTCACGTGGCTAAATTGATGTGTACTCATCGCAACGCAACCCGATTCTGTGATGAGCTAGCCATAGTGACAGGTCCACTACGGGAAGCTCAGCTTCTAAGAGAGGCGCCCCGTCAACACACTGACGGCCGATTACATTTTTAGACCTCCCCTCTCTTTGTTTCACATCCATTCTCCTCTATACTCTCCTGCTCTGTTTCAATGTTGCTCTACCTCCCTGCTGTTCACACCATCATTTCAAATTTAATCCTCATCGTATCTTCTACTTTATAAGAATCTAAAGTTTGTGTTAACTTTATAACCCCACATTGCGGATCCTATGGTCTATGGTGTCAGTCTCTATACTAAATCACTGGTGACAGGTAGATCGGGGTCTTAATACCTGCAGGATGCATTTAGGATGGTTTATTTTCCAAAATAATGTATCTCTCTTTCTTCACGCAAATGTTTGTACGTTTTGTTTGAATTATTATTTTATATATAGCCGTTAGTATAAATATGTGGATAGCTCAGGCAGGTAGTAAGACGTGACACCCTTCTTCTCAAAAACATTAACCTTTTATCTCGGGCTTGAATTATAATCTACCTTTTCTTAACTGTCACCATCTTTTTTATATCAACGTCTTTCTTTATCTACCTATCATTATTTTTGAAGGGGGGATTTTACGTGCACTTGCTGATATCAGCATATTAATTATAAACTAACATTAATCTAGAACGAACACAACAACTAGACTCCGGTCGTTAATTTATCAATATGTTGAAGGAAAACTACATTACACAAATAATACATTTTTCAGCCATACCAGGAATTGAATCCGGGACCTTTCAATAGGCAGACACGCTATCTACTGATATAAGGTGTCAGATCCTTTCTGTTTCTAAACTTAGAATAATTTCTAATGGTAAATATTACTTATTTATCAATATCCAGCACAAGCACTAGCTACAAGAACAGTTGTTTTTTTACTTTCTCGTATCATTATTGTATCAATTATTGTAATCTCGTGAAAATAATATATCTCCAATATGACCAATCTTTACGCTTTATGTGAACAGGAACCCAAACAAGTGAATTTTATGTTTATTTCTCTACCTAGTCACAGAAGCAAAACAGTTTGAGAAATTTTGTTAAAACTTGATATTTAGATTTAATATGGCTATACAACAAAACATTTATCACCATAACATTAAGGGTAGTTTACTGATGAGTATTTTTTATATTCCAAATTTCTTGAAAATAGCTATAATGATTTTGTTTAAAATTCATTTATAGGATTTATTTGGCATGACTGATATAATCATATAATTGGTTTTTGGGCGAAAATTGTTGGACACCTTACTGGTGACTGATATTTTAAAAACTTCTAATATTTTACAAATGGCTTTCACGATTTGGTTCTAAATAGGTACCTTAGGATTGTTTGACATATCAAATAACAATGTTAATTTTTTGGTAATTTACTGATAACAGATTTTTCAAAAGTTTTATCTATCTTACAAGGGGGTCTAAGAATTATGCTCCAAATGAGTATTTTGGGAGTGTTTCACACGTCAAATAGCCCTGATTACTTGGTTTTGGATAAAAATTCGATAAAGGGTCGTTTACTGAGGAGTGATATTTAAAAATTAGAATTATTTTGAAAATGGCTATAACGATTTTGCTTGTAATGTGTATATGAGGGGTGTTTGACATGATTAAGACAAACAAAGCTGTATACCTGTTTTTAGGGGAAAATTATGTAATGTATAGTTTAGTGATTACTTTTTTTTTTTCAAATTTAAGTACTTAAAAAAATAGATTTATTGATGTTGGTCAAAATTCGTATCGGAATACTATTTTACATAACAATACTACAATAAATTAATTTAAGGGTGGTTTAGTTACAATAAACTATATACAATTTCTATATTTTTTTTTTAGAAATTGACCCTGCAGATTTAATTCAAAATGAGAAAATGTGAATTGTCTCTTATGATCAATAATAATAATAAGTTTCTATTCTTACAAATAAATTATTTGGGATTGCCAAAAACAATTTATTTTCAAAAATTTGTATATTGTTAAATATCTTTGAGAAATTTGGTTTAAAATATATAGATAAAGATTTTTTTATTGTGATTAACGATATGTTTTTGTTTTTATGAGCTAAACTTACTCAAGGATAGTTTACTAAAAACTTATTTTTGAAAATTTTCTTCGAAGCTATATTTAATACACAATATGAGAAAGTTTGTGCGATTGTATCGTATCGTACTATTTATTTGTTATATATTATTCAAACATTTCGTCAAATGAATACATCTATAAATGTTTCCTACTGTAAAATACCTAGTAGATTCTATTGTTCATTCGAACGCCTCACGTTTTACAGTTCATGTCAAATTAAACTTGACGAAAATCTCATCAGTGGACATAAGGTCTCAATGTCAAAACACATTTAGAATGGTTTCCTGGTGTCGGGAGGATTCAAGTTAAAATCCCCGATGGGCACTATGAGCTTTTTCCCTAAATTGTTTTACACGTTCCCTATACGTCAATGTTGGTATATTTCTTCTACAACTATACCTTCCTCATCATTACCAGCTACCTTCTTCGGTGGACACATGGTCTAAGGTATCATTCTAATGTTATACTATACTGCCGATGACAGGGAGTTCAAGGTTCAAATCCCGTTCGTGTATACTGAGGATAGTTTTCCCTGAATGGTTATCCACTTTTCTTCCGCATAAATTCAGGTACATTTCCTCCAAACTCAAATTTACACATCCATAACTAAGATGTGTAATTATTACATACGCGTACAACCCAAACATATGGTAAGACGGGGTGCTAAGAAAATCTTTACCCGTTAACGTCATATGCATGTGGCCTGAATGGGCGATAGTACACGGTGGAAACAAAATTACAAATGTTTGCCCGCAGTGGTAGGCAAGACATTAAATTTTCACTTCAGCCCCTTTGTTGAGGATGGGGTTCAAATCTTGGTGGGGTGCACGTAGAGTAGTTATTCAAATTTGATTTTTAATTTTAACGTAATTTAGCAGGTATGGGCCGAGCAAAGTATGTGCCCTTCGTTAACTCTGAAAGATATAAACTAAGCTTCCCCTTCTTCCCCTAGGGGAGGTCCATCAAATTCCAGGGGAGGTCTGGATATGGTTTAATTTCAAGATGGCAACCACTCAAAGATCTATCTATATGTTCCACGAATACTGCCAAATGCTTGGACCCATTTTAACGAAATTTTACAGTGACATTTTGTGAACATAACCCAAATGATTTACTTACAATTTTATATAGTTTATCAATATCATCATCCGTTTCAATATGGCTTCAGTTCAAAGGGTTTTTTGTTTCATAGTTCACCTCAAGTGATTTAAATTTTAAATTCTAAGCATTCGATTAAGTTCTTAGTGAATGTTTATTTAAATTGTACCATCTATTGCGAAACTGATTTATTAAACCACTTGTACAAAAGTTACTATAGAAGGTGTTTCAGTGAAAGCGTGTAAAAATAAAACAGGACATAAGGGATGCTACCAAACATTTTGAGATAGGGAACGTGAGGTCTGCGAAGCTAGTTATGTGGGATTCATATGGGCCTCAACATGTATACCACTGCTACTGACGTGCAGTTTATTAACAGTTAATCATTACATGTAATATATTTACATTTAGCTGTAACATTACGTACAGGAAGTACTGTACGTTATACCAAGTATATGACAAACTGGAGGAAATCTACTTTTTCGTACCTCACAACAGTTGCTAAAAATGACGGACATCAACCCCAATGCAAGCATGACATCTGCGTAAGAGATTCTGAGGCACCCGTTCAAATACCCCATGCATGTTGCGAATCACATCACAGGCGATGACAATCCTGGTAACCCATTCCAAGTCTGTGTCCACTAGAGTCTCATACACAAGTGATTCGAGACATCCCCATACGAAATAGCTTTCAAGCTCTCCCCACATATTTAGGCCCATATTCCCCTTAGCTGTCTTTGCAGACTATACGTTCCCTATCTCAACATTTTCGGTAGAGCATCATCAATGTCCTGTTTAATTTTTGCACGCTTTCACTAAAACACCCTATATATTAATACAATGTTCTATTGGCTATTTGTTTTATATATTTACAGGTTGTCAAATGTAATTTGAAAACTACCTGATACTCTTATGCTCATTACATCAAGTTTCAGGGATATTAAAAAAATCCACCCATCTATGTTGTACGCATTTAATTATACTAATGGGACTGGAAATAAGATGGCCAAATAAATACTTTGGAGGAAATATACCAACATTTGCGTGGAGGGAGAGTGGAAAACCATCTTTAAAATACACCCATTGGGATTCAATTCCCGACCTCCTTACCTAGGGAAAACATGCTAAATGAACATAACATCTAGTATGTATGCCCACCGATGTGGGCTAGAATAATTATGGCTGTAATTTTCATGACATTTCTTGGCTGGCAAAGTTATCACCTTGTCTTGCCCAGCCCAATGCCTTTGGTTATAAAAAAAGAGGATGTAATATATATATATAGGATAGGATATACATATATATAGGATGTAATATATATATATATATAGATATATATTACATATATATATAGGATAGGATATACATATATATATAGGATGTAATATATATATATATATATATTGAGTGAAACAAGTTAGTGATACCACCACTAATTTAAAAGGTCGAAAAATGATGAGTATACAATACTTACGAGGAGCCATCAAGATAATATCTACATTTTATATTGTTCGAAATGTATGACATTAGGGCATACGTCCCTTTCAGTATTTGTCCTAGGGCACTCACTTCTTGAAGTAACAGAAATCTTAGGATTGGTTTTGCACAACTTCAACCAAAGTATTCTGGTGAAGTGCCAGTATCTCTTCCATCTAGCGCTGCACATTGTCGGGTGAGTGGGACTGACACCTCCAGTCAGATGTTGCATCGGTGCCGTGGTGAACATTGGTACCAACCGTTCTTCTTTCTAAGCCCTGGTCAAGATATGGTGGCCTTGTGGAACCGATATCCCCCCATCAGCTATTGCATTGCCATGGTGAGCATACCAACCATTCCTTTTTTGTGTATCCTGATCACGAGATGGACGCCCCTTGTTGCAGATGTTGCACTGATGACATAATATACATTAGTACAGACCCATTGTCCTTCTATACCCCAGTCAAGAGATGGTGGCTCCTTGAGAACAGCACCTCCCATCAGCTGTCGTGATTGTTTTGATGTAAACATTGGTACCGACCCCACGTTTGTCTTTACCCCGGTCAATGATCAATGGCCTACAAGGACCCACATCTTCCATTAGCTATTTTTTCGGTGTTGTTGGTCTGCATACTGGCTTAGAGATAATGGCCTCGCTAGACCGATATCTTTCACCAACATTTTTTTATACTACCGTGCCTCTGTACAAACATTGTTGAAGAAAGGTTGGGTAGAAGGTCCAACACCAGTATACACTTGTATTGAAAGTACTGTTGTAAACATTAGGACACAATTTGTGTTAGTCTATACATGAAATGCGTTTATTTAATTTAAAAACACATTTAGAAATGCCTACTAACTTTATTTAAATATTATTAAACTAAGGTGCTAGTGTAGACCAGTCACATGCGCCTTTCGCTCCCATTTTTAATTGTTTACTTTGAGTCTAAAATAGTACAGTATGCTCTAGTGAGACTTTACGGACACCACGACGCTATCGAGCCTAGACGTCTATGACGTCATTGCCACAGTTCAGCCTTGTCTAATACGTGGGGAAACATTGACGTAGGAATGGGCTTATTAGTAGGGAAGAAAATGACCGGAACACTTCCTAAAGTAAGCCTATATAAGATCAGGAGCCGTTATGGACAAACTGATTGTATCTAAGTAGATTGAAGTTTAATCCTCTGACTGGAGCATTAAGAAATAACATGTATATAACCACTTTGAAATGTCATTTTTTCTAAAGGAGAATTTTTAGACAGTTCATTAAGATTATTTATTTTCATCCACAAGCTAGAACTTCAGCTGATAACAGCTAAGACTGCTATTAAAGAGTGCGAATTTAATTATTATTAATAAATATAACAATGATAATTTGAAATATAAGAGGGGGCAAAATAAGTCTTGGTGAAATACAAATAGAACTGGGAAGACGATGTGAAAGAAGAGTCAGGGAAAGAGAATAGTGGAAGAGGAAGAAGTGAGAAGAGAGGAGTAGGAGTAAACTAAAAATACAACTATGAAAGAAGAGGAACGGTATAGGATCACGGAAAGAAGAGGAGAAGGAAAGAAGATTGGAAAGAAAAGGTGGTAGTGAAAAATTGGGTTTAAGAAAGAAAATTAATCTGTTGGAAAAAGATGGAAGGAAAGAAAGAGTGATGTGAAGAGGAGAGAAGGAAAGCAAATGGGTTAGGGAGGAGAGGTAAGGCCGGATTTTATGAAGAGAAGAGTGGGGAAAGAAAAATACGAGTTTTTGGGAAATTAATTGCGGGGGTAGGGATTAAAATGGTAGAGGAAGAATATGAGTATAATGTAATATGAAGAGGAGGGGGAAATATAAAATAAGATAGTAGGGAAACAAAAGGGGGGGAAATATTAGAGGAGGTTGGAAAGCTGAAGGAGAGGGTGGAGGAAGGAGAATAACGAGAGATGGACGTTTACACACTTTGAATAGTTTGTGATGATAGATTGCTTAGTAATCCTTCGATTAGACAAATTTTTTTTGAAAAAAACTACAGAATGAAGTTAGCGTGTAATGCAATAATCCAAAATAGGACTAATAGTTAGGGATAATAAGAAATTGTGGAGAAGAAAGGCCAATTTTATGTTTTGCCAGCTTTTGTGCAAGTCGGATGAATATGACAAACCCTCATTTCAATGCTTGGGCTTGTTTGGATAGAGGCCAAGTTGAGAAAAAGTCACACAGTTTATGTGCTTTCCTGAAGGCTCTTGACAGGCTTACATTCAAATTAATGATCACCATCAAGTTTGACTAATTTAATACTTGACGCCAATGAGTCAAGTGTGACCACATGATTTAGAAAAGAAATGCTCTTTTTTCATATAATAAACCTAGGTAATTTTATCTGCTTTGCGTTTTAAATAGTCTCTTGTACACTCAATTTAGTGTGAAAGCTTACAGTATTATCTTGACAAACTCCACTCAGGCCCTATCATATAAACTGCGCCATAGCTGAAAAATGCAATGTAGGCTTGCTACCTCTCTGGGTAAACGAAGTTTATATCTTACCCCAATAATCTGTGTAAAAGGGCATCCAATTTGTACTGTCTTATTTTCAGATGATGAAGAAGTAGGGGCTCAAGTTCTTACTGGACGTAATGAATTTGTTTTACTAATTAACTTTCCCCTATCATTATACGGGAATGAGGGTACATTTTATTTCAATAAACCTTGTTCATTCCTACCCAATTTTGTGTAATTAAATGCGGATTGTAAGGAGTGGAGCGTGGGTGTAAAATGTAGTTAGGGTAGCTTCATTTAATAAAGCTTAAATTAGTTGAAAATTGACATTTAAATACAGGAAATAAAATCGGGCCTCTTGACTTAGTGCACTAATGCCTTACCACTGAGCTATCAAATATGCATCCCATGCTCAGGGTCATTATTCACTAATAGCTTGAGGCACGAGTCTAGGATGGACCTTTGAAATCATGAGTTATGAGGGAAGAATGACACTGAACATCTAACGAATCCTGGATAGCTCAGTGATAGAGCATCGGTACGTTAAGTCAAGTTTCTCGGGCTAGATTCTCATGTAAATATATAATTTTTTGGTAAATTTAAATTATATTAATTATGTTCACCTCTCTATGGGGACATTTGTACCAACTTTGGTCTCTACCGTTTTTGCATAAATACAATGATTTCATTTCCTAACCATAGTTCCTAGAAGTAAAATTATGTTGAATCACTAAATGGTTACTGTCGAATGGAAAGAGGTGCGTTGTGTTTCAGAAGTTTTGTTCTATTGTTCATGTACACTCTGTTTTCCTTGAAAGGTATATATGTGGCTTACCTTGCATTGTTCCACTCTGTTGCAGCTTATATGATAAGGCAACAGTGTAATCCATTAAGATAGGATAGGCAGACTGTTCCTGGATCTATCCCTAGCTTATTAGCAGCTGAGCTCTACCCTGCATATCATGTTCCATGAAATCTTCATGTCTTTGCTGATATATCTCCAGACTGATTCTCTAGCACTGTCACCCACGGTGATCTCTGCCCTCCGATTCGTTGATGCTAGGTGACACAATATGTAAACTGTAGGTTTGATCGCGCGGACCTCACCGAGAGTTCGATTGGGGAGTTCTTAAAGTCAAGGGGAAATCAACCTGGAAAATGGGCTAACAACAAGACAGAATTCAAGGAAAATACAGATCTCAACAATTTCCTATAGTTATAACATTTAGGTGATAGCAAATCCAGACAACTATTTTGAGTGGAAACATTTGGGACGTAGAAGATATGAGCAACTTCCTAGCGTGGCAAATTTAGGTAGTTAGAAAATCTAGGCATCTGCTTATAGTGGCAAAATTTGGGATGCAGAAGATATGTGCAACTTCTTAGAGTGGCAACATTTGGTAGTTAGAAAATCCAGGAATCTGCTTATAGTGGCAACATTTGGGATGTAGAAGATCTGGGCAACTTCCTAGAATGGCAACATTTGGTAGTTAGAAAATGTAGGCATCTGCTTACATTGGCAGAATTTGGGAGTAAGAATACCTAATAAATTGCTTATAGTGGCGACATTTTAAAGTTAGGAATTTTAAGCTGCTCCTTATAGTGGCGACATTTAAGAAATAGAAAACAAAAGTAGCCACAATAAAAAAGGAGAGATAAAACTTGGCAACCTCCCCTAGAGGGATATTACATTCACACCCATATTAAATATTTTAATCTATTCATCTACTTCTTGTTTGTATTAACTGCAAATAATAATAATAATTAAAAGAAAATATTATAAAGGCGACGATAGAGGAAATTAATAATAATCCACCTGGATAAAAGTTGGGTAAAGCACATCGAAATAACCCCTACTTTATATGGGTTTAAAGCAAGCACATTAACGAGCTCCTGAGTCATGGTGAATCATTCTAGTAGAACACGATTACACTAATTATTATCTAGCCTTGCCAGTATAAAAACCAGTATATTTCACTCTTAGTCGGGCAACAGCCGTACGGCGTGTTCAGTCGATAGTTTTGACGTCAAGATCTACTAGTTTATTTGCTGCAATGTTCTTAGATGCCAGGGTTACTTTAGTAAAGTAGAGTTGTGAGAGGTTGGAAAACTACAATTAAAACAAAAGCATACCTTGTGCACCTGTTCGGGTTTTAACTTGGTTCTGCTAACTCAAAAATTGCTACCTTATATGTGTGACTAACATTTTTGTTTATCTAATACCAATGCTTTTGAAGTATATGAGGAAAGGCCCGATTACTATTTTTTTTAATGACTTTATAATAAATTGAATTTAAAACCTCACTGTTAAACCAAAACTTATTTTTAAAATTTATTGACTCTTGTCTCACAGCATCGGTAGGCATACGTTAAAAATGTCAAACCCGTTTAGTCTGGCTTACTCGTGACGGGAAGGCTGGGACTCGAATACCGGTCGTGTGTATTGAAGGTATTTCTTAGTTTATGTTTTCCCACTCTCCCTCTACGCATATTTGGGTACATTTACTTAAAATTGTTCCTTACTCATCCCTATCCCTTTAGATCTATTAAAATGCGTATAGCCTGGACTGGTAATATGACGCAGTTGAGAAAATTACTCTAATTATTTATACATGTTTTTCGTGCGTACATTCTAATGCCATTATACGTCATCGACGAGTTTATCCAAGGAAGTGTAGTAAAAGGGAACTATATACACAGGCCTTCGAAATAGAAGATTTGAAAAATACAAGTTAAGTTTTTGCTGAGTTTTATGTTATTTGGTCTGCTGATTTAGAAAATGACCTCAATTTTTTTCCATCACGTCAGGATTTTTTGTAAAATCGATATCGATATTTTTGCTAAAATCCTATTTGAAAAGGAATTCTCTCGAACAATTTTGCATGCACTATCTGGCAACAGTGGTTTTTATCCATTTAAATCTATGTGAAATAATCGATTTTTGGAGAGGTAAATTGATTTTTCAGCAATCGATTAATTTTTATTGGTTTAAATGGATGAAAACCACTGTTACCAGATCGACTCTGGTCGAGATAAAAACAAAAAGTTTCCTTGAGTTTAAACTTTTTACATCAAATTTTGGTGCAGTTCCTAGAAGAAAATCACCAACATACTATTTTATATTTGTTTTTATTAAGGTAATTTACATAAAATAGACGATTGACCAAGAGGAGCAAATATTATGTTTGTGAACATGAAAGTTTGAAACTAATTTTAAACTGATCAAAAAACAAAATAAAAATGTTAAATTTAAGTATGTACTCTTTCCCCTTTAAAACTTCTTTTTAATTTTTTTTATTTTATGTTCAATCTCAGGCCTATCTCGTGTTAACATCCAACAGTATTCGGCGAGCAAGTTCTTGTCCCATCTTCCTTGATATTTGCGCTCCATATCTTTGATGTCTTGGTGGAACCTTTCACCCTGTTCTTCGCTGACTGACCCTAAATTTTTGGAGAAAAAAATCCAAATGTGAGTGAAGGAAATGTATTTTGACACTCATGGAGCAACCCAACACTTGAAATTTGTCCAGCATATTCATCATACCAATTGCTTTATATTTAGTATCCTTGTGATTACCCATACATTTAACGACATATTTGAAGGCAACCCAAGCTTCTTCTTACTTTGTTGTCATGCTAGTCTCAAATTCTTTATCCTTCATAAGATTGCGGATATTTGGACCAACAAAGATTTCCTCTTTCAACTTGGCTTCGAATAGACCTGGAAACCTTTTTGCACAGGTATTTGAAACAATCGCCATCTTTTAGAATAGCCTTGATATACTGCTTCATGACACCTGATTTTATATGCAGAAGGGGAAACAATATTTTTTTTGGATCAACTAAGCTGTTCCGAATAACATTATTGGTGCCTGGTTCAAGATTTTGTCTTTTCAGCCATTCTTTTTTGACCCAATGTTGAGTCTTATCACGGCTGTCCCACTCACAAATGAAACATTGAAACTTTATATATCCGCCTTGTTGACCAAGAAGCATAGAGATAACCTTCAAATCACCGCAAATAGTCCAACCATGGTCGGCATATCTTATTTTGTTGAGGGCGAGAGCCAGGTTTTCATAGCGTTCTTTTAAATGCACCAAGTGTTCAACTGGTACAGATGCATACTGGCTTCCGTGATCAAGGACAGCTTTAAGGTTCCTTTTCGATGAATCTATAAACAGCTCCATTCATCTTTATCGTATGTGATATTAAATTTTTCTAATTAATTCCGGAACATCAGAACAATAGACCAGCTACTCCTCTTCCTTAAAGTACTTAACAAATTCCTTTTCTCAATTCCTGTACCAATAAAAAGAGGTTCCTTTGGCCAATAAGTTTTTTTATTTCAATCTGGAGCCCAATAATTCAGCTGCCTCTTTCGAAGGGCCCAGATCTCTAGTCAGATTATTGAGTTCAACCTGAGAGAAGGGCTGAGGTGAATCGCCTCCAGAGGGCTTATAATCGGTATCGGAACCTTGAACTTCTGGATGTTCCGAGTCTGAAGACTCTGAAGAGATGACTGGCAATTAAGTTGGAGGAAAAGGCACTGGAACATCAGGTCCATGAGGAATGGGACGGATGGCCGATGGAATGTTATCAAGATAAGAGTTTAGCTTTTGATTTTTTCAGCTATACTCACGGACATGGCAGGGACAAAAGTAACAATCATCAGAGTGGTTTTTCAGCTCCCTCCATGTCATAGTAATTCCAAATCTTAAAGCAGTCTTTTCTTTCCTTTGAGCCATAAGCGTAGATAATTGAGACACTGCAGACAAACTTTATGAGGAGCCCACAATTTGTCCTGGTCTCCAAGTTCCATGACAAAATATGCAAGATAAAGTTGTCTTACATAGTCAGTGATGCTCCTCATGTGATTTTTAATAACACTATATTCTCCGCATATGTATCAAAAGTCATCTGGCAAATTTTCACAACATCTTGAACTCGAGGCCATGTTTCACGAAACGCACAGAAAAAAGCAACAGTTAAAATTGTTTCTGTGATGAAGTTTCCACTTGTCACTGTATCAGCGCACGTGCGACACTACACACGAAAGAAATGTTCCCACGTCTATTACCTTATTACGAACACAGTAAGTACACGATCTTCTGGGTTAAAGAGAGATAAATTGAGTCACTCATAGGGACATCTCTTTTATATCTTTTCTGATGACTCCAGAAAAGTTGAGAGAATTCAGTCTTAAGAAAGGATCAATCCAGATAAAGCTCGAAAAAATAGAAGGTGACTGTCGATTACGCTCGCTTGGCGATGGGGAGGTGTCACAGAGGCGTATTCTGCAGGTTTCACCACGGTAAAATGATTGTTAGGCAGGGAGGGAAAAAAATTCAACGCCGAATTTTTTTAAATTGTAAATGTTCACAAAAATCCACGTAAAATTGAATTTTTCAAGAAAACGTGCCTGGGTAGAATTTTTTTTTAATCGGCACCAAAGAATACACAAAGTTCAGCTATCAATTCCCTTGTATTTTTTTCATCGCAGGTCTGTGTTATCTATGCTTTTTTTTAACACCACGTTTAACTAGCCATCCGGTATATACTTTATGTATTAGCTATGTTAATGTGCTAGGGATGAGCAAGGTTGTATTTATAAGACATGTACCCACATTTGTGTGGAGATATACTTGGAGACTATTTAGGAAAAACTACCCTAAGTACACCTGACTGGGATCAAACCTTGACCCTCCCTTCAGGAGCAGTCTAGTTTATTGCGAGAGTAGCACCTTAGACCACGCGGCCACTGAAATGGGTTGCTAATTATTCAACTGTATAGAAAAAAACATTGTAAGTGCAGAAGGTCGGTGTCAAACCCTGACCTTTCAGTTCAGCCAGTCACACTATATTTAGGCCCACCCATTAAGAATGTTGGTCTGTCTTGGTTTTCTCAAGTATTTGAAAAGGGAAAGTTCTGCAGATTTGGTCCAGATTTATCTTTTACTAATCAGTGGGTGGGTATGAAATAAACTTTTTAGAAGAGGGAATGGAAGGGAATTCAGATGTACTAAAAAAGAAGGGAAGCGTTGAAGAAGACGCAAAACTTCTCGCTGAAAGAATGAATGTTTCCTTGCCCCGAATAAGTCTGCAAAGAGTTCTGCAAAATATTTTGTCTTACTGTGAATTACAAAAATGGGCCTTGTATACTTCACTTCCAAAGTCATTATGATGAATATATCTGTAGCCAGTAGTTTTAACTAAGCCTTGTATATTACTGATCATTGGGATGATATTTTAAGACAGATAGGATGAATGCTTATCACTACCTGTATTCCAGTAGCCATGCAATCTGTTTACCTCGCTCACTCCATGTTCCTATCATTAATACAATCATAAGATATTTCTTTGCATTTGAATTTAAGATATACTCTCTTATAAGTTATCTTTAGATTTTAGATTGAGATTTTTTCTTTATGATCAAGTAAAACAAAAAACGAGTTGTTCTATATTTAAGAGAACACTATATTCATTTAGGATAGTTGTTGTTTACGCTGTTTAAGACGTCATTCTCATAATGTGTGTCAAAACTTAAAAAATATATGACCCAGATACTCAAACGATTGCTAATGATTATAAACTCAAATCACTTGAGATAAGCTATTAAACAACACCCGCTTTGTTATCCGCGTGGTCTAACACGCTACTCTAGCAGTAGTCTTGACTGATAATGACAGGGAGATTGAGGTTTGAGTCTTGGTCGTGTGTTTTTCCAAAATATTTTTCCATTCTACATTCACGCAAATGCGGGTACACTGCCTATAAATATAACCTTCCTAATTCCCAAAATCATTGGCTTAGTTAGAACATAAGTGGATAACTTGAACGGGTAGTAAGACATGATGCTAATATACTAAACAAAAAGCCTATGACTGACCACCATATTGAAACAGATAGCTGTACTGAAAAACTATGTACAGTACATACATCGGTTGGCCTAGCTTAAAAGAAAATTCCTGCCAAATTTGTGAAAACTTATCCACGCATTTGGCATTTATTGTGGAACAAACAAACACACAGACAAATTTTCGAGTGGAAACCATCTTGAAAGATATAAGAAAATTGAAATATCCTCTTTATGAATCTTTTTGCCTGAACTCAAAGAATTTCCCTGCCATGATTCGTTACAATTGGTCCATACGTTTTACAGTTATCGCGTAACAAATAACTGTATAGACAGACAGATGGAATGCTGAATGCTCAAGTTAAAATGAAACCTCGCTTCACTCGACCAATAAAATATTGACTAGGCATATTAACATTACCTAACAAAAAATATTGGACGTTAGATGGGTCAGATGGATGCTGGGCCATTATAATAATTGGTAAATAGCTGGACTATTTTATCCTGTACATTATTGTTTAGAAAGTTGAGATATTTTGATAAATAAGGAGTATCTTGATTTTAAATGTTGAATTTAATACTATTTCAACCCTCTCTTAGCTCACAGCGAATATGACTGTATAAACCGCAAATTTAAGGTGATTTATCCAAAATAATAAAAACAATCAATACTGTTGAACGAAAATGACTTTAATGATGTTAATTTATTGTTACTAATTTATAGTAGACTTGGCTAAACATAATTATTTTCATATCAGATACCGTAAAATAGTATAATGGGATTCAGAATATTTTTATTTCTTAAAACTCTCACAGTTCTAGTACGGTACATAAACGGTATTGCTGATATTCTTCAAATTTTGTATTTATATCTGTTTTTATGATTGGTGTACAATTTAGATCAAAACAAACACCGTATATAGATTAACGATTATCTACATAACGCTATAACTACAATTTATTTTTAGATGGTTGTTTAGATAGATCAGATTAAATTTATAATAAACTCTTGCTAGCTAGAGTATAAGATAATGGCACGAGCATAATTTATTTGTAGATGCTAGGTTAGATAATGCCACGTGCATAACATATTTTTATATATTCGGTTAGAACATACCAAGTTTATAGGCCTAATATATTTCTAGATGCTAGGTAAGATATTATTAACACATCCATCAAATCTTTCTAAATTCTAGGTTTTATCACATCACGTCTATAGTACCATTATATGTATTAGGTTGATCATACCATGTTCATAACATATAATAAATAGGTTTTATATTTAGTCGTATTGTTTCAATATATATTTCTATATGCTTTTTTCGACCTCACAGTGTTTATAAGATTCTTTTAAATGCTATTTGGATCTTACTGCATCTATAAAATATTGTTAGTTCCTAGATTAGAGTATCTTATCATTAAAGTTCTATCAATAATAGATTATGTATATAAGGCTCGGACAAACTCTAGACTAAATAAAATTGTGTCTGACAATTTCGGAAACATTTTAGGTTGGATACTTTGTTAGTAAAGTTCCTCATATTCAACTTAAGGTAGTGCTGCGTCTGTAAAGTAATTTCACATGCAATGATAGATAAAAATTCACATGTAAAGCTATTACATGTAACGTCAGATAGTGCCACGTGTATGAAGCTTAAACAGATGGAGACAATATAGTGGTACCATGTCAGTAAAGTTCTGACAAACACAAGGCTAGAGCTTGATGGATCTGTAAAGTACTGCCGGATCTGTAGCGTGTAAGATGCAAGGTTTCTGTCTCATCTCTTCAAGATACTTCTTCGAGGAGTGCGTCACAACCACGTGGACCTATTTTACAGGGAGGTCATTGTAGACTTTGGATGAGGGGGGCTAAGAAGTGGAATAGACAGTAAGGGGAAAGAGAGACCTCATCAACCTGGAAATGGCTCTTGAATCATACATGACCTCCATCTCCTGGGACGACGGACATATGTCACTCGACTCGCGTGGTCATTCCAGAGGAACTGTCCCGCTCGTGCTCTTTCATCGTACCGTGTCATCGCTCCTCAGGGTTTGTCGCCAAACAAGCTCCCTCGAGAGTAGGAGAGGGAGTGGGGGGGGGGGGNGCGCACATCTACCATTCCCATCAGTAGAGATGAAAGACATCATAAGTTAACACTCTCTCAAATCCTAGAGGTATAGTCACGACGCCTCACGAGCAGACGTGCACTGATAGGAGATGTAATACAGAATAGTACAATTTGTGCTGCCTTCAGGGGTGTCGCCAAAGGGGGAGAGTGATAGGTTGCTTCAGATGATAATGGTTAAGGGGAAGTCAAAATTAAGAAATAAAAGGGTCAGGGCTATTTTTGATCACTAATATTAACACTTATTTTGAAATATAAGACTTTTTTTACAGTCAAATAAACGAGATTAGCTTTTGTTTTCTTTGTATTAAAAAGGTAACTGAACTCCAAAATAATTACGATGATCCAGACCACCTTTATTATAAATATTTGAATTTATCGAAGCCATAAATTATTGTGACTAGAGTGACAAAATATATTCTCTCAAAAGATATAGTCAGAATGGGGAAGGACTGAGCTGTTATTTATGGGGACTCTTCATGTTCACTTCGTTTACACAGAAAGGTAGAAAGATTAACTTACATGTTTCCACTATGGCGCAGCTTATAAGATAGGGCCATAATGTAGTGCGTCACAGTAAGACTTTTACCTTTCAGGGTGAACCTAGTATACATTTCATCAAAAATATTGAATTATTGTACACTACGTTTATTATGAAAGATAATCCTACCCTTATCGATTACAATATGTTATAGCTAAAGATGCAGCAGAAGGGAGCGCAAGTATTTTTACAGTCTTTATAAAATTGCAATCGTTTGGACAAAATAAATCAAATATTTCTCCATTAGCAACATAGAGTTTAGTTTTCTGCACATGCTAATATCAACAGATCTTGAATATCTGTCAAGGGTGTTCTGAAATTTTGTCAAAACTTTTTCTCTTTGTTTAAAAAGTTTTGACAAAATTCCAGGCAGGTACAATTGAGTAGCTCCACCTTGGTGGCGTAGTTAGCCAACGTGCTAGTTTTGTGTTGAGCTATAGGATGGGGAGACCGAGGTTTGAATCTCACTCGTGTGAACTGGGGGGGGGGG
>CABFOW010000165.1:38527-59303 GCA_902141385.1 Timema californicum
GGGGGGTCCTAAATAGTTTTGCACTCTCCCTCCATGCAAATATGGGTTCAATTCCTCTATATTCAAACTTCCTGATTCCTAACCCATTAGCGCAATTAGTACTTAAGCGTATCGCCCAAACGGCTAGTAAGACATGGTGCTAAATAATAAAATAATAATACAATACGAGTGATTGTTCCTGTCTGCATTTTCGTGGATGGAGAATGTAGAGTTATTCAAATTCAACTTTCCACTGCCTTAACACATTAGAGTAATTACATAGTTATATGTGTACACCCCGAACGGGTAATGGAATCCGGTGACCAAAAATACTACTAGGGATTCTATCTCGTCTGGTTTGGTTTGATGGAGAAAGGAAGATTGGCGTTCGAGCCCCAGCCTTTTGTAATGAGATTATTTTACCTACATGATTTCATGATCTATCTATAGGTCTACGTAAATGTGAGTACACTTTCTCTAATATCCTAATGCCGTAATCACTAAACCATTGATTTTAATATGCGGATAGCCCGGATGGGTAGTAAGTTCTAGCCCAATGTTTCTCAAAGTGTGTTCCACGGTGTCCTTTCAAGCGGTTCACAGTAACCAAGGATATTAAATAAATAATTAATTAAAGAATGTTAGTAACAAATAATACTAAAATTTGAAATGAAAAAGATTAAATATCAAACATCCATAGCATGATATATTTATTTTCTTATAAGACACAAGTCACATAGAAAAGGAAGTTGGTCCAAAATAAGCTTGATATAATGAAAACAAGAGTGAATTTCTCAAAAAATAAATATTAACCAACAATCTTTAGTGAACGCGTAGATTTGTGCTAGCCTATACACATAAGTTATTTTGGGTACAGACTAGTAAACTGTCTAATTTTAGCTATAGTTGACGTCTCAAAGTCACAAAAATACTATTAAAATATCAGTATATATATATATATATATATATATTTTTTTTTTTTNTTCAAAATAAATAAAATATCACTTTTCAAAGTTCTTTCAACGCAACGAACTTATTTTTTGATCGCTCGCATTTTTATATTATTGTTAGAGGCTAGCATTCTCCTCTGACGTCACACATCCATTAGAATAGTTACTACACGCTTCGGTGGCCACATGGTCTAAGGCGTCACTCTAAGAGAAGGTTATACTGTTTATGATGGAGAGATTGAGATTTAGTAAGACGTGGTGCTAAAAATAGAATGAAAAACAGCTACTTTGAGATGCTCTACAACTGAGTGCGAATGTCAAACGGTCACAGACCAAAGCAATGGCTTATTTTGAGAACCTTTGGCCACCCCTACATAATTAATATTTTTGTTTGGTATCTTACTACCTTCCGGACTATCCAAGGATTTACACTATTAAGGTGGAAAGGATAAATATAGAATTTAGAAAACTTTTACCCCCATTTTTGGCCAGGGAAACTGGTAAACTCTTTAGGAAAAACTACACATTGGATTGTGGATGTCAAGAGAAAATAAGATTATAGTGATCCTACCGTATGAGCAAGTAGTCACATGTTCGAATCCCAGATTGGCTGATTTTTTTTATCATTTTCTTAATTGGCAACTCCCCTATCAAATTAGCCAGGGGAGTGGATGTTGAATTAACTAGGAAAAAGTTAGTTCGTAAGTTGTATGTTGATACATATTGTGGTTTTATAAAGTTGACGTTAAATATATCGTATCTCTAATAGAATAGTGCACCAATGTGCGTGTGGCCAAAGGTGTCAGTTACGTTTTATCTGCCAGTACCTGAGAGGTTAAGGGTTCAAACCCCGATAAGGTGTGCTGAGATGGTTTTTACCTAAACGGCTTCTCCCTTCACGAAATTGTATATAGCCTACACGTATTCTATTGTCTATCTCCCCCTCATTCTTGGCCTATTAGAGTAACTATGCTTGTAGCCTGGGTGAGTAGTAATACGTGGAGCACAGAGCAAAATTAACCCTAAAAATATCAGGTTTTTAGGTGGGATGGTGAGGAACATGGCAGTGACGGTTCTACCATAAGGCGAACTAAGCGACCGCCTAGGGCCCCGCGTTGTGATTAAGTGGTTGAGTAATTAAGTTTACGGCGCAATATAAAATCGCCGGAAATAATTATGTTCAACTAGATAACTACTAGAATTATTTGAAAAAACCTAGGAATCAAATAGGTCACGCTAGTTTATCTGATTAATTCTTAGTTTTTTTATTTCCTTAAAGTGGGACTATTGGGATCGGGAGAATAACAGCTTTCAATTATTATTTTTTGCTTATAAGTGTTATGGTCCCAGGAGTTTTAATAATATGTTCTCTTATTCTACACATGGACGTGTGTATGTTTAATATAAAACATATATTTGTTCACATTTCAAATCCTAATTACCTGGAATATTAAATGTTTCATTAAGGAATCAAAGTGCCAATGAATTAGCTGTGTTTTAATTCTCAATAGTCATAGTAGTTATTTAGGAGATGATATTTTCATAGTGAGATGTAAATCACTACTATTGAAATAACGGCTACACCTTCAAAAGAGCAAACGATAGTTTATTTATAATTAATCATCTCAATTTTTTTTTAAATACGCTAAAATTAAGTCGCTACATTTATTATCGTATTCATACATCCCATATATTTATTATGTTTATGTAATTACAATATATACATATCTAAGCAGTCTCTTTCACAGAATTAAGTGATTGTATTTTATTAAGTAACAACAAATCCGTGGTGTCAGCTCGCAAGCGTGCTATATAAACCGAGCGGCCACCACCGTTAACGATGAGAGTGTTTTATATTTTTATTTAGCACCGCGTCTTACTACCCGTTCGGGTTTTACGCTTCAAGTACTAATTACTCTAATGGATTAGGAATTGGGAAGGTTGAATTAGAGGAAGTGAGCCCGAATTTGCGTGGAGGGAGAAGGGAAAACCATTTAGGAAAAACCACACCCAGTTCACCCGACCGAGATTCAAACCTCGATCTCCCCGTCCTCAGCAGTCGGGCTCAACACGGCAAGTGCGTTAGCCAACTACGCCACCAAGGCGGGTGATGATAGAGTTAATATTTGCGTATAAGTGGTGTAATATGAGGAGCACAACTAGCCCTCCCACTGTTAATATTAGTTTTCTAAACTGAAGCTGCTCTTTATTAATTCAAGTAGCTACTCCTTTGTCCTAAAAGGCTGAGTTTGACCCCGTTCCAGACTCATTGCGTCACATATACATTTTGGAAGTGCCGGGGATCGAACCCGGGACCTCTGTATCTGTAGCCAAGAGCTTTGATCACTAGGTCATAGGGTGGTATAAAAGTATAATGATTTTTTTTCTGTAAATCTAAAGTTTTAATTTTTTTTAATTTTTCACAAAACTAATTGTGAGGCTCCTAGCTCTGATCTTATATTATTTTTCCCAAAGAGATTTATTGTTTTTTTTAGCACCACGTATTACTATCTGTCCGGGCTATACGCCTATATAGGCCTACTAATTATAATAATGGGTGAGGGTCTAGGAAGGCTTAATTTAGAGGAAATTCAGCCTTCAGCCGTATTTTCGTGGAGGGAGAGTGTAAACCATTTAGTAAAAATCCCCCTCTGTGCACCCAACTGGGATTGAACCCTGATCTCTCTATCTTCAGCAGTCTAGTCCAACACGAGATTAGCATGTTAGAAACGCGGCCACCTAAGCGGGTACATCGCTTATTAACACTATGTTGCAAGCTTTGGGGTTACATGGTTACTTTATTACCTTCCTCTTATTTATTATAGCCAAATATATTTTAAATCTACATAGGTTAAAATATTTTTTTGTTGGATTAGGTTAAATTATAAGGGTCCCACAAATGAGTCATCGCTGAGAACACAAGAACAAACTATGCTAGAACCACGCTCAAGGTATTTACTGGCAAATCTAGACCAGTAGGAAGGCTAATAGACTCAGAATGGAACTGAAAGAGAGATGATGTAATGATATGGAGGGATGGACTTGATATAACTAGCTATAGATAGGGATAGATGGCGTACTTATCTAGAATTTGGCGGAGGACTTTTTTGAATTCTTAATGCCCTAGAGCTAGTAAGTATGGTACTATTTTAGTAACTAATAACAAATTTATACTCTTATCTCTCACATAGATAGTTAAGAGGTTCGTTTTTGATTTTATTTATTTGTATGTTGTGATTAACTAAAAACCGAACCATATAAACCGGATGTGCAGCTTATACTTTCAGGATGGACAAGGTTATACTTTTTCTTGTTAAACTAGCATAATTTAAAAAATTTAAAATATTCTGTCATAAACGACGCGAGCAATGGTTTTTCTCTTTGAACATGATGTACTGTCCTCATGAGTGTAGTAGCCTATTCATTTTTTGTTTACTTTCTAATTTGATCAGCAAATCTACTTCAAATCTAAAGAGTAATTGTTAGATAATAGGCCTACATTTCAATCTTTACTCCACATAGAAAGTATATTATGTTTTGCTTTTTCATTTTTTTAGCACTATGTCTTACCAACCGTTCGAGTTATGCACTTATTTACTAGTTACGCTAATGGTTTTAGGGATTAGGAAGGCTATATTTAGAGTAAGTATATCTAAATTTGCGTGGAGGGAAAGTGGAAAGTAATTATGGAAAAAAAAAAACTCTCAGTACACCCAAACAAGATTTGAACCTCGATCTTCTCATCATCGGCAGTCAAGTCTAACATGAAACTAGCGCACTAGACCATGCAGCCACCGCAGTGGATGGTTTAATTTGTTACGTATTTACATTAGTAGGTAAATAGTGTTTTTTGATAAATAAAGAACTGCACATATTCCACGTCTTTATTTGATTCTATCATATATTTACATATATAAATATTCAGAAAAATAGATGACTTCCCCCATTTAGTGAAACCAGATATCCTCTTTTCACTGGACATAACCTACATTTCAACCCTTTTCCCGGCGTTTGTGAGGAATTTTCAAAAATTACAAAAGTCCTCCATTTTGACAAAATAAATAAATTTGTAATTACTTGGTGTTATTTGCTCTCAAAGTGATTTGGCATATAGAAATTAGGTCGTAAGATGGCATTTCCGTTATTATTAGCAGTCTTCGTGGGTTTTCGTTGGCAAACTTGCCGCGCTATGTTCACGTAATATAGTTTGAGATTTCTATTGGCTGCGTGTATGCCGTCAGCAAACAATCACAGCGATTGTCCCAATTCATGTTTTTTATTACCGTTTCTTACTACCTGTTCAGGGTATACGCATATTTGATAATTACTCCAATAGTATTGGGATGAGGAAGGAAGTATTTTAGAGGTAGTCGACCCACATTTGATTGAAAGTAAAGTGGGAAATCGTTTAAGAATAAATGCCCTCTGTAGACCCGACAGGGATTAGAACCTTGATATCCCCATCATCAGCAGGCCAGTCTAACACGAGAGCGAAGCCTCAGACCGGTGTGGCCTTCGCTCACTGAAATTGTGGCCCTCACAGTATCCTGGAGGAAAATTAAAGATAAACCCTCGATGACAACTGTAAAATAACTAATAATTTAAATAAAAATTTATATTTAAAACTTTATTATTACCTTTTACAATGAACTCATTTGATTAATAAAAATATGTATAACGATTTCACCAACAAAAAATAGGTGATATTTTATATAAAAGTATTAAACGTTATTGTTTATTAAGAATTGTTTGTAAGCCTATATTAAGTTGATAAAATTACTAAATAAAATCTTTGGCCTGTGGTGTAAACTGATAATCATATTTAGCCCCTGGGATGAAAAACGTTGCCTTGAACCATTTGGCCACTGAAAAGGGACTAATTCTTAACTTCACATTAAAAATTAGATAGGACACACAATAATATGTGTAAAATAATGATAAATTAAACACATGAAGTGAATTTCTAAAAATATATTTTGAACTTTTATTTTGTAACGTCCTACATTTTTTTTAATGTCCTACATTTTGAGAGTACTTGTCCTCCTTTGCGCCAAAGGCACCTGGCCACCCTGCTCCCATTAAAAGGACCAACCAGAAAACAGATAAAGCATTAGCTTAGCATATATACTTAGAGAAACTTGAGAATATGCACACAAGTACTTTTTCTAACTTTGAATATAGACTTATTGTTATTTTTACACCTTATACTGCGTGATCACTACCAGAGGTATCCATATAAAAAATAGCAAGCTGAAGCTTGGAATAGACTCGCGTGCTCAAAGAAACATTAGAGTATACTCCCTTTTGAATCATCCTTTATTATTTTAGATATAAATTGCAGTTCTTAAGCCATAAACCCCATTATCACTGGACTAGTAATTCTAAAACCAAGGAAAATAGAAATCTTACACTACACTTTGCCTTAATACTTTGTGAAAAACATTGTTGTGCAGCACAAGTGTATTAAATAATCTAATATGTTTAACTTAATGTCTTAGACCGCATGACTGTTGTGAAGTGTATCTTTAGACCCAATTAACCAATTAGATTTAAACTTTACCTAAGTAGTTAGGAAAATATTTGGAGTGTGAACATTACATTTTTTTAAACATCCACAATGAGCCTGATGCACTAGATCTAGTGACCACCAATTCTGGTACCTAAAAACAAAAAACATATAAACCGGAAACTTGTTATAATTCTAAGTAATCAGGGTAACCTCATTTTTGCTATTTGACAACACACATTGTGAGACTAAGTCTTAAACTGCGTTATCACCGATGCGGATAGCTTCCAAATTAAGTACGATTTAAATCTCAAACTACTTAGGGAAATTAGTGGATGTGCATCTCGCGAGTTTATTCTTACTTTTGATATATTGCGAGTTTAACGCCTTAGCCTAAACCGATTTACCTAGAAAACTGAAACTTTGCATAAGTTCTAAGGGAAAATTTACTGTGCACAAATATAATTTTTTACGTCCTTAGACATTACCAGACTGAATATTTTATATATTTTATCACCAGTTTATAATGTTATAAAGGTACCCCCATGGTTCAACATCACGATAAGGTATTGAATATATTAGTGATTCGTTGTCTATTGAAATTCTTCTACGAGAAGCAATTTACTCACTTAAATCCAGATAAATTAAATTAAATCCCTCTAACTTCACCCGCATAGCACCGAGCACTTACAGGTAGTGGTCAATAAGATTGGTAGAGTTGGTGTTGAATATTACGTACTAGGTTAAACTAGTTCTGTAAGTCGTCTGGGGTTATATACTTTTTTTAAAGGTGTAAGGTAAATTCAAGTACAAAATGGAATCTGAAAAACTGGGTCAAGTACTGTACATGTGAATTGAGTGTGAAAATGTGGCTGGTAACATAAATATATTGCACCGCCACACCTTAGTTGAAATCGCAAAATATGTTTTGCAGAAATTTAACCAAATGTTTATAGAATATATAAATATTATTTTTAGCTAACCGATATTTCATACATTTATAAAATACTTCATATATCGTCTGGAGAAGACATTTCAAGTACGTCTACTTTCATAATTTATTTTAAAAAAAAATCCTGGATAAATCCTGAAAAAGTGTTTGTTGCATTCAAACTTAATCATTATACGTTGTTTATATACAGGTAGTTTCAATGGCAGGTTCCACTTTTCAATTAGGTCAATAGCTCGACATATTAACTAAATAGTAACGTAAATACATGTAATGAGGGGTTACTAATAGAATACTAACTTAGCTTCATATCACGTTATAAAAGTGTCTCCCGTCCTCTTCAAGCCATGTTTGCACATGTTTCACCATATTTTCTAATACATTCCTCAACGTGCCTGCGTCCATATTGTTTATTTCGGTTGTGATGTTTTACCGGAGATCCTGAATGGTTTGTGGTTTGTTTTTGCAGACTCTCCCATTAATATGGCCCCACGATTTGTAATTATCTGACGTCAAGACTCTTGACCTGGGGGAACACAGGTTTTCAGAGATATCACGGTCCATTAAGAAGTTGTTGATAATCACCATGGCCTCATTGGAGATGTGGCATGTGACATCGTTCTAATGGATTACCCCTGACTAAGCTCTATGTCCTCTGGTTGCTCCAGGAAGGCCATGAAAATGTCCCTGTACGCATCAGTGTTCAATAGTTTATTCGAAGAAAATTGGTCCAATGAATCTCTCAGCGAAAAGTGCACATCACACGCTCACCTTTTGCGAATGAAGTGGAGTCTCATGGATCCCATGAGGGTCCTTTGACTCCCAAATTCTTGTGTTTTGAGAATTAAAATATCGTGAGAGATGAAATCAAACTTCATCGGTAAACCACGTCATCATTAATATTCCGGGGTTTCTTTTCGGCATGTTGAGGAACCAATTGCACTAACGTTCCTATAAGCTTGATGGGGCTGGACTCTATAAACTGGTGTAAAGCTCTTACTGTTTACGGCCTGATATTTTCCTACTTAACTTCTCCCTGGCATATCGTCACAGATAAACCGATCTACTTTGACAATTGGTGTAGGGATTTCCGGGGGAGCAGAGTATTCGATCACGAACATATTCTGTACATTGGAGCACTTTTGCAAAAAAAAAAAAATTTGCGCACCTGATTGAACTTGACATTTAACCATCACGCCCACAAATCTATAACGAATTAAATTGTAGAACTTCCCACTGAAACACCCTGAATTAAACCAAATAGCAATCATTTAATGCGATTAAATAATCAGGAGTCAATAATTATTGTAGTTATTTTTTTATAAATGTTTGAATTATTGATTAAAATTATATTAAGCTAATATATTCTGACTATATAAATAAGACTTTATACTATAACGCTGACCTATTTCCTAAGACAACTACATATTATAATTATGTTCAAACTACATCCTCACATGCTGAGAAGTTCTGAAAGAAGTGTGACCTGTTATAATGATTCCGGGCCCTACATCGTCGCCCTCTCAGGACTTTACACAACTGTATGAACTTGAGATGTGTAGTTTGCGAACTAATGGTTCAAATTGAATTATTCTTTCACCTGAACTATACAAGGTAGTTCTCTTTATTGAAGTGATAAGGTTTAAAGTTGAACTGTGCGGTGCCGTGACAATAATCAACCTACCACGCTTCTTAGGTCGATCTCAGGCACCGAAACTAAGTAACAAATAATAATTAAAGCCAAGATTTTCCCATGTGTTAATCCACAATATCCTAGCGTCTATAATAAAACCACTACTTACTGGAATGGCTCTAGGTCATGAATCAGTGAATGATTGAACTATAACTTGATTTTAAAGGACCTGTCACAAAGTTATATCTTACTGCAAGTTGACCCTCACGCCTCTCCCTGGGGCTAGAATCCATTGCAATACTAAAATAATCATCTATCGTACTAGCAAATATTAGTCTTAAGGTGCGGCAGAAGGAAGCGCAAGTATTTTTTTTACCGTTTTTATAGAATATAATTTTTTGGCAAAAATAAATTAAATATTTCTCCAGTAGCAACATAGATTTTAGTTTTCTGCACATACTAATATCAACAGATCTTTAATATATGTCAAGGGTGTCCTAGAATGTTGTCAAAACTTTTTAAATAAAGAGAGGAAGTTTTGACAAAATTCCAGGACACCCTTGACAAATATTCAAGATATGTTGAAATCAGCATGTACAAAAACTAAATTCTATGTTGCCACTGGAGAAATATTTTATTTATTTTTGACAAAAAAATATAATGCTATAAAAACTGTAAAATTACTCGCGCTCCCTTGTGCCGCACCTTAATTGCAAAGCATAGTCTAATATAGCGCGAATGTGACGCCTTAGACCAGTCGAACGCCAGGTAACATTACAATTTACATTAATCACGTTTATACCTATACGTTAAATTAATTAAAATAATCTTAGGGCACTGTAAATATGTCAACTGAAGTTTTTTTAATTGAAAATACCCTTTGATTCGTTGAAATAATCGATTTACATAGGAGAATACGTAGAAATATATAATAATATAAGGTCTAGCAACATCTTGAATAACTGCTACACCTTACACAAGTTATTATAAGCTGACACATACAGTACGCTATCGTTGATTCTATTCTAGGCTCGATCGGTGGCCGCATATTCTAAGGCACTACTATCGGAATAGACTGGACTGCCGAAGACAGTGGTTTTCTACTCTTCTTTCATGAAAATGCAGGTACACTTCCACTAAATTCAACCTTCCTGATCTCTAACATGTTAGTGTAATTAGTACATAGGTGTATAGCACAACTGAGTAGTAAGCCGCAGTGCTAAACAAAACTATTCTAAAGATCTCTTTTCACCCCACGGATAGCTCCTAGCTTAGGTAGGTAATGCAGCTCGAGCCAGACGTCTCATTTTGCCGCTTTTTTTAAATTGTAAATTCTACTTTAGAAAACAATTGAATTTAGACCATTTAAACGGTTTTATCGCAATCAATAATATCAAATCAAATTGAAAAACAATTTTTTAACTAATAAACTGACCACTTAGTTGCGATATCTGGCTTTAGCAAATATTGTGTCTGATTTCCAGATTAATCGCACGTGAGGTGCATACGCTAACCCTCAATCTTTCAATCGAGCACCCAACTTAACACCTCCGTTGCTCGAAATAGTTTGCAGGGTAATAAAGCTTCTAGTCCATGGGCGTAGTATATTTATTTCCCGAATCTAAGAGTAAAAAACAGAAATTAATGGGATAAAACATGTATCGTGTCACAAAGATCACGATATATTATTACAAAAATGTATCTCAATTGTGATATAATGTCATGACGGTTCTTAAATAGTGGACCATCCTCTGACTGAAAAGTGAAACATTGGTTTAGTCTTTTCATAGCAACTTTACAGTGTTGCCACACGTCGCGGTAGCCGACGATAGTTTCGTGGTGACGATGATAGAAAAGGTCACGCACGCAGGTTGTTGAAACGTGGCAAAAGAAATTCAGTAGTTTTTGGTTTCGGGTATGTCATAGCTTGAATTTCGCATGGTTATGCCAAGGTGTTTTTTTCAAAGTTTTTCCCAACACTCTCCCCAAACAAATGTGAAAATATTTACTCTTTATTTAATCTTCCTCATCCCTCCCTCATTAATGTAAATATACTGTATTATTTTCTTGGGTGGGTAGTATGTCGCAAAGCACAATATAAATTTTGTATCTTGAATTTCGATTGGATTTAATGGAGATAATTAGAAAAAAATCCTTCGTCATATTTCCTTGTCAATGCGGGTGCATTTTAAACCGCAATACTTTCCTCTGTTTTCCATTTATATGTAAGACTTTAGTTACAATAACGCAAAGAAAGGATGAATAAAAATGCATATTGATCAAATACAAGGGGATAACAAAGCTAGAGAACCCAGATGGGGTTAAAACACCAACCTTTCCTTCAGCGGCGACAAAGTGTGGTTGATTTCAATCGAATGCCTTACACCACTCGTCCAAAAATTCGAGAAAGATTTTTTTTTAATTTTGTAAGTGTAACACTTACAAGAACATAAATATTTATTTGGTTAGGTAATATAAATTTAAAGCATAGTTTTGCAAACGATGTGTCGCGGGAGTTTGGGGGAGGAAATAAAAACGTTTTAGGAGTAAAAATAAATTCTTTTTAAATCCATGATCAACATTATTTTTAAAAATAACACAATTATTAGAATTTTAGCTATTTAACACAATCGTATTAGGTTTTTTTAATGATTGAATCTCCCCTTAAAAAGTGTATGATGTGCCTTGAACAATTTTAGTGCTTTTTTCGGTGTACTATGTTTGAAAATGTAGAAAATCTGTCTAAAGAGCCTATCTCACTCCATGGATAGTACCTATTTCTCAATTTTCTTACGAATAACCATCTGTTTTTCTACCAAAATCCTACTATTTATGTAGGGTGACATAAAAAGTTAGATTCACTATTTCCAAGGTCCCACCCTCTGAAATTGTTCATTTACCTGACAAGAACACTCACAAAAAAATTAAAGAAAGTATTAATATATATTGGTTGAACAACATACTTGAAATTTGTATGAAATTAACACAATACTCGTGACAGAAAACATGTCAAATTGTCAACATTAAATAAAGTTTCACGTAGAACTGCTAAAAAAACATTTTGGGCAACCATGGTAGACTTATTTTTATTTGGATAGTCCTATCGATGCTTTTCTACTACTTACAAAAGGTACTGTTTCTGCTCTTATTGGTTGGTAAGTATTCCATTGAACGACTGAATTAGTTAGATTTCGCATACAGCTGCATCATTCACCTTCATATTTTGTATTATTTGATGACCTTCAAGGAAATCGTTGTTTATTTTCCAATATTTAAATCTTGTTAAAAAAAATCTTGAGGTATATCCAAAGCCGTAGGCAAAATAATTTGAGAGTTTTTTGTGAAAAAAATCGTACAACTGCTTAGTTTGAACTGCTGTTGTCCCAAATTTGATACATCGTAGGGGGGGTTGTCAGCAACTTTCTTTTACAATGCTTTCACCATCGTCATTTTCATTTCATAGGAAACTTTAGAGTCGAAAAATACTAATCCAACAAGTGTTTCACTTAAGTACCACAAATGTCATGAGAAGATTTTAGGTACAGGATCGGCAACTACTTTCTTTCCTTGTATTTATAAAGTTTTTTTAAGATCTATAAGTCAATATAAGGAGAGGATGTGGCAAAGAGAGCACTATACCTATATACTTCAGATAAATCCTTAGCACAAATGCATTAAAAGCTCTATGTCCAGATAGTTATCAGGCAGATATTTTGAACTCTGAGTGAAACTGGTAGATCTTCATGCTGTATATTATCTTAGCGATCCACCTATCTAGATGTAAAGCTCTAGGAGCAAAGAGGTTAGTCCGCTTTGCAGCGTCACCTCCAAGGAATAGGAGAGAGAGTTGTAGTAATTTCTTGCAATCATCCCTGGGTTGAAGTGTTGTTAGCTGATCCTTGATTAACTCGACAATACATTTCAGTGGATTTAATTGTTTAGCCACGGAATCTTTTATAATTCCAATCTCGTAAGTGTATTTGTCAATCTTGTTTTAGTTTCCTGAAAATCGCCTGAATATATGTATATTTGATCCACTTAACTGCCCCATTAACGTATTAAACACACTATCAATAGGAAGATCCATAATGTGGTGTCGGCAATCTAAGCTGAGAAGGTCTCTTTGTAATTTTTTGTTTTAAGAATAATACAAGCACCAGCTTTAACTCCACTGTTGCTGACTATTGAAAATAAAATAAACAAAGGATGAGGGAAGTAACGTTACAATGTATAGCTGTTAATGAACAAAACTGGCTGATGTTGTTTAACCTCTAAATGTCGACCAAATGAGGTGAAACTTTGATAGGTTGTATTTAATACAAGAAGGAATATTTTAAGAGGGTGGGATTAAAGAAAGCTACAACTTAAATTTTTTCCATGTATAGGATTGCACCTTAATGAATACTATAAAGTAGGACTGTGGTAGGAATAAAGATTTTCAAAAAGCTATTTGTAAGAAAATCTAACTATAGTTTAGATATCATACAAAGCTCAAAACAGACGTCGCACCGGAGTGAAGTTTTTTGTTTAATACTTTATAAAACCAGGCGAATTGAGGCCAGAAGAAACGTTTTATCATATTTTTTAAAATATCACAATTTTTTTTTTAAATAATTATTTTTTAATTAAAAAAACTATTAAACTAAATTTCGATTTAATAAAGTAAATAATTAAAAAGAATGTTGATACAAACGTAGTCTTAGTAGCCCGATTATTCTGGCCTTGAGATATGATCATAATAAGTGAATAGTGTTGATATGGCTTGTATTTTTAATGTTCGATTAAAGTAGATGAATGCGTATAACCCGAACGGGTAGTAAGACGCGGTGCTAATAATAATAATAAAAGTAGATGAATAAATAATTAAAGGGCTTTGGACAAATCCTAGGTGACACAAAAAGTTTGACTCAAAAAATGGTAAACAACGTTTAATATGCATTTGAAATTACAAAATAATCTAATTGTTAGCCTCGTAGATAAAAACAAATCTGATAAACCTAATTGTTTATTTATTCATGAGGTTAATAGGTGTGTGAAAAACTTCTAAATGTGAAGGGCAAATATCTCTTGCCTCAACTTTGAAACCCAGAGTAATCTTAACATTTTCAAAACATCTCGAAGGTAGGAGAACATTTTGATGGGATATAAACATATTTCAAATAGCTAACTAAATTTGACTTATTTCAAAATATAATATTTTTTGAACAGCTATTAAACGGTATTATAACACTGACTAGTGATTAAATGACACATAACGTAAGCATATATACATTCAGATACATCGAAATAAAATATTAGAGTGTGCCGAAAGGGTAGTGAGACATGGCACTAAAGAAAAAAGAGTATTCTTGATATTTCCTCCCAAACCTTTCTCGTTACCTATATGCACTTAAATTATTTGGCTGGGGTCTATCCAACGTAGGAATGGTGGTAAAGTTGGTGCAAGCATTGGTTGAAAGTCCCTAACGTTAACCTATGTGGAAATAAATATTATTATTTTAGTCATACTATATTTTCAATTATAAGTCATTATCAAATACTTCTAATAATAAGTTATTTTATAATTGGCTTTTTAGTAACTAATTTAAATAACAAGATAATAAAGTAATATATTTTTTGCTTGTGGCAGTAATAGATATTGTAGTGCATTAAATAATACACTAAAAGTATTATATTCACACCTTTATAACTGGACAGCATAAATTTTCAAATAAATAAATGTTTTTTCATAACTTTGAGAAAGAGCCATACAAAATATTAGTTTAAAAATAAAATGTTTTAATTCTGTAAACACATATGCATGAATATGGTTTGTATGACGTCATCAACCTCCCTAATATCATCTTGTTCGCCATCTTAATCTATGAAGATGTACCACCCCCCTTCTCCTCTACTGGACAAGGGCAGATGAACACGTACAACAAGGTAAAGAGGGCAAGAAAACAACAAGAAATAATTTAATTGCAGAAGAGCGTTAGGACCACATATTCGTTGATAGGCCTATACTTGGACCTATTCAATAATCTGTCGTCATGAACCCTTCTCAATCACCATCCACTACTATACCTTAATACTCAAAAGGAATGGTACGAGAGTCTTTTGTTTGATCAGCCAAAATTACTTTAAACTTGTTGATGTAAATTAAAGATTGCGAGTCTAATAAATAAATATTTATTTGAGAAAAGATTAACAATAAATATATATATATATGTGAATATATGCATACAAGTAACAATAGATAGTTAGAAGAGAATTACATAAATAAAAAAGAAAAAAGGGTTATGCCCATAACTATACAGAGGCGCTGTATCCATAGCAACCTTGTCCTAACAATTACATTTACAATGTAGCTTTACAAAAATATAGAAAAGGAAAAAGGTTATGCCCATAACTATACAGAGGCGCTGTAGCCATAGCAACCTTGTCCTAACAATTACATTTACAACGTAGCTATTACATAAACAAAAAAGAGGTAAAAGGGTTATGCCCATAACTATACAGAGGCGCTGTAGCCATAGCAACCTTGTCCTAACAATTACATTTACTACGTAGCTTACGGCCCCTTAACGGGCCTCAGCGGCAACCCGCAGTGCGCTTCAGCACTAAACATTACATTTTACAAAGGAAAGTTACGTACGCTTCATAGTTACAAAACATTGGCGTATGACTTTAATGGCAACCCAAAAAGAAAGTAAAATACTTATATTATTCTTAACCCAAATTAATCCAGGCATTCGCCTTGTAAAGGTAAGTTAAAAAAATATACAAAAGGTCCCTCATAGTTTCAATCTCGGGACAACAAGCCGGAAGGGCAAAAACCTCGGCAATATATTTAACAAATTATAAATAGCATTACGTCATGTTAATCTACGTACTTAGCCATTCTTACAATATTACAGAAAATGACAGATGAAAGTCGAAAGGAAATTTAGAATGTACTGGCCAAAAAGAGAATTTAGACCTAACCTATAGTCTATTAAAATAATCTTTAACTATTTTCCAAACAGTAAATTTTGAGTAGTACGGCCGAAATTGAATTTATACCTTTGGGAAAACTCCCATCCTGTGATGTGTGTCCCAGACACGGACAAACCAAGAAGTGCCGCTTAAGGCACACGACATCAGATTATAAGCAATTTTTCTCTGAGAGGAGGGGAACATAGGGGAAGCCAAAAGAACATAGTAGAACATTCACATGAAACAGCGGGATTGGTGGTAAAGAACAAATAGGTCATTGGAGAGACGTCTGGAACATCACGTGATCACCACCTGACCACTTCCCATGGGGCAACGCGAGAAATGCCACGCTCACCACGCCACACCTCCACTGTCTATCAGTTACGCCTTTTCACTCGGGGCGAGAACAATGTGCGCGGGCCGGGATGTTTGTTGACGAGACTTCACACACAGAGACCGAGAAACGGGGCAGTTTTGGTGAGTCTTGTTATGTTCACTCTTCGTAGTTGTAGACTTGGTGTTATTTAACTCATATTTGCTTCTTGCTTGTAACGTTGATCTCAAGCAACGTTACAAAGAAAACGCAGCCTTTTAGGAAATCTCGTTTGTAAAGCAATTTTAATTGAATCACAGATGACGCTTCTACAATAAATAAACATACACAGGGTTATTTTCATAAGTTCATGTATCAATGATGTAAGAACGATTAAAAGAAAACGTAATTAAAAACAAAGTGTTTGTTGTGAAAAAAATTGACTGCTGAAAGTGACAGCCATTAAATGTGGTCTTGCAGAGCTTATGGTTTGAAAAGATACGCGAGAGTAGATCTGGTAACTTTTGCTAGTTGTTAGTTATAAATACGCACACGCCCACGATGGATAGACTCTACCATTGTATCAGGAAACACATTGGTGTTAAAACGAGAGTGTGTCTTAACCAAGCGTGTAGTCAAGGAAAGGGTAAACTTCTGGGGTTAGAGGAGTCTGTACCCTTAAAAAGTAATAAGATATTTTGAATTAATAAAACTTAAAGTGCACAGTTTCAATTCATTAAATTAATTGTTAGTTAGAAAATAATTAATTATTGAGTCATAAATAACTATCATCATACCTATTAATGTTGCAATTTGTGCAAGATGCTACGCAAATGATAATCTGAAATAACTTAATGTGTGTCGGCTGAATCCAGCTATTTTTTCTTGTTCCTCTTCAACAAGAATCGTACTATACGAGCTTGTTCATTTTCTGACCATAGCTTAACAATTTTGTCAACACTCCTATATTATGTGGGTTAGTGTTCAAGCCCCAACTTCTCCACACACTCTCCTCCCATTTGCCCCCTTCACCTCCTCCAAGATTGATATCAATTTGACCGACATCTTAGATCAGTCGGTAGCGTGTATATCTAATAAGCTAAAGGTCATGGGTTTGAATCCCGGCATGGAAGAACAATTTATCATTGGGGAAATGCAGATTTACCCGTTAATAAAGATCAATTGATGGCTGGGGGAGTGGTAGGGGGCGGGGACTTGCTCTGTCTGTTCTAGATTTAAGCTATTTTACAAGTCATGTGCCTTTTTTAATTTTTATTTAAGATTATGACATTACTTACTGGGAAAGACATGACATCCAGATTAGTTCACCTGTATATAGACTATTTGTCGCTTTGGTGGCACAGCGTGTTTTCCCAAATACACTTATAGGGGGTGTCTACTCGTGCCCGCAATGATATGATGTGAGGATAGTGAATATGGATGTGTAGGCCAGTGAGAGTCTTAAACCTAACTTACCAACCCCTGGTAACCATTGGGATAACTCCTCTTAAAGATTAAAACCCACCCAAGATACCAGCTTTGAATCGAACCAGGGACCTCTAGGTTCGCAGCCAGATGCACTGATTTAATCCCCACCCTTCCCCTCTTATCTCCTCTACTCCTAACCTCCCACCCACACAGTTCCTCCATCTACACCACTATTTCTTTCGTCCTGTTCTCAGAACTTCAGAAACATGAGGTCATCTCCTGATGGTCGGAACGACGTCCTTACTTATTACGATCACCACGTGGCCCACACGCCGAGGTAAATTTAGCCCCTCCTCCTGTCCTCCTCTCCCTCCTTCTCCATCTCACGCGCCACTGGTTGCCAGAATCCGTCTCTATTCGGGGCCCCAACACATGACTCGACCAATACACCGCTATTACAACCATCCTGGCGAATAATAAAAAAGGATAGGTGTTTAACTACTACAACGCTCCGGTATTAGTAGGCGCGCATATCAAACCTCAAGTTCGCCTAGTTTGGCTTCATGTTTACAGCGAGGTCAAGGCTCGATTCCCGGGTAGATGTATTTTAATTTTAGCAACGCGTCCTACCACCCGTTTGGGTTATACACTTACGTACTAATTACACTAATGATTTTAGAGACTAGGAAGGTTATATTTAGAGGTAGTGTACCCACATTTGCGTGAATGAAGAGTGGAAAACCATTTTGGAAAAAATATACTTAGTACTCTGCCAAGATTCGAGCCTAAATCTCCATGTCATCGGCAGCCATTTCTACTGCGATAGTAGCGCCTTAGACTATGAAGTCACCGAAGTGGTCTTGATTTAGTATGCTGGGGCAGGGCTTTCTTAAAGTATCTCCTACCCACCCCCACTCCTTTTCACGCACATGTGGGCATATTTATTAATATCAATTTTACCTTACTCGTACCTATACAATTAGTGTAATTAAATGCGGATATCCCAGAAGGTAAAACAAAAATATAAACGGTTATTTGAACACACTAAAATATTCTCCTACTAGTCACTGACAGAGTTGGGCTTGCTCTTTGTTTTTTAATTATTTCCTTTAGTGCCACACCTGTTATTGGATAAGGGGGAGGTTTTTTTCTAAAAAAGCTTAAACGCATTGGTGGGTATGGTAAAATCACAGCAATAACACACATGTAGAGAACCACCCTAAGCTCTACTGGCTGAGAGTCAGACCTTGTCCCTTCCCTCATCATAAACCCAATCTATTGCGAGCCTGACACATTAAACCACGTGATCACCAGTGATAGAGCATTTTATTTTGAGGTGGCTCGACCGGTACTAAATCTACAAATCTGTGGACTGGAGAAAGATTATCCCAAAGTTATTATTTACACAGCAGGCTGCAGGCTTTTAATTAAATTTCAAATCGTTTAAATTTACCCTTAGAATAGTTTGCTAAAGGGAAGTAACAATACAGCTGGTAAAAATCACTAAAATAGTACTGATAATAAATAAATATGGAATTTTCAATCTTTAATATAAAGATAAAATATTGTAATTGTGAAAACTTTTGACTCCAAGATTATGATGAATCTTTACGTTTTAAGTGCACCTGACCCCAAAAAAATACCTTAGGTTCTTCTTCGAGGTACAGACAGACAGACGGAAATGCAAACACCAATTTTTTGGATTCGGGGGTCATAAAACATCAAAATTCATCAAAATCTCGAGTTTGAATTTTTTTTTACGATCACAATACGCTCTTTACCTGTAAGATAGCGAGAAAGTAAAAAGTGGATTTTACAATTTTGTCTGTCTGTTTCTCTGTCCTTAGATCAAGAGCTGAAACGTTTTGATGCACTTTGGTAAAACGTTATCTTAAAATATGTTATACTGTATCACGTTAACTTGAGAAATTTTAAAAATAGTGATGTTAACCATCACATTAAGGATGTCATAATTTAATTTTTTTCACGAACCGCGTATCACTAACCATTCGGGTTATACGCTTGTGTATTATTTATCTCCCCTTTTGTTAAAAGGGGAGATAAATAATTAACTTGAAGTTATTATTGCTGTACTTCAAATTGAGAATAATAGGAGCACATTAATATATTGGCTTGTAACTATCTCAGTTGGTAGGGGGTGGTAGCGCTTCTGTCTACAAATTAATGGTCTCAATTTCGATTCCCAGAATGCCTTATATATGTATTAATGGTGAAATTATATCTTCCTCAATGGTTAATGAGAATATTTCCTCTGGTCCCCAGTCATCAGCGTCCCGGGTCTTGGCGGGAATCGAGACATTGGTGGCTGGGAGACAGTCTAAAATGTCTGTTCTATGATTATGTTAGTTTGTAAATCGTATTTTGATGGAATCCTTTGATTAAGAAATAGTAGGTTAAATACCCTTAGTAAATAATATAATAGTAAACATCTTGAATGTTAAGTCCAAGTGTTTGGTTCTATTTTAGAGGTATTTAACCTTTTTGTTCACGTAGGCCTAGACCTAGGTATACTATCTCTTTAACTTTGTACCCTCGTAGATATTGGAGCATAGTGTTAGTTATACATAATCTATCATTTACATCTAAAATAAATTACACCCAAAATAATGCATTAAATGATAAGTTCTTGATGATAAATATTTACAGTATGTGCATTTTCTTTAAAATCTTACGTGTCCTTTAAGATGTATTCACGCACCAAGGTTGAATTTTCTCTTTTCTAGACTATATGTCTACTGTGTGTGAGAGGGACTGGGATGCAAACTGCCCAACGCAGAGCCTTGAGACTCGTTACATACGCAAAGCAAGCCCACATTTATTAATAATTGGATTGTTAATTCAAAATATGGTTTTCGTCAAATTGGCTCAACATTTCCCTTTGAAACTAAAGAATTTACTTGTAAGTTTTATAATTTAAAAACATACTATACAAAGGTAAAATTAGTTCATTTTCAACATTTCAATGAAATTTCACAGTTCTTAGATCAAATGGTTATATATATATATATATATATATATATATATATATATATATATATAT
>CABFOW010000165.1:59316-162787 GCA_902141385.1 Timema californicum
TATATATATATATATATATATATATATATATACCCTTTCTTAAATAAATAAAGTAAACTTTTAACTTTATGGTATCCGCATTCTTTAAGGCGTGACTATCGTGGTAGACTAGACTGCCGACGACAGGAAGATAGGCGTCCGAATCCCGGTCGGATCTATTGATTGTTTTTTTCTTTAAAATTATTTTCCCATTCCCTCCACGCAAATGAGTGTACTCTTCCTCTTAATTCAACCTTCCTCATCCTTAACTCATTAGGGTAATTAGTACATGTGCGTATAGCCTGAGTAGGCAAGTAGTGCTAAAAAAACAAGATTACAACAAACAATTTTAAGATAATTGAGAATAATTTTTAGTGAAGTTGATATTTCAAAGTTTCCACTACTATCAGAAATAGCGCAGCGGGAGGATATTTCCCTTAAAGTAGTCAAACCACACTCTTAATGACTATAATACAATAAATCTCAGCCGTCTGTGCTATTTTATTGAGGTTATGTCTGAAACGTAAGGTCATAAAGAAAATAATGTTCTATAAATTGGCAAACTATAGTCCATTTCCTTCTTTATTAGTTCATAAGGTGAAACCGTCCAGCCCTTAAAACTCGTCCGGTTCTGCGCATGACGTCAGCTTAGGGGGACTTGCTTTACTGCGAACATTGCGCGCTGTGGCATGTTATCGAGTTTTCTTAGATTTCAACAATATACCCTGTCTAAATCACTACGGAATAATGTAGAAGTATGTAGCGATCTTTTAGAATGCTTGTAGCAAGAATAATAGGGATGTGAAATAATAAAACTACATATATTTTAACATCATTATGCAAAGTGAACAAACTTGTTAAATCCTTTAAACAAGGATAATAAAAACAATAGATTAATATTTTACTACTCAAAATATTATGATGCACACGTTAAATAACACGTCTTGTTCCAATAACTCCATCAATATTAGATTAAATTATGAGTGTCAAACAAAATTCTTGACCTGAACGAATAAAGCACAACAAAAACTTATATTGGTCACAACAAAAAACAATACAAAATATCATATGTAACCAAGAAAATCAAAGAACATTCAGAATATTTTATACCATTATTAAGTAAACTTATATTCCTCTTTCATTATAAACACCTATATTATAACTGCAATATTAGGGCCAAATTTATTAACTCTTTTGATTTTTTTAAATCTATGATTGGAAATCACTATTTTTCCTTTCTCATATAAATATAAAATAATGCAATCGTGAAATTTTTCAACCTTGAAATTTTGACGAATCTTTGCGTTTAATATGCCCCAAGCCCCAAAAAATGAAGTTAACAACTATATATGTCCCTGGGTCTTGATCCTAAAATATTGAATGAAATTGATATTTAATATGGCTATAGCTCAGGATATTTATTCAGACTCTAGCTTTTAAATTAAGAGTAATTTAATGAAAGGTTATTTGTTTAAATTTCAATTTTTTTTACAAGTGCTCTAGCGATTTAGTTTAAAATGGATATCTAATGAGTGTTTATCTGACGATAAACACTGAACACTTGTTTCTCTGGTAAAAAAACAACAACACATTTATGAGAAATTTACTAATGAGTAATGGTTAATTTATTCCAAATAGCTTTGTCTTTATACATTTTTGGGGATAATAAAGTAAAATAAGACATTGCAAAGACTTCTGGAAATCTTCTTTTGCAAAATGATCAAAACAGATTGTGGCTGGATGGAAATGTTATAATTAGATTAGAAGAAATAGTCTAATTTAATGAATAAATAATTTTGTAAATATAAAAATTAAAAATAAATTATGAAGGAAACAATATTAAATTATTTTAAATATTTAACAAGACTTTTACAAAATACATAAAATTAGAAATTGTATCTTATTATTTTTCCTCCACGTCCATCTGGGTTATAGGCATTTAATATGGATATGAGAAATGTAAAATTTAGAGGATATATATATGTATACCATCATATTAATACGAAGAGAGGAGGAAGCCATTTATGAAAACCCACCCTTATCACACTCAGCTGAGAATCAAATTTCATCCTTCACCCTCAATAGCAAACAAGAATAGATTGGCTTGACCAAGGCTAAGACCATGTGATCACCTATGCCTGTTAAACTAAACAATCAAATCCCTTGGTGTACATCTACGACAGGAGTTTCAAGCTTAAACATGCCAGAAGGCCAACCCTCGGAATCTAGTGGCGGACCACAATATAATCGTATAATTTCTGTCAATCTATGCAAAAATGAGAAAAGGTATTTAATTGTGAATGAAATAATAAGTGATAATTTAAACATGTTTAGTTACATATTAAACGAATTTTCCAACAAAAATATACTCTTTGCTAAGTCAATATAATACAGCAAATGCAAGGAAGAAGTTATTTAGAGTTTTTATGGATTTATTCCCAAGCTAGTCCAAACTTTCCGTTTCTCGGATAAAAACACCAAACTTTACTGCAGTTGATTATTTTCGCAAGAAACTTCGTGGGCCATCAGTAGGGAATACGAATTATTATAGTGCAGCTTTAAAATTTTAAAATACTGACAACTGGTAATAAATTGTAACAACGGCAGAGAAACAATGAAAATATAATACATTCGAGTTCAAATTATAACTTTTTATAAATACAGGTCTACGAATGCTAATACAATAGTAGGCTCTTACGCAAAATATTAACAAAATTAATTAATATATGTACCCGCTTCAGTTGTCAAATCCCGGAAGTGGGGCCCTTTCTTAAATTGTTTTATACACTCCCTCCACGCAAATACGGGTACATTTAATCTAAATTCAACCATCTTCCCCCTAAAATATTTTCGTAGTTAAATATGCATATAGTTCAAAAGAGTAAAAATACATGGTTACACAAACACATTTATTTAAAAATAGCTTCTACATGATTTTGGAATTTGACTGGATTGACGGCGATTATAAGTCTTGAAGAACCCGTAGTGCAGCTTATTATTACTATTAAATTATAGATGATAATATATTAATGAATATTTGTACAATTTATCTATAAATCATCAAACATTGCCATATTATATTTGTTAATATAGTCAGAGAAAATTGCTTACAAGTTTTCAGATTAAATTTGTCCTAGCTCTTACATACTACTATCCACTTTCTTTTATTAAGTTCATCATTCGGAAAACTAAGATATTTAATATTGCAGCCAAACTTGGCATGATTCCTAATTTTAAACATTTAAACACACTAAATAGGTGGTATATTTTAATTGTTTCCCTCAAGTTGTTCCATCTAGAGCTACCCAACTCTCCCGAAGCTGACGTCACGGCAAGAAGGAAGGAGGGGGAGAACATGAGCACGGTTTCACCTTTTACTTCTTCACACCACGGGTTTGACCCGTCCATCGGACGGTTAAGCAACACCAAAACTATATCAATTTAGAACGTTCAACATCTGACTGTCCACTAATTGATAGTTTCTTGTCGTACAATTTTAGGCTAACTGTGGTAGTCACAAACCAATAATGATAACCAATAAACTAAACTAAATTAAAAATTAGGTACAATATATTAAATTGTCCACAAACTGAATGCACAAACAAATGCAATACACTAACAACATAATTATTTACCTAAGAACGATAGTAAAATAAGATGAACTAATAGACATTGCCACAGAAATATGTTGGTGAAAAAAAGAGCATCACAGTTCATCAAAAAGCATAAACGAATAATATATTATGTTACAGAAACTTATTGAATAATAAGCATCATGGTTTTACAAAAAGCATCACAACTCACCAATATATGTCACCACAATTGGTTTATTTTAATTTTTATTCTAGATAGACAATAATTTATCTTCAATTTTCACCTTTGTCATCGCAACTCTAATGGACCCCTTTAAAGTTATATTAATTTTTGTATTCGTTTATTTTTAATTTTGTTTCATCTGCCTATAAAAAAAAATCAATCAAATTTTACACCATAAGGAGATTTTTTTCTATTAGCTATTTACCGTCCCCCTTTGTGTGGACTCCAAACTATTCTGCTTTTATGGTTTTTATAGAGTGGTCCCTTTAAAAATTTGGCAAACTTAGATTTTCTTTCATGCATAAAGAAGATTTTATAATATTTTTAGTAATATTTGATCTATTAGACTATTACCCAATTCCCTACCCTTTTTTAGCTCCCACAATCCATTTTTTTAATTAAAATATTTATTGGATTATCCTATATGGTTAATTTACGTGCTCGCCAAATTCAATTTTAAGCCACACCAAAATTTAAATTTTCTATATTAGCTATATAATTTTCGAGCTCATCCATTTCCTGGGCCATGCTTGTGAAGTTCGATATGTTCAAACGTATTTAAGCTCTCCTTGAAGGTCTATTGACTTACATGTCGAACTTACACCCTATATCACACCAACAACTGGTTTTAATATTAGTTTTAGGAATCTATAAGGAATAGCCTACCTATTGCCTATTTACTGCTTCTTCATTTAGAGATTTAAGGATCAGACCCTAATTATTTTTTTGGGTGGTTCTTATACCCCCCTGAAAAAATTCAATATTCTACCACACTGAAAAGTAATTATGTATTATTTTAGTTTTGAGAATTTTGAAGAATAAAAAACCACCAGCCCCATTTCCAAATAGTAAATATTTAATACTTTTATTTTAGTATTGGAGTAGTTTCTCTACATTCTTGGTAAATATATGTTTTTTGTCTCACCTAAAAGGATTTATTTTATTTTTATTTACCACACTACCCCCCTATTTTCTACATTTAAAATCTTCAGTCTTTTATATGATTTTGTTTGAGTTGTCTTTATACCTTCTTGCAGAATTTCAGTTTTCTACTACTTAAAAAAGTTGTTGTGTCTATTATTTTTGGAAATAGTAATCTTCCCCCATCCCTATTTAAATCACTCCTACCTATAAACTTTTAATTATGAAACGCATATGGCTATCTGGAGTTTTTCTTCTATTTTCCTGCTAAATATTATCTACCACACTTAAAGTGTAATTTTTTGTTTATATAACAACCCCCCTTCGTCCCTCCCCCCTTCCTTTTCTTTAAGTCCTAGTAAAAAAAATTAGCATCTTCAGTACTTATTATTATTATTATTTTTTACCTGCATGCTGAATTTAAATTTTCGACCACACTTGGCAGTAGTTGCTTACTATAAGTTTCATGACATTTTTAACTCCACCCCCCTTTTCTCTAACTCACTCTAAGAAAAATAAAATTGTAATATTTATTTGGTTATCTGGAATTGTCTCTCTACCATTATACCAAATTTTAATTTTCTACTTCTTCTAATTCTTTTTTCTAGTTATAGGCCACAAATTTCCATCGACTCTTTTCTAAAAAATTTTTTTTTTGTTATATGGGGTAATCTCGCCACCTTCCTGCCAACCAAAATTTCAAGTTTCCAGGTCCAGGGTTGGGGTAAGTACGAAAATGAATGAGTCAAGGAGTGAGCGGCTATTATTTCCTTTTACATAAATTAGTACAGGAAAATTAAATGACAAGTTAATAATTATAAATTGGATGAAAATTTACACACATATTTTAAAATACCTACTTTAAAAGAAAATGAATCTTCCGTAAAAATTAAAAGAAGATTTTTTTTTATAAAGGGAGGATAATGGGAGGAAAGGCTATTTCGAAAAATGACAGTATTCTCAAATTTGTCCCGTATACTTATTTAAAGCTTATAAAACAACCTTCAATTTAGTTTTTCTTTGCTTCTGTACTATAAAATTAATATTAAACGTCATATGACTCTATTTAATAATTTCCTTGTTTATATATATATTAATATTATTACTATAAATATTTTTTGTGTACACTTCATATGCTTGTCTAGTATTTATACTTAATTTCAGCCCCATAAAATTATTACTTTACGTTAAAAATGGTACGAAAAAAGCATAAAATATCAAGTTCCCTTATAGATCGTTAACTATAACTATTTTAAAACATTGTCTTGTAAACATTTTAAAATGAAATGTTGATGGTTGAATGACCTTATTAACAGATTTCTTTCGATTCCACATCCCTGAATCTACAGTCAATGAATAAAGTAATGACGCATTGGTAAATTCTTCAGACTAATAAAACTTATATATCTATGTCACAACGTGGAACAGACATGGAATATTCTTAATAAATGAAGGATATAAAAATTGTTGAATATTTCAAATAGTCAAAGTATATGTTTATTCAACCAAGTGCATCGGGGAGTTTCTATTTACGGGTATCTCACAACAACAAACTGGTACAACTAAGAATTTCCACACCATCTGTACAGGTACATTGAAACTGTTCACCATCTAAATTTCAAACTCTAAATGTGAATCTTGCACTAAGAGAGCTCTACCGACCAAAATTTTCACTTAAATCCAACCGTCCACTCGGCAAAAGACGCCTGTGCCATCTACCAAGGCGGATGAAACTGGACCGATTTAAAACCATGACTTGTGCTGCTTGCAAAGAGGAGCGGATGAATCTTTCACCAGCAGAGAAACTCGCATTCCTTACTTAGAGCCGCGCAGGTTTCTCATTACTCTCAATATGTTGGCAGTCTGAACGTAAACAAAGCCCACGTAGCTTCAGGTTAAAAATGTATTTTAAGGAGATGGAGGCAACAGATTGGAAATTAAGGTCTCCATTTGAGACAGAAAACTTTATTGGTGACACTATAACTACTATCTACCACCCCCTCTATTTTTATAATTAAAATCACGTGTCCTTACAAATTGGTTATACAACCACTTAATTTATGGGGTTTAGATGAGGGGGTTAGTTCACGCTGAGTGCACCCACATTACTGAAAAGGTGGGATGAAAAAAAATCAAATTGGGGGAAACAGCCCCCATTTCATCCGGATGAGATTTGAACCTCCTCCTCCTAGTCAATAGCAATATTTTCCATTTCTAGACTGACTCCTTAAACCAAGTGATCACCGGTGATGGTGCTAGATCTCTTGCCTGAGCGACGCACACCTGAACACATGTACAAAAAAAAACGTCCGTCTCGTTTTGTCCAGTTGCCAGACAGAGGTTGGGGGTTATAATTCCGTCTTTCAATCTCCCTTCAAGCAAATTAGGGTAAATTTCCTCGAAAACGCGATAATTCCTTTTGTGTAATTAATTCATATGGTCTGGAAGGGTAGTAATACACGACAGGGGGAAAAAAGTTATACAAATTTGTACAGAGGCATTTTAAAGAGAAATATAGATAACATTAAATTTTTAGACATTTATGAATTAAGGCACCAATATTAACAGGCAATTATTAATATTAATATTGTTACTAAAATTTAACTCGAACAAAAGCGTATATTATTATTTGAAGTAATTTAAGTCCACTTTCTAAACACGCAGACTATTTTATAACCACATGACTAGAAAAACTGAGTGATAATCTAGAACCTTACATATTTGTTATAACCTATATACGGTAGAAGAGCTTGTAAGCGACCACTGGAAAAAGTTTTTTTTAATGTAAACATTGTCTGAAATTAGCTAATGTCATCATATCAGGAAATAATTAATATTTTCCTGGTAATCAATAATATATCTAACTATCAATAATAATTATTTCCGAAAAGTTTGACATTAGTGACTTTTAGGCAATGTTTTCAATAAAGAACCTTCTGCAAGCTGTCAGTTAACACCCCTCCTAATCTCATTATGAAGCAACTAACATGAAACCATTCGGGTACAGTATAGCTACCCCTTCTAAATATGATGTAAATCTCTAACATGTATTAAATGCGGGACAGATTAGCTCCATACTCCACCCCATTCTTCTATGGTAGTGAGTTTTTTTATGGTCCATGTAATACTATCCTTTCAGGATATACTCATACTAACACTAATAGTGTTGTGACAAGGTATGACAAGCTTGAAAACATACCCATATTTGTGTGGGAGGCTCATTTTTTCTTAAACCACCCTTAGGATTCTGAACCTGACCTCATCAGCAGAAATCAGTATATTGCAATTGTGGGTCCTTAGACTAAGAGATCACCGTTACAATTACTGGTGAACCTTTTGTGAATGATAATCATGCCATACCACATTTTTTTTAAAACCCACCTTTTTTTGATATATACAATCTATTTATAAAATGGTTTGTACAGTACATCCTACTATAGTTATGTGCCATAACCACAACAGATGGTTCGTACATTGAATCCTGATTATATATTGTTCTGTCTTAACAAAGCGAAATCATTTACTTTAAGGTAATTAAGTGATACATATTTTACTCCTATTTAAGGAAGTGAAGATTGAAGTTTGGACTTTAATACCACACACTTCTCAGGAGTAAAACGCTAGAATAATAAAAATATAATTACTACGTTCTCACGTGACACCAAGCCCCGTTACGTGATAACTGGTCAGTGTTTGCATGAAAAGCCATCAAAATGTATGTATATGCTCAGTAGAGTTCAAAAAGCGTAGTTAAGGCTGCTATAAGCTAATGGTTTTCTGACTAGTAATGGTTAAATAAAGACATATTATGTCGGATATTTTAGTGACCTCAAGATTGGTAGTATGGGTCAGTGAGTCATTAAGCGTAGGCTGACTATACTGTTTAAAAAAAATAGATTTATGTGCATGCAAATTAACCCATAGATGTAAAAATAAGTGTTCTAAGAAGATAAAATATGCTCTATAACCGAGGTATTAAACCTGGGGTACGTGTAATCACGATGATAGGCGAAAACATCTTATGGGGCAAGTACAAACTAAAAAAAAAACTAAAAAATAGATGTACACATAACTATTTCCCAATTAATACATTGTTTTTGATTCAATTTATTTTAAATATAAATGATAGAACATAGGTAACCAGCATGATACACCAACAACTTTGGGGGTACACATTTGGAGATATATTGGATCTGGGTTTACGCAAACAAAAGAAGTGAAATGCCACTGCTCTATAAAATGTATAGCTATTAATTTTTCAAATCTATCTTTCATTGACTAAAATTATATGAAAATCTTTGTTAAATGGTTTGAACATAATATTTATCATTTTAAATACCGTATTGCAAATTATTTATTTAAGTACAGATTAAATATTTTCAGTGTGAATAAATACAAACACATTTACATGTACTAACCTCAATTCTTCAATCCTCAACTTGGACGCATTAGCTATTGTTAGTATTATTTTCACTATTCTTATTACTTTTATTTTTATTATTACAAGTATAATTTATTTATTTTACTATTAATACAAATATTTTCCAAACTTCTTTTAGCAAACTATGCACTAGCGGCTAGTCTATGTGCAAAATACAAAAGAAAAATGCATAGCCAGGGCAGTTAAAAACATGCTTATGTAGCTTACATCTAATTAGACTTTACAATCAATGTTAAAATAAAAATATGTTATGTCCTTCGCCGCTTCTCTAATTAAAATCAATAAAGAAACAGCAAAGACCCGTTAAATACTTTCAATAGAGCTATTCAAAAAAACCTTTCATTAAAATTATTACAAGCTATGAACAAACAAACACACAAATACTTGATACTCTAGACCAGAGAGTCGATAACCTTGTTTAGTCCCGATCGACTTAGAAGCCTACCTAAGTTTACGTGATCACCAATCAATTGTTCCTTTACATTAATTTTGATTATATTTTATGCATACGCCTTTTATATTTATTACTTAAAATTATCCTTTCCTCAGTAATTATTTTCCTTCTAAATAGAACGGCAATATAATTGTCTATAGATAAAATGTTTTTTTTTTTTAATTAAGCTACCTACTTTTCTTATAAATATTATTCAGTTGCATAATAACTATAGAACTATTATGAAACATAAAAACGCGGGTACTTCTGAATACTGGCTAGTCACCAATGGCAATGTTTTTCCAGCTCGACATCATTTTGGATTGTAATGATTTTATTTAAAATGTAGCAGAATTGAGATGAATACAGACAGAATGAACTTTCCAGGATTTATCTTCAACATCAGCAAGAGTAGATTTGTTTAAAATAAATATTACAGCTGGTTCTGGTTTTTCAAGCTTCGTGAATCTTCAAGCAAACTCCATTAAATGATTATCGATGATTTTGAGTGTTTTTCGGGTACTAAGTTTTTGTAATCCCAATGATTGATCAGCCTTTTGAAGGAAATATTGTTTTAAATCTATCTTATAAACACCAGTTCACCAAAATGTCAATTTTCTTTAAAATGGACAAACCGCAAAAATTACGTATATGAATTTTTGGCTTTACCTTACAGTTCCAAATTTAGTACATTCAGCTATGGTATCAAAATGGAATTCGAAATTTATTAGAAATCCCGGATTCCCCAACTCAGGGTAGTAGAACATATCCATATCTACTTGATGAAATCTTTTATTTCAGAAAGTAGCTCTTTGAATCGCAGGAGGAATTTTCCTTTATCTAGCATCCACGGGAAGTTGTTGTCTAAACTGAGTCCATTTATTCTGTAAGCTCTCTGACCTATCTCCACATTTAATGATCGTGTACTGTTAACAATTCCTAAAACAACCTTCATAACATTCTATATAAACGAGAGTTTTTGGCAAAAATCCTTGAGCGTGAATTGTGTACTGACAGTCCAGAAATGACTGTTAATCTGTTTGATACTAAAGAAAGACAGTCTTTATGAATGCCTGTCAATTCACGAACACCATCTATCTTTATGCGGGTCAATTTTTTATTAGTCCAAATCTCTTAGAGCATGCAGTTCTTAAATTTGGCCAAAATATCTGCTCTTGTAGTTATTCCTGTTTTTAAAAGGACTTTTAAAAATCCTCCTTTATTTGAAAAAACCATTTAAGGTTGTTTAAAAAATAAATATATATATTTATATATAATAGTGAATTGTGCCATCAATAGATCTTCAGTAATCAATCTGTGTACTATTATGAAAGAAAAGGATTCTAAATCTGTCTTAAGTTGTTTAGTTAATTATGTGGCCATGAACTCGAATAGATGTGTCACATTGCACAATGGTAGTTGGAGAGAATCAATAGTAGTTACAATTATTTCCTTATTTTAAATTCAACAAATAGTTATGTAACGCTTCAATAAAGGCCTCCTTCAGGAACTCGCCAACGTTGAAAGGCCTTTTCTTCTTAGCAAGCGTATGTTAAACTTTGAACGAAGCTACAGTAGCAGCAAACCCCGCCACTAAAAGCCTAATAATACCTAGGAAAAGAAGCGGGTTCATTGCGTTAATTTTTTTTAAAAGCCAAGATTCCTACAAAACTGTTTGGATTGCTTGTAAATGTCAGTCTAAACCTGCACTTTCTTCTTACTCACTCTTCATTGGCTTATTAGACACATCGCCACTAAGGGCCCCAGTTTCTTAGTCAGACTAAGCACTCCTCACGTGTAGTTTTAAGCTAAATACAGGTCAACAAATACCTAGAACAGAATAGATTGGGCTGGCTTCATATGCAAAACTGGCCCATGCCATTCAAGTTTAGGTAGGTGTAATCTAAACTAACACTACAAGTTATGAGCGATCAAGGTTATTTTGATCATTCTAAAAAATATGTTAAATAATTTTATATATTTTCAAGCTAAGATCAACTTTTAACAACGATGTAGTTTTCTTATACGACCGACTGAAAAATGCCGTGCGATCAACCGGTCGATCGTAATCGAGTGAATGCTGACGTCTGTTTTAGAAAATGTTCAAGACATATAAAGTAATTAGCCTCATTGTAGATGTATATTATTCCGCATAATAAAATTTGGCAAAACACGCAATAGTAAGAACGCGGACAAAATAGATCTTTCTCGTACTGTTTACTTTGTTCATTATAGGAAGAATATGGCCCGAATCTCGCCCGGGTGCACTGAGGTTGTTTTTAAAATGGTTTCCAACCCTCCATCCACGCATATATTATTAAATCAATTTTAATTATATACATTCCTCACCATAACTCCATTAGTATAAAATATTAGAATGGGACATGATGCACAAATCAAATACATATATCCGTGTTCTTGGTTAAATTTGGAAATTACGAGTGTGTTTTCATGACTTGGTAAATAAAGACTAATGATAAGTATCACAATATAAGAATAATTTAAAAATAAATTTTATGACATCACTTTTTCAGGTTCAAGCAGCGTTGAAGAAATGTTAGCTTATGATGTTTCGGGTTTTATAACTAAAGCCGAAAAGTCGGGAGCTACTAGTTATTCAACGGGGCTCCAGCCCAAAAACATTAATTTCAATTAAAACCTGCACCACTAAAGCATTGAAACATAGTATATTATTAGTACAGTCTATTTGCCAATTTGTGAAAATTTTATTAATATAAATAAACTATATTGAGATAAGTTTTCCTATGAAGGTAAACTTTATTTTAATAATAATATGAAACACAATTCATATTTAAATAAGACTGGCAGAGATTATTTTTAGATTCTAAAGTTTTAAAAATTGGTAAATTTTTCTTCAAAAAGTAAGTAATAGGGCCTATAGTTTTATTTATCATGTAAATCACACCCAGATATACATTTCTAACAAAATAATTAGATACATTTTCAAATAAATTAATTCTAATAAGTTAAAGATACACAGTCACATCTGAATATCAAGTTTGGACAAGATTCATAAAACCGTTTTGGCTGCACTGCAATCTCATATATAGACAGATATAAAACCAGACAGATGAACAAACTAACAAGAGAATGTTCTATCGTCAGATTCCTATTTTGGAAAACTTGGGGCCACATAAAATGTCAAGATTTATCATAATATCAAGTTCAAACAGTTTTATGATTTTTATGGTATGAAAGTAAAAAGGGCTGCCAGATAAATTATTAGTATTAGTACCACATATTACTACCTGTCCGGGTTATACGCACTTACGCTTATGTGTAATTGTAGGGTGATTATGAGATGAAATGGAAGACCTACAGTTTAACGTGGGATCAGAACCACGGTGGAAGCCTGGCACTCCACACATTCACAAGTTGTGATTAATACACGTCTTGTCAGAGGTGAAGGAAGGGTTTTGCAATCATATAAATCTGTGTTGTGACCGAGGATTGAACCCCGGGCCCTCAGCACATAAGTCTGACACCTTACCCCTCGACCACCATGTCACCATTCACCAAAGAAAGACTATAGTATCTTTGGACGATTTCTTAGCTATAATCAATAATTAGATTAACATTATTTACATATCTAGGATGAATCATCCACATGGTTGGTCAGAGTATACTTGGTTGTTCATGATGGAGTTTTGACATGACAAGTGTGTACCCATCACTCAGAACGAGAAGGCTGCTCTGTATTACTTCATCGGTGTATATTTTCACGGCAGTATTTCTGGAGTGAGCGGGAGGCTGCTTTGGTAAAAATGGCCAATGATTAAAATTTAGAGAAGGTCGATCAAAGTACCTTTCAGCATTACAAGCCGTGTATCATCCAACCCTCAAAAATCATTACAAGACCGTAGCCTCAGACGATTTTAAGATGGAAGCCTTACAGTCCTATGAGGCACAATTTTGAGTCTAGGATGATAAATAAATAATTTAATTCAAAATTGTGATTTCATCCTTTTCCTCGAACATTAATATTCGTAACGCTAGAGTTGAATGTTTTAAAGTCCATATTAAATAATTAAATATAATGCTAAATAATATTACTTTTAAACAGGTATAGGCCTACCAGCTGCAAGTTCCCTGCTTTGTCTGGGTTAACATTTATAAGCACAGCTGTGATACTTAGGTCCAAAGCGTCAGGTTCGTTATGGATTTAAAACTAAACACAATACGTTAGAGCTTTTGAATAAAACACAAATAATCCTGATCAGCACATAATGATGTGGACGTTAACGGGGGACCACCATTACATCGCATGTCCATTACATCGCGTTTTGCTAGGATAGTGGGCCTGACTCTCAGCTCAAACTCTCACTTTGAAGTTAGGTCTGGTTGTAAGGTTAGTGTTCTGGAGTCTCACCTCATGTTCATTACATCGCGTTTTGCCTAGATAGTGGGCTTGACTTTGAGCTTATACTCTCACTTTGAAGTTAGGGCTGGTTGCGAGGGTAGTGTGCCTGACTCTCACCTCCGACTCTCACTATGAAGGTATCGCTGGTTAAAAGGATAATGTGCCTGTCAATCCTCTCTGACTCTCACTTTGAAGGTGGGGCTGGTTGAAAGGATAGTGTGCTTGTCTAAAAAATATAGCTCTCACTTTGCAGGGGGAAGGGTCGGCTGGTTGAGATAATAGTGTAACGGATTCAAAATTTAAATAAACATCACCATGAACACTATGCCTAGGCAACTGGATCTATAGCACTCCTAAAATAAATACACCATAGTTTTGTTTTCTACTTCTCTGAAAAAATTGTCTAGATAAAAAGGTATATTTTTAATTTGTAGATTATATTCGTATTTTATTATTTCATCTTTGCTTTTCATTGCACCACAACAATTTGAATTTACAAATTCAAATCTCCTAGTTTTTTAAGTACATTAGATTTCTGTCAAGGTAGAAACTCTCCTCCTCCATTGTAGGGTCAAAGCAAAACTCTCCTTAGTGGGAATGGCTTGTCTAAAGTTAGTGTCTTGTTTACGTATTTTTGGTCCAATTATTTGAAATTAATTTTCGAACTCACTTTTGGACATCCAAAATAAATTTCTGAAGCCATCATTACATTTGTATTAAAGCTTCAAAACATTGACCTCATCATGTATTAGATCCTCTATCAAATCCCTACCACTGTCATCTGCCGTACTTCTACTTTGAAGACCAGGTCATAGAAAAATTCTTATTTTATTCGGTAGTTTTGATTTTTGACACAATGATAGTGAGTATAGTGAGTGTGGCACAGCAATAAGTACGTCATCTTCGTCAAAATGTTGCTTCTGACTTGATATTTTTCTCTGTTCAATGGGGACGAGGGAAGCCAATCCGCTTGTTACTTGACACTTGTCGATCGACAATATTGACTTAGTGGGTACGTAGCTTGATATATACACACAACGTGACGCATGACGCAGCTGGCATACGTTGCAACCTATATTTAAAAAAATGAAGCTAAGGTATATAAAAGTATATGTATAGCCTATGTTTGTCCGCATAGTATATGGAAATCATACGTGATAGTCATAACTAAATTGGCTCAGCGGTAATTGAGTTTGTTTCAAGTATATAAGCCCACAAACTCACAAATGAACCATTTTATATTAGTGTAGGCCTAATTTTTTGTGAAAATTATATCTAGATAATTTGAACCCAGGTTATCACGCCGTAATGACGGTTATATTTGTAAGCAAAGTCTCAGTGGTGGAGCTACATTTCAAAAGCCCCCCTTTGCAATAAATTCCCATTCCTAAAAAAATTATACACGATGAAAGATAAAAGTATGTATAAAATAATCAGGTCGAGTTCTTTAAATTTTGGATAATTTAATGTAATGCCACCATCACTTGGACAGTATAACAAAATATAGGTCTACAGAAAGAAAAGTGAATACACTTTTTATATTCTTTTCACTTTGTGAAAGGTATTAACCAATCTCTTCTTACTGGCTTTGGCCAGAGAAAAGTAATTTACTAAAACACGAATGCCAATTTCCTCAGTCTCTTTAGCACTTACATACTTATTAAATCACTAATTTTTTTTTATAAATTTGCAGGTTATATTAAATTCTTAGATAATAAATATTAAACCAATAATAACTAAATAATTATAAAAATAAATAATAAACAAATAGCATGTTTATGTAACCATGTATATTAATAGTTTCCTTGTCTTACGAGCTCCAAATATGATTCAGATAAAGGAGCTAGTAAATCTATTCGATGCACCATACCATTTTTCTACAAAATGGTTCTATAACATTATTATTTCATTTATGCTCTTTGATGAAATGTTATGTTCATTTTTATATTATGTCTATGCAACATTATAGATTATTTTGTTCAATATATCTTACAAGCTTTAAGTAGATGTCTCCATTTTTAATAGTTAAGGTATCGTTAAAGTATGTGCTTTAGACCATAATAAAAGAAGTCTATACAAGAAAGTATGTATTGTTTGAAATAATTTACATCTAATACATAAAAAAAACTCTAAGGTCTGTCTGTACATTCGAATTTTTTGGGAGTTTCTATTTTTTTCTGACTAGCATAAATAGTAAAAAGACTAAATAATACATTATTGGAATTTTTGACTGTATGTCTGTTTGTTGAAAGTAAATTTCTAAAGTAATCATTTCGAGACGGGACTTCTGTATACACCTTCTTGAAACATGGTAAGCTCTATATAGCATCACACTATCTCATTAGTGGACGAATAAGTGTCAACAACATCGTTGTTTCGATTGGTATTTTTTCAGTTAGTTTTTAGGTTTTTTGTGTGAATTAAATGTATTTAATTTTGTTTCTTCTATCTCCAGCACTTTATATAAAGAGGTTTGTTTTCATGTTTGTTCGCGATAAACTCTAACGTATTTAGACAAGCTTTTCACCTATGTGTTCCTTATATTCAGAACGAACATAGGCTATTAATTTTCCCTTTAAAAATATGATGTTTCAAAGATTCTTTCTTTAACTACGTGATTAGTGATGTTTTCTCCTATTTAATGCAGAATCGATTAGTTTTATGTTTAACCTGATCGCCAAATCAACTGGAAATCCAAAGAGTAATAGTTAAATAATGCATTCAATCTTAAATACAAAGAGAAATTATATTTTGGTTAGGTTGACTGTTTTGTATTCACATTAGTAGGTAGATAGTGTTTCTTTGACAAATACAAAATTAACATTTACAGTAATAATATATCAACAATTGTTATACTTACTTGCTTGTTTCGTGTTCTTCACATTAGTAGCTAGAAAGGATTTTTATTTGCAAAATATTAACTACACAGGTAACGTACCACATATTTATTTAATTTGATTTTATATTTAAATAGATAGTTCTAGTTATATTTTAATGCATATAACGTAGCTAATAGTGAACAATGCATAGCTTACAGTGCACAAGTATTAGTTAAAATACATCAATTTATAATGAGGTGTAATTATTAAAGTCTAATAATAAATAATGAAAAGGGCTAGGTGCACAATTCATAGTTAAAACACAATGGTTTATAATGAAATGTAATGATTAAAAAAACTCCATGATGTGAGCCCACAAGCGAACTATACCAACTCGACGGACGCCGGCATTGATAATGATAGTGCCAACAGTCGCGGATAGATGGTGTAATGTCGTCAGCACAACGAGTTCTCAGCCGTTAATCTCAATTTTCTAAACCGGATCTGCTACTTATTTATTAAATTAGCTCCTCACTTGTCCTCACGAGGCTGAGTTTGACTCCGTTTCAGACCCATTGGTTCTAAAATAAATGTTGAAAACACTTAGGATTGAACCTAATACCGCTGGATCTGTAGCCAGAAACTCCGGTCACTAGACCACCAAGATGGTCTGTAAGCAATTAAAGTCTTAGTTAAATTGACTGTATTTTAATTATAGAAATTGGCTTAAGCCCTTTACAATACTATATAAAGTCTTTGATAAAACTTAACATAAGGGTTCACAAGGAAAAACATACATAACCTGTTTCTTTAGAAACAACAAATAAACCAATTACGGTAATCCTTGTTCTATTAGATAAAACTTTATTTTAGGTGATAATGATTTTATTTATATATCTATAAATATAATAAAACTTTAAAAGTCTGTTTGTTTGTTGCCGGTAAACTCAACAAGTACTCAATGGATCAATATGGGAAATATTCTGTTGTAATCCTTATTTTTTCTGGAACAGGGTAAATTATGTATAATCATCGAGAAAAGCAGTACGGTATCTAAAATTTGGGCGTGAGCAGGAAATATAGATCCCGGCGGCTTGGTGCAGTACAAAACATGGCTCTTGATTCGATCAGTGACCGATCGATGAATGCTCCAGGAAAATATTTAGAGCGATCATATTTTATAAAAGATTTGAAATTGTGGTGGTCCTAGAAGTTATTTAGAGTTTTCCTCACTTAATTTATTCTGACAGATACCTATAGAAGATATTTGAAGAGGTCTTCTCTGACGAATTTAAGAAAATTGTATGTATCTAGGAGTCACGCCCCTTCTGATCGCCCAGTTCCACCACTACTGTCTTGCTGTCTTGGAAGGATAGTAAGGTGCAAGCGCGCGCGCGCGCACACACATACACACACATATTCATACACACACCCCAATCCACTTTAATTCGAAATCTTCGCCGCAACTTTTTGGCGCCGGAAGGGTGTCGCGGCTTGTTTGTGTGACGTCACACGCTTGAGCGGGAGTGTTCTATGTCTCTGAGACAAGAGAGCAGAAAGGAATGTTTTCTCGGGTGTCCCAAGTTGTGTGAGACCACGTGATCCGACGGCATCACAATAGCTCTTGTGCGTGGCTATTTCCAGATTCTTTCCCCATCTCCCGGCCCTATTTATAGCCCACCTCTCCTCCCTTCCACTCCTCACTACCCCTTCCTGGTCATTCCCAACCTTCTTCCCCCCCTCCCCCTCCAGTGAATTATAGAGAAACACGTATTTACCTAACATATCCTTGATTGAAAACATTTTGTGTAAGGCGGGGGCTCTACATTCAAAAAACAAACTCTGGGAGAAGAGAAATTAAAGGCACCGCATACCTAGAGGGAAATATCCTAACACTATGGTTTAGTTCGATTTTCAATAAAAGGACACTTTATAGAATAAAAACTTTTTTACGCTCATTATTGATGGCACTTTATAGGTTTTTTAGAGGTTAAAACTACTAAAACAATCCTCAACTTTCTTAGAATGTTCTGTTGTATCCACCCCTCACTCTTCAACAAAAAACTTTAATTATTTGAAAAAGGATAACTCTAGCTAGGTCTTGCGTTTTTAATAATTTACTTTGAATACTTTAAAATAAGAATTACGCTATCGTTCGTAAAAGTTAACTGAAAATGAGCTAAGTTCACATTTTTTTATATAATATAAATGGAACGGTAGCCCACAAGACTTTTTCTTTTATCTTAAAATAAAAATATGTACTCAATTATTTCCCCTCTAATTTATTTGAGGTATTTAACGTAGACTTGCTGAACCGACTGATTACAATCAGCACCTAACTTATAAACTAACTTTAACAAACCCAATATCCAGACCCTGGGCGTTAATTCAGTACTGTATAAGGGGATATAAACATTTAAACCATGATAAACTTTTTGCCCCTGTGAGGAATCAAATCGGGACCCTTAGCTCAGCAGACAGACAAGCTACTGACTGAGCTAAAGTATCTATCGATTCACTTAAGAAAATCAGATGTTTGTGAAACCAAATTAAATACATTGTTGCATAAATATTACACAAAATAGCATAAATGATATAGTATGCATTGTTACAGAAACATTAAGAAAATAAGAACCTTTCTGTCTACCAAGGAACATAACACTCATTTACATATTTCAAAATCCGTCATACAATAATAGATATGTTTGTTTATAGTTCAGAAACTATTTGTTTGAAAAAAATCTAACAAATTAAAATATTGTAGTTTTTATTGTACTAAAACTTTACAATGATAAGTTATTTCGTATCCAAAATAATTGTGGAGATATGATCAATATTGGAAATTTCCTCTCCTAAGAAATTCCGTAAAACTAGATTACTTTGCACCTATAGGGTATCTTTTCTCGTAAAACAAAGAAAAGGGATTATAATCTTTAGTTTCTTGTAGAAGGCTATGGTAATGAATTTATAAGTTTTTAGATATACATCACCCATGCTTTCTAATATAAAATAAAGATTAAAATTCATACATGTTTTAAGATTTTGGTTCAAAGAAGTCTCATTTTACGTTACGCTTAAAATCATTTTCATGGTGAAACGAGAGTTGCGATTTCGTTTATAATGTTAATCACTGTCGAGATACAACATTTAATCAAGATCGTTAGAGCGGTTTTTGGGAAAAATCTATTTTTCCTCTTTTGGTCCTTCAGTAAACTAGGTAACCGTAGTTTTAAGGTTAGATATCAAATTCCAAAAACTCCTCTGGTGCTAGTCCAAGATACAGACAGACACATGGCATCAAGAATAAAATTTTCAGTTTCAAGGAGTCATGAACATTTATCATAGTCTCGAGTTTGATTTTCTTGCACAATACTACATTTTTAGAACGGTCAAGAGAAATTAAAAAGATGTTCACAAAAAACAACTTCATGATCAAAACAATATATAACTCACCGAATAAAACGTAAATACTTTAACTTGGGAAATAGTGTAATAAAACGCGGTGCTAAAAAACACACATGGAAAATTCTATTTTGTTACGTCACAGGTAAGAAACGCCGTTAATATATCGGCCTATACCATTTTGGGAACTACTAAAGTCAACCAATATGACACAAACAGTTTATATTTTAGTTCTCTTTTTACTCTTCCCTTTAGATCTTAGGGCCAAGAATATTCAAATTACATGTTTTCATTTATTTGAGGCATTTAACATTCACTTTCTCAACCGAATAATTAAATTAGCACACAAGAATTTCTATGAACAAGAGCAAACGGGCCTATCAATTCAAATGGTCGATGACCTTAAACAAGGAAAGAAGATGACGTTTCAGGATACAAGAAAGGAAATTACTTCCTTATAGGACCTGATGGATTACTCAAATTGGACGAAGCAATATTTCTGTCGAAAGGCATAGCACCTAATTTAATGTAGGCCTATAATAGATAGATATGATACATATTGCTTGGACACATTTCAACTTTCATAGGCAGAATCATATCTTATAGATGGAAAAGTTACAAGATCTATTTTTTTTCTTCATCTGTCAAGTCATATCATAAACAGCTGTCCCGTTTAATAAATATTACCAATAACTATAAAATACCACTTATTAATTACTAACTCTGTAGCATTAGGAGCTAAAAAGTTAATCGCTAAACCTACAAAAGAACGCCACTTATCCCTATTTTTAGCTAGTTCTATCCAATCCGCTATCTCTTTCAGATCCATTCTAATGCTCTAGATTATATCATTCACGCTGCATGTCCTGCTCACCGTCATCTACGAGATTTGATTATCCTAAAAATGTTATGTGATTAGTGCAGGGTATATAGCTCATCATAATGTAACCTCCTTCACTCCCCAGTAACCTCTTTCTTTTTTGGACCAAATATCTTCGTAAGCACTTTTTTTTTCGAACACTCAATTTTTTTTATCACATAATATAAGAAACCACATAGGTGACCTGGCGGTCTAGGGGTAAGGTGTTGGACTTCTGTGCTAGGTGCCTGGGGCTCAATCCTCGGTCTCGGCACAGATTTATCTGATTGTCAAACACTTACTTCACCTCTGACAATACGTGTATTAATCACAACTTGTGAATGTGTAGAATGCTAGGCCTCCACCGTGGTTCGGATTCCACGTTAAACTGTAGATCCTCCATTTCATCTCACAATCCCTCTGCCATTACACATTAGCGTAAGTTCGTATAACCCGAACGGGTAAAATGACGCGGTGCGAATAATAATAATAATAATAATAATAATAATAATAATAATAATAATAATAATAATAATAGACCACGTTTACACCCATAGGGAATAACCGTAATAATATTGTAAAATGCTGTCAGTTTTGGCCGTCAAAAATATATTCGTATTTTCTTAATGTTTGGGTGACCTGGCGGTCTAGGGGTAAGGTGTCAGACTTCTATGCTGGCGGCCGGGGTTCAATACTCGGTCCAGGCAAAGATTTATCTGTTTACCAAACCCTTCCTTCACCTCTGACAAGACATCTTGTGAATGTGAGGAATGCCAGGCCTCCACCGTGGTTCGGATTCCACGTTAAACTGTAGGTCCTCCATTTTATCTCATATTCACCCTACCATTACACATTAGCGTAAGTGCGTATAACCCGAACGGGTAGTAAGACGCGGTGCTAATAATAATAATAATAATAATAATAATAATCTTAATGTTTCTTTCTACCAAAATTCTACTGTATCATACTTTAGATTTAAGATGACGCATAATCACATCCGCATGAAGGGAGATTGAAAAAGCATTTAAGAAAAAGAACATCCCTCTTTAGTCTATATCCAATCGAGATTCAAAATATGACCTCCCTATTATCGTTAAACCAACCTAGGCGATACTGACATTTTTGTCCGTGAACCCAATTGTGCGGGTTTAACTCAGACCATTTAAACAGTTATTTTATATATGACTTCTTGAATATTTATGTTTTTTAGTCATATCGTCCAAATTAATTGTAAGACGCGTTATTGGTTTATTACTATTATTATTTTACTTCCTATGTTTGCATGTATATTAGGACAGAAGTAAAAGTATTGTATATTCCATTACTTTACGAATAAACTTATGAAACTTGTTTTTAGTAAATTATACAACTGTTAAAAAAGTCACGCCCTAATTTTTTGATTTTTCAGGACCACTTATTACTACCTGGTCCGGGTTACTCGCAAATGTGCACATCACACTGTTGTGTTAGGGATTAGGGATGTTGAACTCAGAGAAGGTATACCCGCATCCACTTGGATTACTTCTACCTTTTTTTAGATTGAAAATGACAGAAACTGTCAAAATATCTCTCGTATAGTAATTTCATGAAGGAAGGGCAGGAACATTTAACAAGATTATTTAATTACTTAATTTTTTCAACCACTTTATAACCGTTTTATAGTAATCAATAATACAAGTGTTAATTTTCTAAACTGTTCATTTTACTATTTTTACTTTCTTTCGACCCCTTGGAGAGAAAAGTATTGTTTGTGATCGTCAAAAAAAAATCTAACTCAAGATTTTGATAAATGTCGACGTTTAATGAACCTCTGGAATCTAAAAGGGTTTTTCTCGCTGCCATTTGTCTGTATATTTGTCAGTCTGTATCTCGGCCTATAGTCTAAACTATTTTACCGATCAGAATACAGCTTGGAATTTAAGGTTTCCCCCGAGGAGTTTTTGGAACTAGATATCTTACCCTAAAATTAAAGGTTGTTAACAGAAGGGCAATCAGAGAATCCATATTTTCAACATTCACTTTAACAATTTTTATTATATTTTGTATCTAGGCATTGATTGACCCTAAAAACAAAATTGTAAATCTAGTTTTCTCATGAAAATGACCTAAGGGCTCTTTATAGAAGAGGTAATTTCAAATATTGATCATAACTCCGTGACTAATTGAAATGTTAAATACTCGCATATTATCATTGAAAAACTGTAGTACTACTAAAAATAAAAATATTTTAATCAAGAATATGTTTTTATAAATTCAATATATTCTGAGCTATAAGCAAAAATATATTTTTTATGGAGTACTTTGAAATATGAACTTAATTGTTATCTCTCTGAAGGAGAGATGTATTATTATTTACTCAGCGTTTGTGTAACAGTACATATTATTTCATTTATGCTATTTTGTGTGTTGTTTATGTAACAATGTACCGTATATGATTTTGTTTCACAACTCTACCTAGATTTTTTTAGCAAATATTTCTCTTTTATGACCAAAGAGAGAGAAAGTATGTAGGGTGTAGCCAACATTTATTTTAAACTATATTTTAGTAGCCATTATATTTTGACTAGTTTGTCAGTAAAATTCTTTTATCAAATAACAAATCTGAACTTTAATTAAATTCGTTTTAATTGCTAGGCTATTGATAGTAATTTGTTGTCGTAATATCAATAACTCAATCAATGCGTCAGGAGAAAAATAAAATGTCTTATAAAAAAGTCCATTTTGCAATAAAATATTTTCTACTATATTTAGGATTGAGTCCAGGACCCATACACATGTTTGAAGGATCGGAGCTTCAATCTCATTCGGGTGAAAATGTAGTAAGTGATCTTCCTAAATAGTTTCCCACTCCCTCCCTCTACGCAAATATGAATACATTTCTTCAAAAGTTCCACCTTCCTCATGCCTCTTTCTTAAAAGCCATTAATATAATGATTATATCTCGAAGAGATGCCATGACTTAGCATGACCATAGGTAAGTGAGGATAGATGGCAAGTAATAAGACATTATATGGTGTAGCAATATAAAGACACTAAAAACGTGACTTAACCAATCAACGTTTAAATTTAAAAATAAAAATAAAAGTTGCAAATGTAGGAATTATTGAAAGGGGTGACCTTTCTACGAAAGCCATTGCGTTGAATAAGAGTGACAAGTTGAACGTTACATTGTTGAACAAGTTGTCTAGAATGGTTGACTCTTTCAAATCAATTGAAAAGTGAAATAGTTTTGGCTTTTTTCCAAAAATACTCGGACGGCAGTTTTTGTAACACACGAGATATTACGCCGACAGTAAAAACAACAACACACAATTCTTTCACTCTCTAATTTTTTGATTTTTTTTACATACATTCGTGTTTTTAAACAGTCAAGTGATAATTTAGAAATCATTATTAGTTTTTTTTGTAGCTTCTGTTTAGGAGAACGTTTGCTTATTTAGCACAATTTAAGAACCCGTCTCACCCAAAGAATAACGTGCATCTTAGATAAATAAACGTTCGATCCAGATGCTGCGTCGTAATGTGGTAGCCTCGAGTCTTCATTAGAGAGCAGTGGAATTTATCAGGTTCAAACCATTTAACCATTCTTACAAAAGTTTAATGGAAAACATATCATTACATTTCACCAATGAGCATAAATGAAACCATACACAACATTACAGAAACATATTGTATAATATTGTAGAATAAGGAGTTTTGTGGAGCAATAAAAGTCACCACTTCATCAACAACAAGAAACAATGGATGTGGGGAACTAAATTTTAAATGGAAGTAGTTGATGCCATGTTGACCTTGTTGGCCATAATAAGAATAGAATTTATGCGAGTGGATGACCAAAATGTGTGAGGGTTCTGATAGACAAAGCGCAGAACACCCGTGCAGTTGCTGGTACACAGTGTATTGCGTACTGACTCCTTAAACACGGGTTTGTGCCAATAAATTATTCCCCTTAATACTCTATCAGGCTCACACATTTGTACCTTCCTTTCCTTCACCCTCCATCCGGCACCTTTCAAAATATCAGAGCATAGCATGTTCCTTTTTCTCTTTAATATTTTACTTAAGAACTGTATTGGAAAAATTTAAAATAAACCTAACATGATACTAATGTAAGATTTAATTGGTGTAACAAAACCGCAAGTTTACACTGCCGGAAAAACAAATTTAAAGACATTAAAGAGCAAACACTACAAATGGCGTAATATAAAATATAAATTTCAAACGTAACGTTTTTCATACAAGTAGTTTCATCACAACTATATCTTAGTGGGAACACAATAGTAGAGTGCAAGTTACAATGCATAGACTTTCTCGATCCTAAATAATTATATTTATAGCTCGTAAGATATGTTGAACCAAATAATATATATTCTTATAGAAATATAATGGCAAATAAAGAAAATCATGTTTCACCAGAGCACACATAAAATAATATACACTGTTACATAAAAAAAATATTTCTTCAGTGCATTTTCAACTACTCCATTTCCCAAAGATCTGTTTTAGAGAAAATATTGTATATACAGCAACTAGGTAAATATAGATTTTTTTAAATAGTGTATCAAACTTTATTTGTTTGTATTAATTAAGAGTCCTACACATTTGCAATATTAAGTTTTTTCATATCTCAAATATTTAAGGAGCTATGATCAAAATAAAACAATTCAGCAAATATAAAATACCCTCAAAATAATTTTCCTGGGTATGTGAGATGCGCCATTTTGTTTGTAATGCTAAACAGTAGGCCTACCTAGATACCAATTTTAATCAAACTTGTTAAAGCCAATTTTATGAAAATTGATTTTTTCTATTTTAGTCGATTAGTAAACTACCTTTCATCTTAGGGTTAGATAGATAATTTCAAAAATGTCTCTAGGGATCCTTATCAAAGTCTTAGGCCTATATACCAAGTTTTAACTTGGTCGGTAAAATATGGCTTAGATCAGGGTTTCCCAAACTATCCATCGCAACGCTCTGGGACGTCGCGGCTATAAGTATAAACTAAAACTTACAGTGTATAGCTAAATGCAACATGCATATTTTAAATATGTATGCTCGTATGTACTTTAATCAATGAAATAATTAATCATACAAGAAAATACACGATTTCTTCTTGTATGCATTTGTTACTGTTTGAATGAAGAGTCACATATCACGTCAAATGTGTTTGTTCTTCCAAAAGAAGTTTCATGTAAGAATGTGTTTCATTTTAAAATGTTAATGAAAAAAGTTAAACTAAAATCATAAAATTCAGGATGAGATGTTTCACCATTATGAAAAAACCATACACATGAGATCATGTACAGCAAAAATATGACTACTCTATTCCTTCTTATTCAGTTCTGAAATTTGGTTTTAATTTTGTATTTTTATACTAAAAGGATACAAGCTATTTAAGTAAACTACAATTTCCTTTTAAAAAATGCCAACACTTCAAATTTGGGCACTTAAAAAAATATTGTGTGCAGGGCCGTCGCCCAGAAAATCTTGCACGTGAAGCTCGGTGTGGTCTCAACAAGTTTGGGAACCCCTGGTTTAGACTGTAGGCCGAATATCAGACCGACAGACAAATGGCATTGCAAACACCCCTTAGCTGGGCTCAGGGGGTTGACATCCATCAAAATATGTAAGACATTTTTTAACGATCACAAAACTTTCTCTCTGCTAGGTCTTGTGAGAGAGTAAAATATATTCCACATATACTAATTTTCTCAACACCACGCTGATTTTATAACTGAAAGGTATCAACATGTCCCCGTAGAATTAAAAAAACCTTTCGGGTTTTATAATTTAGTAAAAAATCATGAAAATGTGAGGTTAAATATTTTTTCAATGACGTTTCATGCTAAATGTTGTTGAGGATCAAAGTTAATGGTTAGAAACTTACAAATAGCTATTTATTAACAGGGTCATAATATAACCTTCTGAGATAGTCAGTCGAAGGTACTTTTAGTAGTTTTAAAGCTGTTAGATGTTCCACAGTGTGAATGTACTTATTTTCAAATATATGGGGCCCTTAATCGGTAGTAAGATAGACTTTTAAAAATTATGATTAGATCCATAAAGTTATTTGGACGGTCAGTTAAGGTGACGTTTGCTTATTTAGCTACCACAGTGTAAGCGTCCATTTCTTACAGAGCTATGGCAGTCATAAAAATGGTAAATGTAAGCGTCTGGTTCATTTGAGGTAGGTCAGGTGATATCAAAACAAGTAATAAACATTTCATATCTTCTAACTTGTGAAGTATGCTCAGAACTTCCACGCATCTTGTTAGCTGAAGGGAAAAAAACTAGATTTTTCTTATGTCTGGTAAAAGAAAGGTAAAACACCAAGAAATTCACACAAAAAAAACTAAAAACATATTGAAATATTTGTGACTTTTGGATTTTTAGATGCAAGCATTAAATGCGCATGGAAGTAAAAATAACCTAAATAACCAAACACAAAAATATAATTAAGGAAATAAATGTTTTAAAGTGTATTTTATAGATCCATTCTTATTAAAAAATATGCCAGATTATCAAAATATTTAGGTCTAATAAACTTTTTATTTATACATACAAAGTCGATTTTCTGAAAGAAATTTTATTGCTTTTGGTAACAGTAACTATTCACAGAACAAAAATTAAAATAATGATCGTGTGAATACGCTTCATATATTCACAAATCGCTACTTCACTGGCAAATTTGGAGATAGTTGGCTTCACCTTTTCAATGCAAGATTATATACTAAAATGAGTATAATTTTTTATGGTTCCAAATGAAAATATTGAAACACGGCAGTAAGAACTTCTCTAAATAGATCTAAGCTTGCAATGCTACATAGTCACATTGGTGGTCACTCAGCCTAATATGTCGAATTAGCATCTACTAAATCCCTGGTTATGGAGAGGCCACGTTTTTAATCTTGGTTAGTGAACTTGTATTAATTTTCCTCTTATCATTTAACACAGGTGTTTTTATTTATCTCTTATCACTGATGTCTTTGATACCTATAAAAATCTCTTTCTTACCCGTTATAATAGATTGTTAACAATCAAGTTGTAGGACGTAATAATTAAAAAAATGAGGTTTGTAAATTAAGTCAAAATTAAAACTATATATCCATACAATAATTATTAAAACTCTAAATCTGTCTCTACATTTGATTTTTGCCTGAGTGTTTTTTGTTGCCAGTAAACTAAAAAATTAACTGTCAGATCAAGACGGGACCTCTTCGCTTGTACTAATTATATTTAAGAATACTAAACCATAAGTTATATCATCCCACTCTCACATAGGCGAACGAAGCAGTGTCAAAAAACTGACATATTGAGTTTAAATTTACGTTTTAAATGCGTAATAATTCAAATATATTGACTTTCAATGTATAAATATTTATTGTAAGTCTCCTTGGCAATGAGGGGTTTGGAAAAAACAACAAAACGACAGCAAATCTCCTTAAAAAATTGTTTTGGGATGAAAGCAAACATCCTAATAATATAATTAAAAAAAAAAGAAATGTCTGTCCATTTGTTGCTCAATCACGCCCAACCCATTGAACCAATTGTACTGAAATTTCACATGGGCTTAACTTGGACCTCCGATAAACATCTAGGGAGTATTATTTCTATTAAAATCATATTAAATTGATGTTTTTTTCTAATATTTTGTTTTAAATCCCATGATAAATCACTGTATGCTCCTGTTGAACGTAGAATTTATTTCCCCCCTTACTTGATCACTAAATAAACTGCTATCCAAAGAATAAGTCATAGAACACATTTCAATCTTAAATAAAAAGAGAAATAGTAATTTGTAATTGATGTTTTGTTTTCTTTCATATTTCTAGGCAAATCGTGTTTATTTAACAAATAAAACTTACACTTTTCAAATATTTGAAATTTATAAGTGGAGGTTGGTGAGGTGGAACATTTCTAAATTTCCAAAACCTATGTAAAAAAACTACTTTTCACTTGGTAGAAAATTGAAATTTGTGACGTAGGTATAATATCCACCACAAACGCTCAGAAAATAAATTTAGAAACCAATAACCGAAATATGGGTGGAAGTAGTCCCCCAAATATCTTTTAAGCTAATAGAATAAAACAATTCTCGTATCAGAGAAGATTGAAATATTTAAATAGTTGTAGAGGGATCCACTTAGATATCCAAAAGCGTCTAGACATTAATAATTTCAAAATAAGGGGCAGTAAAACGGTGCCATGGGGAGGGGTAAGTGGAGGAAGGAAATTTTAGAAAAACCTTGAAAAATAATATTTTTTGGTGTGTCACAAAATGAAAATTTGTCAGTATGGTTGATGTACTACTCCGGTTAACTAAACATTTTGCATGAAGATTCCTTTTAGGGCCTAAATAAGAGTTAATACGGGATTTTGCGAATTTCAATCTCTAAAGATTGAAAATAGAGGTTTGAATGTTTTCAGAATTTACTGATGCATGTTTTAAATATTGGGAGGAGGAGGGGGGTTCAAATTCAATCTTCTAAGGAGTGGAGAGAGGCAACAAGGGGTGGTAAATTTCGATTCATCTGATCTAAATGAAATTTGATAACTTTTTTTTTATCATAGAAGTGGTGGCTCAGGAGGTGGTGGGGCTAAAATTAATAGAAGCCAATAAACTCTTTCTCAGTGCAGTAGAAAATTGAAATTTGGCAAGTAAGTAAAGGTATAATTCCAAATAGCCAAACAAAAAAAAAATGATTATTTTATAATGGCACTGGGGGGATAGGAGAGGGGTACTGTATAACCGAAATTAAGCTATAGTATAACTAGATGTTGAACATCCTAATTCGATATAGTTTTGATATCTGTTTGTCCGCATTGTTTTTTCTAACACTTCCAAACATCCTAGGTATCTAAAATTTGGCATAATGATAGGTCTTAGGATAATGTTCTCTATTAAAGTCCAAAAAATTAAATATAATATGGTGGATTCAAAATAGCGGATCGAATCAGTCCAGAAACGTTTAAAATAAATAATTCCTTTGATAACTGTAAACTGTTACAGTAGACCTACTATGTATCTCTTATTTGTTTTAACTCTTTACATAATTATTTATTCTATATCACTCTTCTTTCTCTTTTACTAACACCAATAGGCAAATGGTCAAATATTGTGTACAATATAGATAAGTTATATTTTAATCTTAAAAATGAATTTTAGCTTTTAACACATGTTTAGATTATCAATATTTTGACATTTACTTTTCACGTTTTTTAACACAATTTAAACCAATAAAAGCTTGATATTCAAACATAATTTAAGATTTTGTTGTTTTCCCCTGTGATTAATTTTATTTACCAAAAAATAACAAATTTACTTTATAGATGCCCCGTGCGAAGAACGAATACACTGGCTAATATTAAATAATCAGGAAGAATTATGTCAAAGCAAGCATACAAAAAATCTTTTTCTAAGAAATATTTTGACTTTATATTTTATAGACGTTACTCAGAAACCAAATCTTCTACGAGAATCTGGGTGATTGTTTGAGCTAAACCTAGTTTGCATTTTCCTTATTCAATCTTACTTTAACTTTGTACTCACACTACGTATTCTAAATTAATTTTGTGTCAACTAATGGAAAAATATAATACCTTTCCAACCACACTTATCATAATAAAACCATTTCAGCAAATTCTATACATGCAATAAAAAATTTCAAAATTAATAAATGTGCTTAGTTAAATTAAATATTGCAATTATCTCATCAAGTTTTATATACATTTGTGTTAAAGGTATAAAAATGAAAATATGATATTTAAATAAATAAAACCTTTAACTTTACTATATACTTGATGTGATTATTTCAATTTGCACATCCACGATAACTTATGTGTATACCTACGATTGGTTCCCTTAAGCCTACATTATTTTCACATTCTTGTAAAATGGTTAGTTGAATTGGTGTGAAATTCCTGGTGGGGATTATGAGCTAAAGTATTTTTTTTTAGTTTTAATGACTAAAAATATTTTTTGTCTTAAATAAATCAAATATGGTTCCTTTAGAAATATTTTGTTTAATTTTCTGTACATAATAATATCAACAGATTTTGATAATTTGTCATAAAAATAACTATCAATATTTATTTGTATTTAAATGTTTTTCGTCCAATGTCACTATGTTATTAAGAAATATTCAATAACCATTTATATAAATGTGCGTAGAAAATTAAGATAAACGTATTTACTGAAGTGATATTTTATTTATTTCAGCCAAACATAGTTGTTTTTAAAATAAATGTACCAAAATACTTATCTACTTCATTCAGCTACTATACCACCTTAATGTCAGATTCTGGCACAGTTCAGTTTCCTTAAATTATATTATCTTCATATTAAATACTTCAGAGATTATTTAGCTCTGATTTATAGATCAGATAAATCTATATTGTATAATATTTTAACAACTCTGATGAGTAGTGCGCGCTGCATATTTATTATATATATATATATATATACATATATATATATATATAACGTAAATCCACTATGTATAGCAACTCCGTTTGGAGTGATGTCACGGGGTCAAGCAGTTTGCTGCTTCTAATGGAGGGCTATGTAAATATTTCCCGTTTTATTTAATTTAAAACTTTGTTTGGTATTTTGAAATTATTAATTTTGAATTAATGTTAATCAAAGTGGATTTTACGTGTATGATTTAAATAAGAATATTCTAAAGTTGTAAAAATGCAAAAAAAAAAAAGTATTAAAATAAGATTTAAAATTATCATTACCTTTAAAGCTATGCAGGTCTTAATTTTATTATCAATCGCATGATATATAATTTTGGAACTTTTACTTTCATAAAATGGTAGATTCCTCTTCTTTTTTGGGCGTTAATTTTTCACGACAAAGTAGTTTATCGTTTTTGTACTTCTTATTATTTATACAGAAATTTTAAAACGTTAACAAAATAAAAGTAAATAATGAGCTTTGAGTGGTTTAGAAAAATATATTTGGTCTTTTACATTAAATCATAGAAAATTATATTTCAACATAATTTTATAAATAGAGCCTGGATTTGTATGTAAAATAAATGTTCTTTTGTAATTATCTAAAATCATTCTGAAGTTATATACTTTGTAAGTCACACCCTAATTGACAATTTGAAGGGTGTTTGATAGTGCATATAAATGCATATTCTTGAGGAAAATGATTTTGATGCATATTTTACATTTTTAAGATAAAAATGTATGTTGTACCCGTATTTTTAAGATAACAATGCATATTTTACTCGTAACTGTCATACTTGTCCCCTTTCTGTCATCGGCTAGATACTAATTAATTAATTAATTAAATCCATGCAGTCAATTGTGTATAAAATAAAACACACATTCGGGCGTGTGTGTTTTTTATGAAAATGGTATCAAGAAAAATATCCGGTACATCTATAAACCTTGCTCTAAATTACGTGAAATTATAACACAGTTGGAGGCCCGAAGTAATTCCTTGCAGTTCTCACCTTCCCTGATGGGTCAAATTTCAGTAACATTCCCTTCAGAAAGTTACGATGTTGCTAAAATTGCATTCGATAGGTTTGGTCAGGCATTAAATAAAAATCCTGGTTACAAAACAGTCTGTCAAATTAGTAAAAAGTTGTCTGGTGAAATAACTGAAATACTGGAGGAATTCACCAAAGAAAAATTGTGGTGTTTTTAACATGCACCTGTGATGTCATGCGATGTCGAAATTACATTTTAATTGTATAAAGAATTCTTCAATGATAGTTTTAGTGGAGTCACAGAAGAAAATCTCAATATGACTATCCTCATAATATACTGTAACACCCATGAATAAGGCAAGATTATCCACAAAACAAAGAGTTTATTTGATTTTTGTTCATTTGTTTTCGCATATTATAGTGCATATTTTTTTACATTTTTCGTGCCTATATGCATGCATATTTCACTATTTTATTGTGCATACAAATCCGGGATCTATTTATAAACAACAAAATATAACACGGGACTCGAGTAGGTTATTGGATTTTAGAATCCAACTCAAATTAATTACTATTCTTAATCTAAAACAAATGTGGAAGTTAATCATTTTGTAGTTTACTTTAAAAAATATACATATAAGTAACTGATTGCAGAGTTAATAAATTATATTAAAATTAGAATACTCCAATTCATCGCTATGTGTTTATCGTAATTAATTAGTCGATTTTAATGTTGTAACCCAATAAAACAAAGAATCAAAAAAGAAAATATTTGAGGTATTGCCCCTGGATTTAAAAAGAGATGATCTTCGATGTATTCTCTCACACAATTGTTTTTATAAAAATAGGTCCTAGATATGTCATATTATTATGTTAAGCTTAATCGCACAACAAAATCTGATAACGGTGAGAATTAATATCTGGGAACATTTTAATAAATTTTTGTCAGTATATTTCACCAAGGGTAGCATTAAAAAATATGTACACATCCTAAAGACCCACACACACTCACACTTTGAACAACTCACATAATCTGACAGACATTACCATGCCCCATACTTAGGTATTTCACTTGTGATACCATCTACGCCCATAGCTTTGCCATTCTTTAACAATTTAATTGCTTTCAACACTCTAGCCTCGTTAACTCTTTCATTCATCATAAAGTTTTCTTTAAATTCTGTTACTTTCTCTACATTCTCGACCTATAATCGCTACAAATATATCCTCCATCGTTCTGTTATAGTGTTTTCATCCCAGATAACCTCACCACGTTCATTCTGAATACCCTAGTATTTTCCTTGCACTCCTTGATTTGCTTTATTTACCCACGTCCAGAACAGCTTCTTGTTTCCTTCAAACTTATATTTGTAGTCACTCTCCTTCTTACTCTCCTTTACTACTTTCATATTTTTATCTTTATCTATGTCCCACAACCTCTTACGTTATGTTTCACTCCTCACAGCAATAATTGTATTGTACGCTTCTTTCTTTTCTCCCAAATCTTCTTACATCATTTCATTCCTATTAGTTGCTGATAAACACCGAATAATCAGGCTCAGATTTAGGGTTAGCAACAAAAGACCCGAATGCACGGATATGTGATCTAAAATTACTATTTTGTTTTTCTCTCTTAAATGTAGATGAAAGAATATATATAACTAGAATTATTTACGAATATTTTTGGGGTTAGGCCTAAAAAGTTGAAAAAAATTATATCTGGGGGTACGCGAATAAAAAATGTTGAATACCCCTACCTTAAAGCATAAATATTGTCAATGAAGGATATTAAAAATGGATTAGAAATTGTCCTTAGCGTTCTCTACCCTCTCCCCTATAACAAGGAAAGTGTTATTTAACAAGGCTAGTCTGGCCTTAACTTCCCTAACAACCAATATAATTGTAACTTAACCTAGTTAACAATAACAAAAGCTTCTTTTATTAGAACATAACCACATCACGGAAGAAGAACTGGACAAGAAAAGAGGGAGAGTTAAAACCCGTCCGTCCGATGCGTATTTCTTAAGAAAGAATATGTATTTATCCAAAGCTAGAAGTGTTGGCCTTTTTCCAGGAACGTTAAAAACCTATTCCGGGACTGGGACACGACATTACAATGAAATAGTGTTTCGTCTACGTAATAAGGTCCATCTAAATCATTATGTTCTCTGAGTTCACTGTTTGAGTGGTGGGTAGGATGATGTGTGTGTGTGTGTGTGTATGTGTGAATGTGTGTGTGGAAAAGAGAGGGTTGGGGGAATATTAGCACACTCAAACAAACTCACAAAATGTTTGTAGAATTTAGTTTGGAAATATTTCGAGGGAAAATATTACGAGATAAATGTTTTAGTTGATTTTATTTATAGATGTTAAACTTCTGAAACGAACCAAATTATGTGTATTTTCTTTAAATCTCTAAAGTCACGAAGAAAGTTTAAACGCCAAGTTTGAGGACTTCAGAAATGAATATTAGAGCTTGAATATAAATGCCCTTAAAATACTGTGAAAAGATTCATGCAAATATTCTCTTAAAGATGTAAAAATAATATTGAAAAATTAAAATCGTATTTAAAATTTCAGCTATAGGTTTTTCAAAATACACCCTACATTTACTAAAGTTGCTTGAACACCTTGGATACATTATTGTTCAGAAATGTAATTTGTGAAAACTAATCATTTATAGTGTTAATAAATACAAAACCATTTTATCAAAGCAATAGTCTCACATGTAGCTATATAATTAGTCATTAATGTAGTATGTTGTTAAAAATATGAAAAGCCATTAACATCTTATCCCTATTAATATTTATCATTATCATTATCAATTTTATTTAAAGGTGCGGACCCACAATAGCAAACACAAGCGTCGAATAGGCCAGGGCTGCTTAACATTGTTTCACTCGTGATCCCTTTTTGCCCGAGAAATTTGTACACAGCCCCGGCTGTATAGGTATATAAAATAAATATACAAATAAAGCATTTAATGATAATAAATCATTAAAAAAAATATTTTAAAACAATTTTCTTGATGTACATATTATTTTACCATTTATTAAGAAAGAAAGCAATTTTGCATAGTAATTAGATGAATTTGCTTGTTTATTTTTATATAAAGAATTATATCTTGACTGAATATTTGATATTGCAGGACGTAGAGCATCATCAACGTTTTTCAGAGTTGATCCATATTTTGAATTTATAATCGTCAATGCTAAAAAGTCTCTTCACCTAAATACGTAGTACGATATAGCAGAAGTATGTTTAGGGCCATTTCATAAATTGTTGTAGGTTCTGTCCTAATCCCAAGCCAAAATTCATTTAACTATTTTTTTTAGGAAACTCAAGTTTTAAAACTGTGTCGCTTGATAACTCGCCAAAGTCTTCTTGAACTCTTAATGGCAGATGACTGACATTTTTTAGTTCGATATAGTAGGACTTATGAACCCAACCTAGTTAAAAAACTATAATAAAGATTTGAAGGGAAGTATTTCTGAGACTGTGTCTCCAGGCACGTCAGATGATCAATTATAACTCTTACAATTAAAGCTTTGGTAAGGTTATTTTCAATTATAAAATCACATTTAGCTCTAAACATTTATAGATAACCATTTCCCACCCTATTCTTCCCTATATTAACTTTTTAATAAAACTTTTAATTTTATCTCTTGACATAAATGGTACCCTACATTCTGGTGTGTTCAGAACCAAGGCTGCAGTGAAGTCGTGCAATGTAACATAGGCAAGTGCTTCAAGAAACACCTCGGATTCATTACGCGTTTGATTTTGTATTAATTTTTGGTCGCTGCGCGTTCAGAAACCTTTTACTGTTGCCAAATTTTTCGCGATCTCATATTATGTTACGTGATCTCAAGTTGGGTCGTGACCCATAGTCTAGGAAGGCTTGGTATAGGCTAAACTAATGAAAAAAATACATACAGGAAAGTTAAGTCATTTCTGTGTAGAGATAAGAAAGAAGCTATAAATCAACAGTGAAATGGGGTTTAATATTAATAAAGGTGAAACCCACACCAGTGGCAACATTGACTAAGGCGTCAGGACTCGCACTAAACTGGATTACTAATGGAAGTAAGGTCAAGGTTTGAATTCTGATCGAAAGCTCTAAGGGTAAGTTTCACAAATGTAAATCATCATTTTGGTTTGTTCGTTCCTTATCCACGCCAATGAGGATGAACTTTCTCTTAGCTGCCCTCATTTTACCCACCCTTAAGATTAAATAATGTATTTTACTTGGGAGTCACAAACCCTCTTTAATTTAATTGTAACATTTTTTGGTCACGTGTTTATATCGGAAAGAGGGATAGAGGAGTACTGAAGAAAGGCCTAACACACTTCTTCTGACTAAATACATGGTGGTGAAGTTCCTTTGATTCAATGAGAGGGGGGTGGGGAGACAGGATACTCTAGACGTTGTTCTTGTAGAAAATAGCCATCTGCTTCTCTAAGAAACATTAGTTTAAATCCAGGTAGAGTCGATAACGTATTCACTATGGTGTGAAAGCATTCGAGAAATTGATTCTGTAAAAAATATTTTTTGTTCAATTTGGTGGGTAAAGTGAAATAATGCCCCTGTGGTTAATAAATAATCGGCACGAATATGGCACGATAAAATTAAACATCCTTTTCATTCAGTATTGAGTGTTTTACAACAAAATTTTCAAAAATATGCTGTCGACAAACTTCACTAAAACTAATTTTCTTCTGAAAACAATTAAACCCTATTTTCAAATATATATTGTGAATGAAATTGTCATAGTAGTTTTTGTAAAATTTTGAATTTTCCAAAATTAATCATTTCTAAACTACTCCTAGTTTTACAATTTTTAATTTTTTTCGACGTATTTTAGTACCCATTTGGACTATATGCTTACATTAATTAGTCTACTATGATGGAATAGAGATGAGGAGGGTATTATTGCAGAAGAATGTATCACATTTGCGTGACGGAAGAGTGGGAAACAATTTAGGAAAAAACACATTCAGTACAACCAACCAAGATTCGAACCTCGATCTCCCCATCACCAGCAATCCAATCCAACACGGAAATGATGCATTAAGCAATGCAGCCACCAATGTGGGTAGAACTAGAATTAAAATAACAGCTTCACTTCAAAATATAAACATATAACCTCTAAATATCGAGTATTATAGATATCCATTACACTGTTTTAGATTTAGCTCCATTAGCAGGCATACTTAAAATGGGGACAGACATAATGTTGTATGCTCATTTTTTTTTTAGTTCGGGTGAAAATAAAACGTAAAGATTAATAATTACATAGAGATTTAATATTATCACAATTATAAAACTTTATCTTTAAGATATAGTAAGCGTATAACCCGAACGGGTAGTAAGACGCGGTGCTAAAATAATAATAAGATATAGTAAATAACAATTAAACTTAACAAAAAACATATTTGCATATTGAATTATATCATCTTCATCATCAATTGTTTCCAGCCTGTGGCCGGGTCAGTTTAGAGAAGTTCCTTCATCTTCCTCTATCCTTCCATCAATCCTCCTCCATTAATTCCTTCCATTACTCTGCTCTCACTTGAACACTTAATTTTATCTACTCCTCCCATCTCTTTCTTGGCATCCCTCGCTGTCATTTTCCTACACACTTCACTTCCATCACTTTCTTTGACATACTCCCTTTTCCATCCTCATTACATGCTTATACCATCTAAGTCTTGGTTCCTCTACTATCTCATGTACTCCTTATAACCCCTGCTTTCCCGGATAATTTAATTCTTTATTCTGTTTCTCCTCGTGACAAATAACATGCTCTTTACAAACTTCGTTCCTATGGCTTCCAATTTCCTAGTCTCTCTTACATTCAAAATCAATATTTCTGCAGTAAATGTGACAATGGGTACAAAGTACGCCCTGTACAACACTTCCTTACACTTCAAGGACACTTCTCTCTTCCATAGCAGGTCCCTTACACATGTATAGAACAACAAACAATAACATTACTAAAAGGTAGATTTTTAAATTTGAGCTAAGACTCTAATACATAATAGCTACTAGTCCCTTAAACATTCACTAGAATTGATAAAAGGGACCATGGTTGTGCTCCCCTTGAATAATTGGTAAAATATTGATCTGGGTTGGGTTGTGTTTTTACTCTATTCAATTAGGTAAGGTTGCGAATAGCCAGAATACTGCCATTTGAAAAGTGTACAGAAATGAGGTCTAATTCTTTGTTTTTAATAAAACTATATTTTATGATTATATAATTATTATATACTTATGTTGACATGTTTTGATGGTATTTATTAGTAGATTAGGTAAAACTCTTAAACAATATAACTATTATATTATTTTGTGTATTTTAAAATTATAACGTGAAAAAATATTACAAAGAACTATACAAAATATTATTAATAATTATTTACTTTATGAAATATGTTTGAGTTTTAAATTTTGAAATGTTTCTAACATCCTAGAACTTAAATTACATTACAAATAAGAAATCTTTTTACATTATAAATGGTAATTAAATTACTAACGTAGTTATTTCCCCTATACTAATTTACTGTGGTTTAAGAAAGACGGTTGAAGTTGCTAAATGCATTATTTTAAGAGATAATTATATATTTTTAATTACAATTTGTAGAGATCTGGAACAATTTAAATTTACATTTTGTAAAAAGAATAGTATATTTAATATTAAGTTTATTAATGGGTGGATTAATGATTAGGGTTTTGTAGGGTAGTTTTAAAATAAATTTATGAACATTAAAGAGCAAAGTTCACGAGAAAATAGCAGTTGTATTTCACATACGGTAAAACACACTTAGTGCACCTCACCAAGATTTAACCTCTTCGTCACCAGCAAATTCAATCTATTGTGAGCCAGTTTTTTATTTTTATTCTTCGCGCCTTACCCTCCGTTCGGTTTATGAATTAAAATACACCAATTGTTTGACCACGAGGAAGATAAAATGATAGAATATATATATATATATATATATATTCGTGGAGGAAAATTAGAAAACTTAGCTACCCCCGGCTGGGACTCGATCCTCGACCTCCCTGCCAACAGCAAACCAGAGAAGATGAGCTTGACTCTTAGTCCACTTACCCATGCGGGTAATGTACTTACGGTGTAGGCTGCGTGATCACAGGTGAATGTCTAAATATGATTTAAAAACGTAGTCTCGCTGTTGATCTATGTGGCCACTTGGCCACGAATACAAGCAATTTACCAGCTCTTGTATCCCTGAGTAACGTTTATTTTTAGCGCCACGCGTCCCACAGCCCGTTGGTGCTATCCACGATTTACAAGAAATAATCTAGAATAGTGGTGCCCATAAGGTCGGTCGCGTAATGGTTTAAAGTCAATCGCCAGTGAATCTGTTAATATATTATTTTTACTTAAGTACTAAAATTAACTAGCAAACCCATGTGTAAATTGTGCTTTAATTATGTAAAATTTAGAAGAAAAATTATTTAATAAAGATTTTGTCTAAACTAAAGCAAATAAATATTTTTCTCAAATGAGTAAAACACAAATAGACGTAAATTTTAGTTTTAAATAAATTGATTTAAAAACGCAAGATTTATAACATAATTAAGCATTCTATTTCCAAAGTGTTTGAGAAAACTTCAGTATAGACAACATTATTTATTACAGTTTAGTCCCGGATCCTCAGTGGTTCCAGAGATGCGTCTGGGGAAGGACTGGAGTTAGTGGGTTGGAAGAGGTTGAGTGAGATTTATTCGGGATAGGTCTCAGGGAGATCACTTAAGTTGGCCCCCCTCCCACCCCATCAAAATTAAAATTTAAATGTACCACCGTTTTGCACCTATTTTGCACAGTTTGTACCCAAGTATTACGTTTTGAATCCTAACCCAGGAGACGGTAGGACTGTTTATGTTAAGGAGGGGCCAAGTTATGGGTAATCCCCCCACTATCAAAATCTTTGATTTTTTTCACGCTATCTTAAAAGTCCTGTTTTGCACCGTTTTGCACCTGAATAGTTTTTCAAGAAAAAAAATTTTAAAACGGAAAAAGGTGGGGGAGGGGCAAGTTAAGTGTAGCCCCCCCAACTCAATAATTGTTTTTTTTTAGCGCCACGCGTCCCACAGCCCGTTGGTGCTATCCACGTTAAGTGTAGCCCCCCCCAACTCAATAATTGGGTTTTTTAATGCCAATATAAAAGTCCTGTTTTGCACCCTAATAGATTAGCGAGAAAAAAATATTTAAGATACGAAAAAAAATCAAGTCGTTGGACTCTCCTAGCGGGGGAGTAACTGGCTTGCCGTGTGAATTTGTGATACAGTACTGCCTTGTTTATTTTAGTTATTAATTGGCACCCCATATAGTTCAAAAACACTTGTTGCCACTTACAAAAATCATGTGGAGTGGGGGAGGGGGGCGGTAGGGCAGGGATGTATGGTGCAGGTGGAAGGGAAATATCATGTTACTTGTTACAACATTATTGACTGTAACTTCCATAGATTTTATAATATAAAAGTCCACACTGAATAAAATTAAAGCTAATAAATGTATCTACAATTTGGCTGACAGCATGTAATTAACTTATTACCTTCAGAGATATTAATGAACCATAAACATTTTAACTTTTATTTCTATTTTTTTGTGGTAGTAAGCAAATTAATGTTTTTAGATTTACTAATGGTAACAACTATAATACTCTTTAGTTTGAGATATTTACGGCCTCCCTATCACAAAGGTGGCTCTCTATCCAGCAGCTATGAAAACATTAGATTAATATTGCCTCAGCAGATGTGCACATTAATGTAATAATTTAACTTGTTCAATTATATTACTGGCTTCGGAAAATTAATTTTATACTTTAAAAAATAACTGTGTTTAACTCTTAATAAAAGAATTAGTAAAAATCTTTTACATTCAAGGCTTACGAGAAAGTAAGTGTTCTTGCAAAAACTTTGTTTTGGAAAGTAAAAGACGATAAGTTGAAACATTTACTGAACCATATTTCTTACAGTAATTCATCAAAATATAGTGAATTTTCTCATGCACTTGTTATTCAGTGTAAATAGAAAAAATACACAATACAAATAATAGAAAATTATTACTGTACGTTAGAAGAGTGTTTTTAAATGCCGTGTTATAATTCTAAGTTATCACAAACACCGTGTTTATCATCATGGGAATAAAGAGGGCTATTGTTTTCACACTTCTGAGCATCTACATTTGGACACAAACACATATCGAGATATAACTACGGCAACAGGAGCACAGTTGGAGAGACAATTTGTTTTTCAAGAGCATTTTATGAGCACTAATATTTAAAGGGGCTGGTGGCATGTTTTTAATTTTCGGGACATAATAACCATTACTAGCTTCCCAAAAATAGCCCGGTTCAGAAGATGGTATATTTGAATGAGCAGTAAAATCATTGTTCCAAACTATGCACTAATAAAACGGCCCTCAATATAGAGAATTTTAGAGCAGACAACTTTGGTGGCGTCTATTCAGATTTCACTTTTTTTAAATATACCATCTTACTTCTCTCGCTGTCCTTGCTGTAGATCATGGCATACAAAGTTTGCATACAAATTTTTCTATTCCCTCTTCAACACACTCCCAAATCTTATTTGTCTGAAAAACATGTGGCAATACAGCCAGTGAGGGCATGATACCTTGGCAAAGCATTGGCTTTATGTGGACCCATTACTAGATAATTAATACTTTGTAATTGAAGTAGAGCAGTTAACAATGCTGGCTATTCTGTTGGTTGTGCAGGTATCAGTGAGTTAACATGAACTGCAGTTATTGGCAAAGCTGTGGCTATATGAGAAATTAAGGTAACCCATGTTGGAATATTTGAATTTCCACTCCTGTCCTCACTTAGACATTGTGTGTCATCTTGCAGGGAAGCACGTATGATTTTGTGGATTTCTTCCCTATAAACCAGACCTTCATGTCGGTAATATCAGGGTGGCTTACAGAAGCTGGGCTGAAGTCAGGATGAGTTTTGAATTTTAGAATCTGTTTGGATGGCATAATACAATCTCTAATAACAGTTGAACAGTCAGGAAGGTATATTGCACAGTTTACAGACGTTTTCCACAGTTGACAAACTTGTGCACTGTCATCTGCTTCTTTTCGCTGATAAATGGCCAGCGCTGTGGCATGTGTAATTTTTTTTTCCATTATAGGTATCTTCCATAAAATCTACAATGCCTACTGCGAAAAATATATATCAGCTCTTGACCATATTTGCAGGTAAATACACTCCATTATTCCTCCAGACATAATCCATATCACACTCTGTGATTTGAGCCTTATATCTGAGAAGACAGTTTTATACTTGATCAAGAAGCCCAATCCATGAAGCAGATTGAAAATATTTTTGTCTCTATTGGTTTGATAAATTGCCATTCCTACGTCCATTAGTTGAGGCCTAACATGTATTGGCTACATATTGTCAGTACATGAATGGTACACTTGTCTCTCATTGTATGTCGTAGCCATAACTGTTTGTGAGATACTCATGGCTGCTTTATTTACAGAGGTTGGTTTTATTCCTGACAAAATTATTTCTTCTCGCCCACTAACAAGCCATCTAAAGAATGCATACATTTCAAGTAGAATGAGGTCGTTAGGCGTGTGTAATTTTCCTGTGAACTTCCATTGTTGAGCGTAATTTATCCACTGTCGGAGTAAAAGAGCTGCATCATAAAGACACTGCATGTTCACATCCGTATCATTACCCGAATTATATATTGCATCGATAGAAACATCTCTTTTTTTTAAAAAAAAAAATAAGCTATTTTCGGTTAGTTTCTTTTGGCTGGTTGGTGGAATTCAAAATCACCAATGCTGTCAATGAGTTTTTGCTTTATTTTTTTCCAAGATATCGTAGGATAAACCATGTTGTTCATTGCACGTATGTTTTCAAAAGTGGTTTGGATGACAGCCATATTTATAGCCCACTTTTGTAGATATTCAAAAATGAGACTGATAAATACAATTTATGCTGCATCTTATGCTGTAGAGTTTTTATATGTAGTGTTCGTAGCCTTCCTTAGCATTTATTTAAATTTTTGTCCAGCATATCAAATGATATCTAGCTTCAATGGCATACCTATCCTCCTCATTGATAGCTGGGTTGAGCTTAATGTTTAAAGCTTCATTCCCAATTTTGTAGATAGTATCACTCAGATTACGTCCATTTTATCAAATACAACTATTGTAGATAGTTTAACTGGCCTTAATTTGATACATTGTAGGCCTTTCTATCACAAATATGATGGAAGCTAGAACCAAAACTGTTGGAACAAGTAGTCTGATTTCTCCCTCTAGATTCCCCTCACGGCCCTCACTCCCTGCATGAGTTCCGGAATGGGCAAGAAGTATTATTTTAATCTTTGGGGCACCAGTTAATAAAAGAAACACGCAATATGGTATCAAACAATTCTCCCTGATTCTAATATTCGACCAGTTGCTCTCACACTATCCATCCAACTCACACCCTCAAATTAAGAATGTAAATATGCCATCGTTTTCCACCTATTTAGCACCATTTTGCACCCAAGTAATGAGTTTTACAAACCATCCCCAAAGATTGTACGATCGTTTTGTTTGGGGGTGTGGGGCAAATTAAGAGTAGCCTCCTAATATTAAAATGTTAGTCTTTTAATGCCAATATAAACGTTTTTATTTGTACCACTTTGCACCTAAGTATGGCGCTTTGCGCCTTAATAGTTTTGCAAGATAATAATCAATACAAAATAAGATCAGAATTAATTAATGGGCCAAGCTCAGCGCATGCCTTGCTTCCCAAATGAGGCTGTGATTTTTCCTATTATAATATTAATGTATAGTTTGCACTCAAACATGAAGCTTAGAACATTAATAGTTTAGCCAGAAAAATAATTAACTATAACGGAAAGTTATAGTGTCATATTATATTCATGGATTTCCAAAGTTTATAAATGTGTTTAGTTTCAAATTGTTTTTCGCGCAATCTTTTTCACCTAAGTAATTAACTTACTTTAAAGTATAAATAAATATATTGTTTTAATATCTTGTTTGAAAACAGTTTTACAGACTAATTTTTTATTTACTTTTTTTTACTTTTGATACCCTTTTACTCTGATATACATGTGTCTTATATTTGAGTTTTAGTGTCACCATATTTGAAAACTATTACCTATTTAATGACGTTTCTATTTTATATGGACACGGCTGGTGTTCTTTTCTGACAGGTTTACTATGTGAAACATAAATGGTGTATCCTACTTTTCTCAATATTCAGTTTCTTTAAATTTAAGTAATTCTGAAAACGTTTCTTTTCGCTATCTTTAAAATGCTTGCTGATCAACTATAGGTACCGATGGTTATCTTTCCCACGTGGTCAGTGTAAGAACATAACTACACTAGTTGAGCTTCTTTTATGGAATGTGTTCGACCTGGAGGGATGTGCATGGGCATCTTTAATACTAGAAAGCTACCAATTTCCTATGAATTTAAGAAACTATTTTTCTCATTAATGGAAATTATTAATTATAAAATAACGAGGCGCTTTATATCCCGGACCATGGCTCATTAAGTAGTAATTTTTTTCATAATATTCTGAAATAATGATAAATATAGTTCTTAGTTCCTGTTAATAGATACACTTTTGTACTGAATAAAATATTTATTTAACTTGAAATGGTCCTAGCTATAAAGTTGAGAGATGTAAAATATTTGTCCCAACATATTTTAATCCAAATTTGAAAAGTTGAGAATGTTTAATATATTTTAGAAAAAATAATTTGAATCTTATGTAGAATTTAAATAATAACTGTATTTTATATTTAAATGTTTGACTTTTAAGAAATAACTATTCACAATTTAGAAAGTATGCTTTAAGTATAGTTTAACCTTTTTTTATTGATTTTTATTTTATTGTATAGAGAGAAAATAAACTTATTGTAATCATGAACATTTTCAACCTAAAGATTATTATGAAGCTTTACGTTTTATTTTCTCCTGAATTAAAAAAGTGGATTTTACAATTATGTCTGTCTCTGAATATAGATACTAGCTTGTTTGAACGATTTTGTTCAAAATTGAATGATTATAATTTGGTAGTATGTGTTGATTTTGACACTAATCTTTATATTAACGGTAGTTTATTTAAGAGTGAATTTTGAAAACTACAAATATTTAGAGAAGGCTCTACCAATTTTGTTTAAATTGTATATCTAGTTAGTGTTTGATCTGAAAAATAACACTGTACGCTTGAGTAAAAACTTATTTTAGTACTGTTTAATGAAGAATCATTTCTGTAAAGTCAAAAGATTTCCGAAAATGGCTTTAACGGTTTGGTTAATTTGAAATATTAAAAAAAAGTTTGGTCAATGTTTGATTTTTTTGTGAAAATGGTTTTTATTGTACTTTAAAAATGATAGTTTTCCGAGGAAAACTTAAGTGGAGTTAACAAATAACTTTTTTTTTCTAAATTGGGGGGGGGGGGTGTTACACTTAACTGGGCCACCGAACATTTTTTAACTTTATATTTATTTGATTTTTCTTAAAAAAAACTATGAAGGTCCGAAACGGTGCTAAATTAGTAGAAAATTATGGTATATTTACATTCTTAATTTGAGGGTGTAGGGGCTGGAGGGAAGGTCCAACGACTTAATTTTTTTGAATATTAAATATTTTTTTTCGCTAATCTATTAGGGTGCAAAATGCCATACTTGGGTGCAAAACAGGACTTTTATTTTGGCATTGAAAAAAACTTCAATCAGTGAGTGTGGAGGGAAGGGGTCTACGCTTGACTTGCGCCCCCCCCCCACACTTTTTCCATTTTAAATATTTTTTTCTGGAAAAACTATTCAGGTGCAAAATGCCATACTTGGGTGCAAAATGGTGCAAAACAGGACTTTAAAGATGGCATAAAAAATCCAACATTTTGATATTGGGGGAGCTACTCTTAACTTGGCCCCCCCTAAACATAAATGGTCGTATCGTATCTGGGGTTAGGGTGCAAAACGTAATACTTGGGTGCAAAACTGTGCAAAATAGGTTCAAAATAGTGGCACATTTAAATTTTAATTTTGAGGAAGTGGGGGGGCCCAACTTAAGTGATCTGTCTCACGGATACAGGCCAAATATAGGCCTCATAGCCTCCAGTGATACGTCTAGCAAGCAGGTAAAGGAGGGGGTGACCTTTTCAAATTCAGGTAAAAAAATTGATGTGATTTTAATAAAGGTTTCACATCTTAAGGTCCAAATATTTCTATTAATTTCCTTATTTGTCAATTTAGACCCATACATAAGGTAGATATTTTAACAACTCATTATAAATCCCTGAATTAATTTTAAATCATTGTAAATATTAAATAATAATAGTAAATACTGTTTAGAGGGAAAAAAGTCTACAGATAAAAAAAATTGGGAAAATTCTGCTAGATTTTATGCGGGGTAAAATATGATAAAGTTTTGCCTATGCAATAGTCAAAAGTTAACAAACAAATCAAACAGCCCTAACTGTGAAGTGCACTGTTCATTTTCACTCATCTCCCGTTGCATCCTCTATTTATCTTGACTAGATCAGTCCGTTAGGGGTGAAAGGTAGAGAACAAAATAATAAACCACAACAACCTCCAAAAAAGCATATCTTAGTATTGGTTCTGATAAGAATATACACTTTTTTGGAAAAAGTAACGGATTTTACAACTTAAAATGTTATGTACAAATGACATTACTATGTACCTCTTATTATTAATTACTTTTAATAAAAATATTGATCAACGATTATTTATTATTTTTGATTGTAGTACCTCAATATTTTACTAATACAATAAGGCTTACTTTAATTTACTAAACTAGATACTGTAATAAATAGTAATATTTATAATCTGACCAAAAGTTATATCACGGATTTCCATCAATTTATTAACTCTCGCTATAATCCCACTAAGTGTTTATAGTGCAAGAAATACTGTAAGGTTTCTTAGCTCTGATATTAACTAAAATTATATATTTAGGTTTGCATTTTGAGAAGTAGCTAGTATAAAAAAAATAGTGGACACCACTGATCTAAAGATATAGGGTAAAGAGATATGATTTTGAGGAGGCGTGCCAGATTTTGCCAAGAGAAGTTATAAGATCACTAATTGGAAAATTAAAACTTAAAACTGTTTCACATTAAGTATCAGCATTTTTAAAGGTACAGTCTAATCCCCCCCTTTTTTTTAAGTTTCTAGAATATTGTTTATCTAACTCATTAAATATAATTAAATACTATAGACAAACCAATAATATTAATTTAGATATTAAAGAATCTTTAAAATTCATTCAACAATATTGTTTATAATTACTTAATGAAGTGCTTGATCTAAGAGTAAATTTATCTAGAATAGATCCATAAAATAATATTTAAATTACCTTTATTATTCTTAATAGAACTAAGATATTTCTAAGAACATCTTAAGTTACACATTGTTGGGAACATGAACAAAATGTTTGGATTACATAGTCACGTTCATCTGTTATATGGAGGTTGAAGTTGAATGTCCCAGCTTGGTGCACAAGGAGGGATTTATCACCTGAGACCTGTCACTGTGGTTTCGGCATCGTTTCTCCACTTTAATATGGGGGCTACACGGGCCTTGTGTCCGTGGCGATTGATGGAATTTGTGGCCGCCAAAAATGGCATGAGATTTGCGCCCACCACATTACAATTTGTAAAACTAATCACGTTACATTACGTATTAGATTTTTTAAGGTGATTTCGATCTAGGACCTGAAATTGGATCATGGCAATGCACTCATTTTTGAAATACCTCATTTTGATTCTTTCTGTTCAACCATCCTAACCTCACCAAACCTAACCTAGCGTAAACTAATATAAAATAACCTAAATTAACCAACAATTATCTAAACTAACCTAAAATAATCCAACCCAACATAATACAAACTCAAACTAATCTAAACTAACATAAATCAACCCAGAATATTCTAAGTTAACATAAAAAACCTAACTTAACATAACCTAGCCTAGGCCCTATACTTTTACATTGTAAGAGTTTATGGTGGAAAAGCCAAGAACTAGGCCTCGTGAGAGAGCTCAAAGAAGACAAGGACATTCAAGCTAGCAGCGCGTCAATTTTAGGTAAACCAACCCCTCTTTCTACAGATAAATGATACAGAAATGTGGACGCAAATCCCACTATGCCACTACAGCTGGACGCAAATCCCACAAAAAAAGGCCCGATCGCAAATTCCAGTGACGCATGTCCCACTCTACCAATATGAATACAATATTAATTTCTAACTTTATACTTTAGATTAATCTGCTAAACTAATTAATCTTTATGCTTGACCTTGGCTAGCAATGCGGGGATTGTAATTTTTGCCAGTCTATTTGTTACATAAATGTGTTTTTCACTCTCTTCCTGGAAGAATGCTAACATTTTCGAGATGTATAAAGTACACTTTTCTCGTTTTGCATGTGTACCGTGTGCTAGTAACCAGCTGGGTTATTCTAATATCGTCACTAAGGTCTAGATATGATTAATGTCGAGTTTAGAAGAAGTGTGCACTTATTTTAGTGGAGGATTGAAAAACTATTCAAGTAATCAGTCACCATTCTTTTTGGTAGAGATTTGAACTGCTCACTCTCCGTCACTGAAAAATCCATTCCATTTTGTGAGTAAAGTCTTGACTTAAACCATGTCGATTAACCTTGAGGATTTTTTTCGATTCGAAGCGATATAGGATCACATATAAAAGCCATGATCAGTTTGAGTCTAAGCTCTAGTTTCTTTAACCCTCTGAACACAGAGATGATGTTACTCACTTACACATAATGTTTAATATTTTTAAATTCCACACAGTTCTTTATATTTTAAATGATACAAATGCTCCATAGTTTAGAGGACAGGAAATGTTCCATATTTCAGAAGACATAAAATGCTCCTTATTTTGGAGTATACAAAATGTTCCATATTGCAGATGAAGCTAAATGTCCCATAAACTACGAAATAGTAGGGGTATACTTGCTTAACTCAAAGAACAACACGTTTAAATGTCCGTTTGGACGATTTGCAGCTGTTTATAATTTACTCGCACTTGCATAGGCAACAGCCTGGAAAGAGGTTGTCGGATAATGGCAAGGCTTGCCAACGTTTTATTTACGAATTGTTTTCATAAAACAACATAATTAACATCATGGGGAAAACTATCTGACACTGAGTCACAACAAAAAGGGTTTAGCTATTTCTAAAACTCGTAGTGGTGGTACCGTTGTTTTAAGAGTCACTCTCGCAATAGATTTGACCACTATTGACGATGTCGGGGTGAGAGCACCGTTCAAAGAGGTAAAAACGAGATTATTATATCGGTTGAAGGAAATAAGGATGGTTTTCCATAAGTGGTTTCCCATTCTCCTTCCACGTAAATATGGTTATATTTACATTCTTCATCTCTACCTAATTAGCGTTATTATTGAGCGTAATCTAGACGGTTAGTAAGACGTGGCGCACAGAATATAAACCATTGCCGCACATACGAAAGTACACCACTTATCCCTATCTTGAGCTAGTTCTATCCAGTCCACCTAATTACGTCCAATCTCTTCCTGGCCCATTCTAATGTTATTCGCCAATCTGCGTCTGGGTCTTCCCAATTTCAAACAAAAGAAAAATAGAATAATGTACTTTATAATAGTCATAGTTTTCATAAACAAAACATTTTCTCAATTTTTTTTTTGTAACATCCAATATTTATTTACCCTGTCTAAGTGCGCGTTTGGGATACACGCATACGGGAATTATGCTAGTGAAATATAGAAATGAAAGGTAAATTTTTAGAGGCAATGCAACCGCATTTGCATGGCAGGACAGTGGGAATCGTTTAGTAAAAACCTTCTTCAGTACACCTCACTGGAATTCGAACGCTGGTCTAACCATTATTGTAAACTCACGTGGTCGTGAAAGTGACGCGTTAGAGCATGCCACTACGGCTGGACGCAAATCCCACAAAAAAAAGGCCTGATCGCAAATTCCAGTGACGCATGTCCCACACTACCAATATGAATACAATTTTAATTTCTAACCTTATCCTTTAGATTAATCTGCTAAATTAATTAATCTTTATGCTTGACCTTGGCTAGCAATGCGGGGATTGTAATTTTTGCCAGTATATTGCGACTACCAATACGTGTTTTAGAATCAACTATTCACAAAACAAGTATATAGGCTATGAGAGTATGAATTCACAACGTATATTTAATAGTGGCGATTTCGTTGGTCATTTCATGATAGCTGGCCTTATTTATTTAGCTCATTAAATATGAGCACATCGCCATTGTGTGTAAAGCATTAGTACTTAATTCAAAACTAAATTTATACCAAGTTGATTGGTACTGACCTCCCTTTGTTGGCACGTGAACAAAAGCGTTAGTCTCGTCTTGTCTGATTTGTCAGTGACAATGAAATGGGGACTAGAAACTCACTCGCCCGTATTGAGGTGATATTTCATAAGTGATTTTATATTTCCCTCTAAGCAAATGCGGGTACAACTCCTCTAAAACGTTACTTTGTCTACACTAGCTCACTATTTTCTAGCACGAATGAGTAGTGAGATGGGGAGAATGTGTAAAAAATATTTCATTGTGACCTTTGTTTTCTTTTGGAGAAAATTGAATTTATGTAATCATTTATAGATTTATTCATAGTTTAAAAATTAAGAGAGGGAGGGCCTGGTCAAAATTTTCAATAGCATTGATTTAATTTCTGTAGCACCATGTCTTACTACCCATTTGAAATATACACCTACGTACTAATTACGCTAGGGGTTTTATGGACCGGGAAAGTTATATTAAGGGGAATTGTACCCACATTTTCGTGGAGGGAGAGTGGAAAACCATTTTGAAAGACTACCCTCAATACACCTGACAGATATTTGAACCTCGATCTCTCCATCATCGGCAGTTTAGTCTACTCACAGAGTAGCGCGTTAGATCATCGAAGCGGGTATCTATGTACTAATTACGCTAATATGATAAGGATGAGTAAGGTTGAATTTTAGAGAAAATGCTCCACATTTTCGTTGAGAGAGTATGAAATGCTATTTAGGAAAGATACCTGCATTACACCTGGCCGGTTCTCAAACCTTGATCTCCCCATCAACGGCACTATAGAGCGAAAGTGATTTATTAGGGCTTATACTATTATAATAAAGACGTGGGTCTCAATTAATTTAAGGTAAGGATGTTTCTGACATATTGATAGGGAGGTTACGGTTAGAATCAATTAGATTTAAACTGAAGGTATTTTTTTTATCACAATGGTTTCTCACACCTCCCCCACATAAATGTGAGTAAAATTATTCTCAATTCTACTATCCCTATCCTGTTGCAATTAAATGTGGTTAGACTGTACGGATAGTAAGAAAGGGGTAAACAGTATTAACAATAATATATTAATACAATCATCTAGTGGAGGCCTATCGTCTTAAATATACCGTCGATGGAAGAAAGCAACGCAATAAGTTAAAGTACATAGGCAAGGCGACGCTTGTAGGATGAATGATTATAATTACGAAATTGAGCCTTATCTAGATCATAATAGCATAGATTTAAAAAATGACCACTATGCACGGGAATCAAACCAGCGCTAAGTCAAAGGTCCTGGCCTCAATTCCCATGTCAAAGTGTCATTTTTCAATTTATTAGATTATGCCATTGTTGTTTCATTAATTTAGGATCTTGTGTTATTTATTTTTTCTCGTGAGGCTGGCTTACATGTTTCTGAACTCACCTTTACTATGGCGCGCACACACCGCCTGATATGTCTGTCCCTGTCCCTCTCGCCGAGAACACTATAGAGGCCCAACGAGAGAGGATCGGACAGGGCTCTGCCAAAAAAAAATCCCCCATCAGAGAGTATTTTCGCTCTGTTCCCCTGATCCCGCGCAAGTGGTCGTGTGGAGTGGAGCACCCAGAAGAGACGAGTGAGTCTCCCTCCTCGGGCTAAGGGAACAGTCGGGTCGTTTTAATCGCGGGATCTCTCAACTGGAGACAGTGTCGGGCCCATTCGCGTGTTAAGAGACGGAGAACATTTGTGGTCCCTCCAAACCCCCCCTTTAAAAAATTCTCTTCCTTTCCCCCTCACACAAACACCCCTAATCTCAAGACATGGACCTTCCACCCATCCCTCACTCCCCACCCTCCGATACTAACCTTTGCGGATCGACAGAACAGTAAAGAGTTTTCCACTAACGTCGCCGACGTTAATTCAAGTGAGATTCCCTCCCTGCGCAACATCGGGGCTGTGTTACACGAGATAACGTTTCTACATTTATTTGATTTCGCTTCAAATAGTCTTGCATGGTGATATGGACATTTGGGGGGGGAAAAAACACGTTTCTGTAAAGCTTCACATTTAAAAAAAACTAGTAATTTTGTTTGACTTTTCCATCGCCCTTCTATAAAATGTGCTGCAAATGATAATCAACCATTTTTTTGCATTTCATATGTCAGCTTTGAGTGTCAATTTTTGATAATAAATCTATTAATTAGTTTGTAGTTTTTCCTGCAAGAAACACACTCGATTCTTCCACTTTTATTCATGTGTGCGCGTGTGTATAATATATAAGTTAACTAATTATAACTTTTCATCTCGTTAAAAATATAATTGCTTATTTTAATTAAAATAAATACTCTTTAAGTGAAAATATATTTTCCTCGCCGGCATTCAGTTACAAAATCGTGGTACGACGGCTATTTCCAAGAACCGACGTAACATTTATGTGGCGGTTTGTTTCATTTATTTTTTTGGTGGATTCTGTCTAATATTACGTCTAAGAGAAATGAGCGTTTCTGTGCCAAGTACAGCTAGCATCCAGTAGCACCTGTGTGGTCCTTTAACTAGGAAGGCTGACAGTTTATGTTGTGCTAAACAGTTTAAAACGTTTTAAAAATAATATTTGTGTGTACATAATTATAAGAAAGTTCTCAATTTTTTCCAAACACGAGTTATTTAAACATCTTAATCTGTAATATATTAAACATCTTTATTTGAATAAGAATCCTATTTACAAAAGCAAATATCAAGAACCAAACACACACACGAAAACATGGTAGAAAAGTTATTTGTCTCCAGCCCGGGGTTAATTTTGTTCGTTAACTTACTGTTAATGTTCACATATCCACGGTCCTGAGGTTGAGGTGAGGAAGAGACCTGTGTGGTCCCGCGTCCGTTGCCAATCGGTCCCGGCGAACCGAGACTTGATGCGTGGCTTGCGTTGCGACACTTCTCACGCGCATCACCCGACGCATCACAGCACGCGACCGACTCATCTACATCTCACCCCTCTCCGATAGACTGCGTCAAATAACGAGTGACATGGATATTTACAAGAGAACACGCCTACCATCAAATTACTTTAGAACACGAATAGAAATCCAATAAAAATGGAAATTTCCTAGCTTTCATATCAAATAAATGCTGTTAAATCAAGTGATACACTCTGGATCATATCAGTTAAAAACATGTGTTAAAACGTACACTCACTGAACAGTAAAATTACATTGTATATAGTTTCTCATTGAGTAATTAATATAGTGTGCAGATATGGATTGGTACAACAACCTAAAATTTCAAACACCATGAACCGCAAAAGAAAAAAATAACAGCCATATCACTATTAATTTATATAATGTTCATTTAAAGTTCCTGAAATTCTTTAAATATGTTTTACTTGAGTTCTATAAGTAAACGGCTCAATTAGCTGTGAATGGATAAGTACTTTGAAAATACAATTACACCCATCCTGATTCATATACCTTTCAACTTCCCCACCCCACCTAATTCCTTTACCTTCCTTTACTTCCCTTCCTTTACTCAGAAGGAATAGGACCAATTCCATATTTTTTAAAATGGGGGACAAAGTTAAGAAAATAAAAAAGATATCCAGACAACGTATAAATATCCCTCCAGACGACGGGCCTGAAAGAGAAGACGAAATAATGGGGAGAGCTGGCTCTTCCAAGGATACCAAAGACCCCAAGAGAAAAAGACCATCTAGGGAAAGATGGCTGCTGACGAGAAAGACGTGGAGGTATATGGCAGACGCTGGCCGCCGTCTCATACCAGATGGTGCCTTAAATCGACCAGAAGACATACCAAAAATTGAGGCATATTTTCAAGAGGTTTGTCACAAAGAGCCTCGATTTTTGTTATGGAGAAAATGCTCCTACCCGGGGGCGTTGGGATTCAGATCCCACAAAAAGAACCGAAGAGACCGAAAGAAAGGAGGAAGCTGCCGTGAAAAAGCTTGTTCTGCTGACGAAGTGGAAGATGATAAGCATTTATCTGGTTTTGCCTTACATAAAACATCTTCTGGAAGGTTTGATATTCAAAAGCTGCGCCAAGAATTTTTAAAAGGATCTTCCTTGAGCACACCTTCTTCAACACCAGATTATTTCTCAAGACATAAGTTTCAGAAACCATTTTCTGAACAGAAAGGATATCTTCCTGATCTTCCAGAGGTAGCTGGCTTTCAAACCGAGGAACAATCTCCAGAGAGTGAAGAACAAGAAATGATGGATACGCTACTGTATTTGTTGAATAGAGGAGAGACTAAGGAGACTGGTGAAGAGAGCGTGTCAGAAGCAAAGACTGTAGATTACACAAAGCTTCTTTATCAACTAAGGAGATATTTGTCAAATTACAACCTAGAGGCAAAGGATGGTTCATATTTGGCTAGCAATGATAACGTGGAAGTAGTTAAAAGTGATGGTGATGAAGCTAGTGAAGGAGATGTTGCTGCAGATAGTGATGCATTAGAAAGTGATGGCAGTATTAGAAATGTAATTGGCGTAAGCACAACAAATAGCAGAGGAATTACCACAGTTGTAAAAACTAGTGAAAATGAAAAGTCCAGGAACATTGGCCAACCAAATAATAGTTTAAGTGACAATAATAGACCTAGTAGTCCGGGAGAAACAGTTAATTGTGGTGATAAAACCAGTTTGAGTAGTGGGAAAACAATTACAAGTATCAGTGGTAAAGTTACTAACAGTCGGAGAAACACTAGTAGTGTGAAAACAACTTTAGAAGATCAAGCAAGCAAAATTAAAGGAACAGCGCCTTTTTTTAAGGATGGTAAAAAACACGAAAGAAACGTTGGCATAAAGAGTAGGACAAAGACCATACGAGATGGAGACCGTGAAGATAAAAGTGGTATTGGCTGGACAAGTCATCTAAGAAATGTTGGAGGCAAATCAAGCAGTGACCAAGCTGGTTCCAATGATGGTCCAAGCCGAAATGTGCGTGACACCGGTGAAAATAAGTCGGGTCTTGTGGGCAGTTCCAGTGGTTCTGGACTAAGAGCAACATCGCGGTCACCAAGTAGCTCAAGCTCTCCTCACAGGTCATCATATTCTCTTAAAGAAAACATTCACTTTGAAGGTGATCACTTACAAAAATTGCTCGTAGAAACTTTGAGACGATATTATAGCAAATCATCGAGTAGAGAGAAAGTAATAAGTGATCTGTTGACAGATAGGAAGCTACTGGAGAAACTGTACTACGATTTGAGAAAAGCGAGAGGTTTTAAAGGGCGCAGTGGTGCGCAAGTCAGAGGAACAGAAGAAACGCAAAATAAGAATGATCGGCCTAATCAAGAATCTGGTCTTAAACTTCGACACGTTGATAGTGGTGTGATTGTCGTTGGGGAGGATAGCGAAGAAGAATACGATGAACCCCAATTAGGTAGCTGGAAAAGGTTAGGGAAACCCGCCCCGAGGCGACCTAAAGACCTACCCCCCTTCTCTCCACCTCCTCTAATAGAGATTCAACATGAAATCGAACCAACCACTGCTGATAAAGGTGTCCAAACAGAACCAATACCAACTAATATTATGGTTGCCATAGAAGAAGAGATAAAAAGAGAACGGGAAAGAGAAGAAAATGAGGAAAGGCAGACAAAGTTACCAACAGGGATGAACCGAAGGAGAAGTAGCGTAGACCACGATGATGTATCGCAGTCGGTGAGTGACACTATAAAACGTTATCTCAAGATGGCCCGAAAGAAAAGTGTAGACTCAGACAAGGCAGACAGATTCAAACGCGTCAACTATGATAGGAACTTGAGGAACATCAAAGCCAAAGGCGAGATCACAAAGCCTGGTGATGATGATGGTCTGAATAAAGGCTGCCAAACTGATGAAACGTGGACAACTGCTATTAAAGAACTAAAACTAGATGAAGTACCCATAAGCTCAGATACGGAATGCTCCCCGATTATAGACGATTACTCTGGAAGTAGAATCACTAGTTCACGAAGTAGTTTCGATGGTGGGGTCTGCGATGACACATTACTGTCACCCCCAGCCCAAGTGTATGGGAAATCTCACTCTCCTGGGATCCTTTCCTCCGGGCAATCATTCCTGTCTAATCTTTTGCATGGCTTACAACAACAACAGCAGCAACAAAGTGGAGTAACGTCACAACCTTCTTCTCCTGTCGCAGCAGCTGGAGTCACCATGCAGAAGTCCAAGTCGTCGTCGAGCGTAGTGCACCAAGGCAGTCGGCTCGTCGCCAAGAAGATCTGGAGGAACAGGTCCAAAAGTCAGAGCCGTGCAACGACATCGGCGACATCAGCATGGACACCTCAGGTACAGTCAGCTACCGCATGCTTGTCTCCTATTTTATTTTAATTAGCACGTTACACAAGGCACAAGGACTTGCAATTAGATTTTTGACTCAAACTTCTTAACACAATGGGTTATTTAGCGTCCTATTCTAAGCTGTAGTTAGGAGGAGGGCAATTATAGTACATGTACACACATTTATGTAGAGATGGGCTGCGCAAAATATCGTAATATATTATATATGGAAGGAACCTTGAGCCTTTTGTAACCAGAAATCCGGACTAAAGTGTATTTATTGCATTATATTATAATATAGTCCCATGTGTGGGCGAAGGGGTATAATGGAATAATTTAGAGGATAAGTATGAAGAAGGTAATTTAGGCAAGATGTATCCATATTAGTGTGAAGATAGTATGGGAAAACGCCGATGATAAACCACAAATTAAAAAACAACAACCTCAGAACACCTGATTAAGATGAGAATTCAGACTCCCCCAAAAATGATGGCCAAATGCTTGGGGTGTCAAGTACTTTAAGCAACTTGGCCAATGGGGCTTGTCTGGTGTGAAATGATTTAATAAGCTAACTTCACTTTTAATTCATTAACTATGCAGCTATTGTGCCAATATTGATCATTAACTGGCTTATAGTACAAAAGGATAAGATTAAAAGTTTTTCCCACTGTCTCTCGTAAATTTTTGGGCTATACGCATGCATATTAACTACCAAAGTATGTATGCAGGATAAGAAAATTATAATCTAATGTAATTGTATCCGTATTTGCGTAGTGGCAGATTGGGAAGCAATTTATGACACAAAACCTCAGAATACTCAAACATGAGTCAAGCACCGACTTCCCCTATCATTGGCAAACCAGAATAAATGGGCTTAATATAAAAGACCGTGCGCTCACCGGAAAGGGTATTAGTTAATTATGAGTAAATGTAAAAAAACTAGTTTATAATTATTATCAAAAACCACAATGGGAAGGACTATTAACTCAATAAAATGCCTCTTTATTTAACCTTGGGATAAACTTGTAGCCACTTATAGCAAAATACGTAGGTTCATACATTTTTGGCAATAGCGTGTTGTGTGTAGTATAAGAGGAAGCTTGTTTGTATGTTGTTTATTAATATAAATATTTGTAGCCCGCTTCGGTGGCCACATTGTTTGAGTCGCTACTCTAGCAATAGACCAGACTGCTGAAAACGGGGAGATCAGGGCTCGTTTCCGGCCAGATGTAGGCCTACTGAGGAGATTTTTTCCCCTAGATTAGTTTACACAATCTCTCTCCAATCAATTTTTGATACACTTCCTATAAATTTAACCTTCTTAATACTTAACAAATTAATGTAATTAGTACACAGGCGTATAGCCCGAGCAAGTGGTGGGATTCGGTGCTAAAAAACTACTAGGACTTGATCAAAAATAAAGCTACTCAGGTTTGTAAAGATGAATGGTACAATGACAAGTTCAGTGGGTAAAGTCAGAAATAGAAAGTAATTTATTTAATTTTCGACCTTATCCGGATAATTTTGACACTAGCCAGCAAGACTTGGATAACGTTGATTTGTAAAACTAAGCACGTGTGAATTCGGACTATATTTCGGAACAAATTTTAATCTCTGAAATTGAATCATAGCGATGCACTAACAATCAAAATGCCTCATTTTGATTTTCTTTTTTTCTTTTCCACTAACCTAAACTAAACAAACAAACATTCGAAATGCCTAATTTTGATTCTTTCTTTTCCACTAACCTAAACAAACAAACGAAGCCTAGAATCACCTAATATATCCTAACCCAACCTAACCAACCTAACCTCAATCCTAAAATTTTGACATTAATTAAGTGCGGGTAGATAATGTCAATATTTAGCATTTAGCACCGCGTTTTACTACCCGTTCAGGTTCTACGCTTAAGTACTAATTGCGCTAATGGATTAGGAATTGGTTAGGTTGAATTTAGAGAAAGTGAACCCGCATTTGCGTGGAGGTAGAGTGGAAAACCATTTAGAAAAAACTACCCCAATTTCACTCGACCGAGATTCGAACTTAGATCTCCCTGTCCTCAGCAGTCTAGCTCACCATGACTAGCGCGTTAGCTAACTACGCCACCAAGGCGGGTAATGTTAATATTAACCGTATAAACTTAGAAAAACATTCCTTAATCACATATCATTTAAAATTATCCACGCATTTTGGATAGTTTCAACACTATCTGGTTAATATCAACTCTACCCAAGCTCTAAATTTACCCGTAGCATATCCACACAAATATACGATATGTTTTACTTGGGGAATAACTATGAATTTACATAGCATTCGGTGGTGATTTTGTTTGTTGAGTGGTTGTTATTAAAATATCACTATATCTTCCTCTTTATTAACTTACTGGTGGTGAGGCAAGCTATTAAACTTAACTGCCCAGGAAGACAGGATGTGGTGGTATCATAGGAGGGTGGAGATAAATAAAGTAGACTAACATTATTGTTTATTCTTGATTAAATATACTTTGCTACTATTCTCTCGATTCCATGCTGTCATACTGTAGGACAAACTAAACCAAATCCAAATAATTTTGAGGCAGATAGAAGAGATCTCGGACCTAGCCCCAGATATAACAGTAAGCTATTTTTCTCCAAAAGTTTGTGCACGCATCATAACTTTTTTTTCCAATTTGTAGTCTAACAAGTAGTATGTCTTATCTCCACAGCACCATACGATCAAATAATATGTTTTGATATCGGCCATTCTTCTAATATTTAAAGATCAGGCAGACAAATCTATTTAAAGCATAAATTGGTGGCTATAACATTAATAACTTTGCAATAATTTACTTACTTATTTTAAGGCATTACGAACTCAAAAGTTCATGCCGCAATACAAAAGTAGGCCACCTATCTATATCTTGAGATAATTCTATTCAGTTCACCTCATTAAGACCTATTTCTTTTATGTCCAATCTAATGTTAGTAACCAAGCTGCGTCTAGGTTTTCAAAATAGTATCGTTCATTGAGTTTGGTAGTCACTACCTTGTACAAAGTTCTAGAACTTCCCATTTGCACTGCATGTCCTGTCCACCGCGATCTACGAGACTTGATTATATTCTCACAATATTTTAGTATGAAAAATTATTTTTTAAATTTAAATTATCAATGCCAGACCTCCTTATATTACTGAAAAGCATACCTATTGATATATTATAGTAATCCGTATATGTGGGAAAGCGTACGAAGCGTCAGGCTACTGGTTTGGTGATGGTGATGATGAGGTTGGGCTTCAAATTCTGGCAGGAAGTACTGATGCTGCTTACCCTAAAACAGTTTACCACCATCCCTACACGCAAATGTGGGTACGTTTGCTTTAATTATACTTTTCTAAGCTCTAGCTTACTAGAGAAATTCAAAATTTGAGCAGCTCAAAACTGTAGTAAATAACGATGAATATATACAAATATATCTATAATAATATTATAAAGAGTAAAGATTTGATTTTTGGTCTTTTTGTTTGTAATGGATAAACTCAAATCTACTGGACCTATTTAAAAAATTATTTCACCAATATAAAGCAACATTATCAGCGAGTAACTTAGGATATATTTTATTTTGACAATTTAATTTATTCCTCATAAAAATGTCGATAGTCACTCATATTTTATGATAGAGTATATGATGATTCTTCAATATGTGTGTTTAAAATAATAATACGGGGGGGGNGGGGGGGGGGGAAAGGGGGAAGTGTCTAGTATACAATATATACAAAATATATACAATAATACAAGATTTTTTTAATAAGCACCGCGTCTAGCTACCCGTTAGGGTTATACACTTATGTACTAATTATACTAATGCGTTAGGAAGGCTTAATTTAGAGTAATTGTACCCGCATTAGCGTGGAGGGATAGTGGAAAACTATTTAGGAAAACCCACCCTCAGTGCACTCGATCAAGACCAAACCCTGATCTTTCCGTCTTCATCAGTTTAGTCCAACACGAGTGTAGCGCGTTAGACCTCGTGACCCCTGGAGTGGCTCACTAATTATTGACTTTATTAAGGAACCAAATAATGTATTCGTTGGCATAATATTTATACTAAGGGTTTTATATTAATGCTTATTATGGATATAACCAATTTTCAAAAAATTTCGTTTCTTTAACGTATAAATAAATTGGTAGTCAAAGAATTTTAGGGAAAGATTATTTGTATCACCAATGATACAACTGGGCTCTCAAGTATGGATGTTTAAATACGTATAACTAAAATTGGATACATAGTTTTACGAAAATAAAGTGTTTAGATTGATGATTTGATTGTATTTTTAAATAATGACAATAAACACAGGGTTATTGATGGTTTAATCTAAGGAGTAACGGCTTAGAGGCTTGTTTGATAGGAAACGCACCTGTATTAATCTGCAGAGATGATGTAAAAGAACTGAGAGTCCATATGTTGGAAACGAACCCCAGTGTGCCCGGCCAATATTTGAATCTGGACCTCAACGTCCCCGTCGCTATAAATCCAGTATATTGTGATACTAATACCTTAGACTATAGGTGTTCAACCTACGGCACGCGTGATACTATTTCTACGTGAATACATTTTGGGTAGCACGCTTTAGGTCACCGCAGATAGAATCAATTGCACGGGTAGTGGGGGTGGGAGGTTGAATTAGAAATTTATTTTTGGGGGGGGAGGGAGTGTCTATATAAAAAATAATCAGAGTAAATGTTTGAATGCCAGACCAATTGGTCACCTCGTTAAGTCCTTCTATTCAATTTATCTTGACGATAGGACTAGGTGTATAGTCGTAGGCTACTAGGTGAAGCCTGGTTTAAGTTAGTTTGTAAATCATGGACATCTTTGAATCAGGGGACTATAAACGCACGTAAAATACGCAGAATCTAAAACAATGTGTTTATATTTAAAATAGCATGGTAATGGACCTATTATTGGATTGGTATATATATTTGCTGAGTGATAAAAAATATATAGCGTTTAATGCAATTAAAGGGAGAATCCTTTCTGATGAACACACTCTCTATTACCTTTGGGCTTCCATGTTAGCTACCTTCTTCTTACATCAACAGCATGAAGGTTGGTCTGATTCCTATTCGTCCGGCGCTGGGCATGCACTCAGTCTTTTGGCTGGTTAGTGCTTCCTGCACTATCTGGAAGAAACCTCATGTACTAGGGAAGATCAGTAAGTGTTGTGGTTTCCCGTTTCCTTCTACACTAAATTTATATGAGCGATCGTGAGAGCGTGTACCAATTTTGTCGGAAAATGTGTTTTCACATACCTTCCAGAGTTCTTTTACATTCCACAGTCGACAAGGAACCGACAGCAATACTTCCCCTACAAATGAAGTTGTGCTACGCATTTTTATCGCTCAAGAAATATCCGTTGACTCCGGCTGGGTTTTAACCCACGAATATTGAGTCCTGAGGCTAGCGCTTTACCCTAAGACCACCAAGGTCGACATGTTAAATATAGAAACCGATAATGATGTTAACCTTAAATTCATTTAATCGATTCAAGCTAGAAGTGTTTTATCTGGGTGTTGTATAAGTACGAATAACAATTATTAGTACAAAATAGAACTACCAATGGAAGTTAGTTCTAGACTAATACACATCAAAGAGGAAATTTTCTTGCATTCATTTCTTGTGTATACATTTTTTCTTTCGCCACGTCTTGCTACCTGTGAATCCTGTACGTACACAGAGCTATACGAATTACCCGTACGTATAGTACGGTGTCAATTTGTTTGGTCTGGTTTGCCAGTTACGTAAGATCGAGCTTGAATCCAAGCAAGATGCATTTTTTTAATTTTCCTAAATGGTTTTACAATCCTTCAAAAAATTGTGGGTACATTTACTCTAGGTTTTACCTTTATTGTCAGTGCTCCATTATTCTTATCAAAAGTTCGGGGAGCCCAAACGGGTATTAAGATGTGGTGCCTACACAAATAAAACTTATTACATTCCTATAATAATTAATATTTTACAACACATACTAATGTTATGATATAACTATTATATCAAATATTATTATTAATATTTAATACTCACCTCAGTATCTGAATTGTCTAAGGTAGGGGTGGCCAAACAGTTGATCGCGATCAATTGGTCGACTAAGGCTGCTGTTTGGTCGATTGATTAAAAAATATTGAAATGAAGAAAATGAAAGAGATGTATTGGAGATTTTCCTCAAATCAACATTAAATAATTGAATTATCGAAGCTGTCTGATTAATGACCATTTACAATCCTGCCTTCATTTATGACTGAGTAATTAAAAACTCATATTCAACAAACTATCCTAAGATTATACAGTGTCATGCACCAACTTCAAAGTTAAGTATTTAATGACAAAATAATTTTTTCAGATAAATTAAATATATTACTTATGTGGTTTAATGAAAAACTCTGTTTCAGTCTGTGGAAGGACTTTTAAGTTTTATATATATAAAATGATGAATTAATTAGCAAAGCTATTATTTGATTAGTTACTCTTATGGCCGTATCTAGAAATCTTGTTCTTTAAATTGGGCACGTGAATTGAACCTGTGACCTTTGACTTAGTACGTCAATGTTCTAACCACTGATTTATATACATATAATATAATTTTACTATTATAACATAAAACGGGTTATTAATTTTTGTACCAACTAAACAAACAATATAAACTCAGTTGTAGACCACAAAGGATTTTCCTTTAATGGAGTCGATCACTAGATAAAAAAGTTTGGCCACTCCTGGTCCCTCTAAGCCGTCACACTCGTGATATACTGACCTGTTTAGGTTGGAAAAATCGGGCTTAGATTCCCGGTTGGGTCTGATAAGAATGGTTTATCCTAAATGTTTTCCCATTCTGCTTCGACACAAATGCAGGTAAATTAACTTTAAAAAGTTTCCTTCCTCATCCTACTCTGTTGGATTAGTTATCCAATATGTATATAGCCTGATGAAGTTGTAAGACGAAGTGATACAAAAAAAAAAGTATATAATAATAGAAAACATTTAGATCAATTATATATTTTAAATGATTAATATTACCTTTTAATAATAACTATTTCATAGAAATAATATTATGTAATATTTAATATCAATTACTAGTTAATATATTTAATTTGTTTATAAATATATTTGATATATATAGTACTACTCATTTATACTATCCACAATTTTGGTTAAACTAATGTCCTCATGTTTGTTTGTCTGTCTGCTGTCCCTGGCCACAGATACGACACGGTTTGATGGATTCTGTTCATACTTGATTGTTAGGTATTATCTTGACCCTAGGCCTTAAATAATAGCTTCAACGATTTTATTTGATTGATATCTAGTGATTTTTTAACTTCCCAAATAACACTGTGTAACCCACTTCGGTGACCACATGGTCTAAAGCACTATTCTCGCAGAAGACTAGACTGCTACTTACAAAGAGATCTAGGTTCGAATCTCATTCGGGTGGACTTAGGGTGGTTTTCCCAAAATTGTTTTCCACTTTACCCCACATAAATTCGGGTACACTTTATCTAAATAGAGCCTTCCTGATCCCTAAAGCAATTAGTGTAATTAGTAAATAAGTGTTTATCCCGAACAGGTACTATGACGTGGTGCTAAAAAAACATATACTTGGTTTTTGGGTGAAAATTCGATGAGTGATTTTCAAAAATTCCAAATATTTTGTGAATAGGTCTAACGCTTTTGTTCATAATGTACACCTGGGGAGTGTTTGACATGGTGAATAAAGCTCTATACTGATTCCCAGGGGAAGATTAATTTAGGGGTAGTTTACAGATGTATGTTTTTTTAATTTTAAATATTTAAAAAAATATTGATCTTAGCAATTTGGTTCAAAATGTTAAGTGTGTTACATTACCTATAATTTTTTATTTAAAAATAAATTTTATGGTAGTTTACTAATGATTGATTTGTACAAAATATGATTTTTTAAAATAGCTCTAATATAATGATATTGTTCAAAAATGGTATGGGGAAGTACTATACACGATCAATAATTAAGTACGTTTATATTTCTAAAAATAAATTAAGTAAAGGATTTACTTAAGACAAACTATATACATTTTTTATTTTTTATTTTAGCCTTTAAGATTGATCTTAAAATTGGTATCCAGGAATAGTTTTTCATGATAAATTATCAAAATACGTTTTTATTTTTATCAATTTAAAATAATTCTATGATAGTCTACAAATAAATTATTTTTGAAAATTTGATTTATTTTAAAAGATTTGAACAATTTTGTTTAAAACTATACATAAAAAGAAGTTTATTATGATTAACAAAATGACTTGGTTTGTTTCTATGAGTAAGAATTACTTAACAGTAGTTAACTAAAAATCTATTTTGGGAAATTTTCTTCCAAGCTTAAATACACATTATGAAAAAGTTTGTTCGATTGTGTCGTACCATTTTTTTTTAATGTATTTACTACCCATGGAGTAAGGTTGTTGGTCGTGTCAAAAATAGGTAATTAAAACAATGCATTTAATATATTAATCAAATATCTCTCAAATATTCTATACTGTTAGATTTTTCTCTTGATGTAAGCTTGTAGTTCTTCATAATACATTTTTAACTTGAATTCATAGCATTTAAAAAAAATATATTTACTAGAAGAAAGCATATGAGAAGTATCGGCTACGTTCGTACAGTGCATTATTGTACATTCATATCAAAGGACCTGATTCAAGTAACGTACTTTCCCTTAGTAAGACACAGCTATTTAATTTTTTAAATTGATTCATCTTGAGTAACTGAAGAATTTTAATGCTTTTAAAATTTCAAAAACGAATGATTTGAGAAAAACATTTTGCTATCATGTATTACAGTAAGGCCTACACTATGAAACATATTTTAAGGACACAAAGTGATCTTGAATATTGATAATTAATAAGCCTAATCGATAATTTATAAATATTATAAAATGTGAATCTACAACTTTAAATTTGTATTTTGAGTTTAAATAGTACGAGTTCTCACATTGTTACTGTAAACCTTTATTTGTAAAACAAATTAATATAAAATTGATATTGAGAAAATAAAAATTTGGTAGCCTTCTTCTGTTTGTTTTCGGAACTAGTCAAAAGAAACAAAAGGAAGCAAAGAGCTTGAATGATTCTAATTACGACATGCACATGAGCTTAAGGAGTTTTTCTTACTAAATCTAAACGTTACCTGTATTAGTTGCTAGCACTGGTTAAAGTTTTTCCAAGTTAAAACTTATAAATTCTGCGTTTTAAGCACCATTCTTCAAGAAGGATTAAACATGTTTTCATTGTTTCCTATTGAATCAAAAATAGCCCTAATATTTGAGATCAAATACTTAGTTGAACAGTCTGCTAAAGCTAACACACGAACATTCATTTTAAACTGTTGTTTGTCGACATTTTTGTTTTCAATTTGTGATTCTTATGTTTGTATTTTTCTGTATATATGCATTTTTAAATTAATAGCAATCATAGCTTATTTGAACTCAAATAATTAGTTGAACAGTCCGCTAAAGCTAAAACACGAACACTCATTTTAAACCGTTGTGTCTCAACATTTTTATTTTTAATCTGTGATTCTTATGTTTATATTGTTGTGTGTATATTTTAAAAATTAAAAGTAAGCATACTTTTGTATTATATAATTACATGAATAATGAGGTGTTTTTTTAAATATCTTGACAGGGGAGCGCGGTATTTTCATGATTTGCCTAGGGTGGGAAAAGGGCACGAGCCTGCCCTGAACACACATTAATATATTATAACAAACCACCCACGTGTTATGGATTTGTTATTTCTGTGAACAGATCTATACTTACACCAGGTCATAGGCCAATTGTTTACCCACACTGCCTATATCACGTCCCCTCCTCCTACCCCACCTTCTCACAATAAGTCCAATAACAGTTGGGTGGACATCGGCTGGTGGTTTCTGAAAGTAGCGACCTCTTCTCCCCCCGTTTAGTCTAAAGTAATCACAGCTTCAACATTAAAATAAGTAGTTAACTTGTTTCTAGTTGAATCAGAATCGAATTTGTTTTTAGTAAGAACTCATTTAATTTAATCCGAAATAGTTAGAATTTATATATTTAATTACTATCAATTAAACAAACAAAATAAATTCCTTTAAAGGTAAGAAAATTCCTGACGTATTTCAGTAAATATATATATATATATATATATATATATATATATAACATCTATGAAGAAATCTTCAACAAGGGGTAGAAGGTCTGGTCAGTTTGATGGTCAGTTTTGTCTTGTCTGGTATACCGGTGAAGAGTAGCATGGGGTTTAAATCCCAACTGAATTTAATTTAAAGGGTAGTTTTTTCCTTAGCGGTTTCCCACCTTCTCACCACAAAACTGCGATTATATTTCTTTTAAACTATACCTTCTACACCCCTACATCATTAGTGTAATAACCTCGACCAGTATTAAATCGTGGTCGAAAAATACGTTTCAAAATGTCGTTTGGATAAATTATACTATATGGAAATGAGTTTTAAATTCGTGATTAGCATATCATTACTTTTTCCAGCATTTTCTTAAATATCTTATCTTCCTTTCCACTCGATTATCAACTGACATTACCTTCTTGCTCTAGAGTAGCATGGTGCCTGTTGTGGATGCATCCCTGCCCTGTCCCGTAGAATGTTACACATGATTACAATAGAGCGGGAAGCTATTTGTGTAACTACACTTATAGTTTCCCTGAGTTTGTGGGGTGAGAAGGGGGATTCACTAGGTTGGAACGCTGCCAAAACTTTCACATGTAAGTGATTTCAAGGTGGTGTGGTCAAGGATGACGCTACAAGTTTCGCCGTCGAGTGCAAAGGTTAACTGACTACCCTTCTTCATCCTACAGTCTCTAATCTCTCTTCTCACCAACTAATACCTCCCTACGACCAGAAAATCTAATTTAAAAATCATTTAAAATAGTTACAATTTTGTTATATTCAACTTATGACAATCGAAATGTAGCTAAGACTACAAAAAGTTAAAAATGTATACATTTATAAGTTTTGTGTCTTGTTTATTTGTATATATTTCTTTAATTTTGTCTTATTCTCATATGACATACTACATGAATACAACTTAGAGCATACCGGTACTGGGTACAACAATATCACGATGTACTGCATATATTTTGCGTATATACCGAACGGGTAGTAGGCCTAATACCCGGTGATAGTAATAATAATAATAATAATAATAATAATAATAATAATAATAATACTGTATAAACATATTATATATTCAATAAAATCATTAATGACTAAATGATTGTATGGTTGGTACAAGGTTCATAAAATCAGTCAAGTAAAGATAATATAAATATAATTTAGCTTGAAGGCTAAAAGTGGTTTGGTACATTGTCGATGCCATGCAATTTAGTGTAGAGAGTAAAATATTGTTAAAAATAAATATGCATATTGATTGAAGTGAGGTTTCATTAGTTGAAGTCAATCATAAACGTAACACATAAGTAAACATATTTAGTATTGGACTATTATCAGCCAAGTAAACATAATCAATATTATTTTTTTCTTCAAAAACTATATCACATTGCAAGGGGAAAAACCCACCCTTTGCTAGACTATGAAAACCATAAAATCCCCAATTAAATAGCTTTTAGAGTTAACTCATTTTAAAAAAAATTAGCAGATTTTGATTCCCTTCCACTTTGAAAACCTATATGCGACACTTATAAGCAAGCTTGTCTCAAGGATTTAATTTTGGGAGAGGGTGTAGAGGGTAGAATAGAGGGTGAGAACCGAGCACTCGGGTTTTCTTATTCGGCAGTATTATAGTAAGTGTTCTATAAAACATATTGCGGGTCTTAAGGCTGGGCGCACACATGCTGACACAAAACGTTTCGAAAAGCGATGAAACGAAGCATCTAGAAACAACAACACATAAATTATTCAAATGATTTTTTTTTCAATGAAACATGATGACACAAAAACATATTGAAACAAAAACATCAGTCTGTACTAAGATGACAGCGTGTAATGTTGGTGATATCGATATTGAGGAACTCTTAGCTCTAATTTCCTGGGATTGGTTGGTTAAGCAGGAAGAATCATCATATGGGAGATACTGGGTTCACCATATAAACGAAAAGAGAACTGAGAAAGGTTATTTTGAAAAGTACATACAGAAACTAAGGGCGTTCCCTGAAATATTTTTTAACTTCACTCGAGTAAGTTTAGAAAGCTTTGCTTACATTCTTGGAGTGGTTGGGGATTCTATCAAGAAGCATAATACCAGATGTAGAAAAAGCATTTTCCCCGAACAAAGGTTCTTCCTTACATTTATGTAAGTTATGTTATTTTATATAAATGTAAAAATATAGTCCTAATTAAAACTCATTTCACTTTTAAAATGTTATTTTATTACAAGGTTGAATTGAAAAGAGGGTCACAAAAATAAATATATGAATTTGTTTTTAATTAATTTTATTATATCAAGAGGCTTATAGTTTGGAGAATTATAGTAAGAAACAATTTTTAATAGATAAATAATTAGGACTAACATAAGTAAAAAATAGAAGGCTTATCAACTTATTACAAAGTCATATATTTGCCTTCTCGTCCATTTTATTTACGGAATGTAGTTCTCTTTAGAGTTGAATGATTGATTAATGGCATATGGGTTAAATGGCTCTTATGGAGGCAAAGGATTTCTAGGTGTTGCAGTATATGAAATGTTAGATGTATCCAGACCAATGTAATTAACAGTTTTGTTAGAGTTGGATGCATATCCAACAGATGGGCGTACTTCTTTTGAAATCACAGAGGATTTTATGTTGGGTACATATCCAAAGGTGGATGAACAAATGTCCCTTGAAGTCAAAGGAGAATTCGAGCCAGAGGAGTAGGAATAAGGGATGGAGTTAGATATCTTAATGGCTCAAAGCTGTAGCTTTGTTGCTGGCAACAGATCTCATTTTACTACTCATCATGATATCCATTCAGTCTTATCATTACTTATTCCTTAAACTTACGCTTGCAATTGTCACCTAGTTTGTCAACATCAGGGACCAAGCTTTAGAAGAAAGACAGGGTTTTATTCTTTTCAACTTGTGCTGGCTGAGGTTGTGGCTAATATCTAGCTTTTAGAAATTCAATCATTGGACCCACTACCATATCAGCAGGTTTAATAAGAACTCGACGAACTTAATTTCCGCGCATCTTTATTGACTTGGTATCCCTTCTGGTCTGTCCCATGTCTCCAAAATGTCAGATATTTCCATAGCTTGAAGGGATATTTCCTCAGGTAAAATGCCATAATTTGTTATGCCCTCTGCTTGAGTTACTACGAAGGAATAATCATTAGATTTTACATCCTTATTCACCTGGTTATCATCAACCTGAGTTTCACCTGAATTATCGGTACGAAGACTGCTTCCCATTTTTAGGTGATGCCTTATAAAGTCATTCAGAAAGGAAAGTACTTCAGCTAGATACCATTTCTTCTTTTTTTAGCAGAACTTCCACTTGGAACGTACTTTTTAGCTTCTCATTGGTGTCGTACATAACCATTCCTGATCGAGTGCCATTTTGATCGACATTCAGAAACTAAAATATAAAATATACACATACAATCGTATGTATCTTTTATAATTAAAAAACATTAATCTTCACTAAGATATTCTCATATTTTACAGATTCTTGTCAACAGGGGATTATTTTTATCTCATCACTACTACTTTGCTGTTGGAAAGTCTACAATTGGTGAAATTTTGATGGAAACTTGTGAATAAATAATAAAACTCTTGGAGCCCGTCTACATGCCAAAATGTACAAGAGAGAGGTGGATATATATTGTATTAATGTTTAATCAGAACTGGAACTATCTTAATTGCCTTGGGGCAATTGATGGAAAGTACATCAGAATTTTGTGTCCAGAGAATGAGGGATCTGTTTATTTCAACAATAAGGACTTTCATTCAAATATATTACAGGCAGTTGTTGATCCTGAAGCATGCTTAATGGCAATTGATGTTGAGGACTTTGGACGAAATAATGATACCTCTGGTTTAGATGATTCTGATTTTGTAAAGGACCTAATGGAAAATAAACTGGACATTAAACCACCCAAACCAATAAGCATTCAAGACATCCAGTGATTACTACATGTTTTTGCGGGTGATGAAAGTTATCTTCTGTAGAATTATATACACTTAAAAGCACGCCGTATAGTTGAATGGGCTTTCGGTATCCTAAGCCAGAAATTTGGTGTATTCCAAAGGCCTTTCATGCTTCGTCCTAATAAAGTTACAGTGATAACAAGAGCCTGCTGTGTACTGAACAATTTGAGTCTAAAACGTGATCGATTGGAAAGTTGTTACATTTTTCACGAAATTTTGAATCTAAGGGAGAAGTAAAATAAAGCTACTGATATGGAAGCAAACAGAGATTCAAGCCATGCAGACTTTGCTGTTAGAAAGGCTTATGTCGACTTTTTTCAGTTCGTGGAAACGCACATACCATGGCAAGAGGAGTATGCAAGAGTGGTTTTGAATGAGTGAAAAAAGACTTATTTTGTAAAAGAGCAGTGAAATCTAAAATTGCATGTTGAGCTGTAATTTGGTTATGGTTTTAATTTTTCGCTCAAAAAAATACTGTGTATATAGTACTATAAAATGTCAACAAAATATTCTCATAGGTTTTTTAATTTAAAAATGATATCAGGAAAAATCACAAAATTGTAAAGCAAATTATTATTATTGTGTATTATTTTAAAAACACACGAGTACCTCGTGAGTAAACAAAGGACACAATGGAGTTTAAATGATTAAAACAATTGGAAATTTATCATTGAGGGAGTAAAAATAATCGTTAACAATGTAGTGACAATTAGGAATTTAATTTTTGGTTTATTTTATTTTGTTTGTTGCATGGAATAAATGTTGAAATTTGTTCCAATACTACAATAAAACAATATTTAAATCTGATATGTTTAACCTTTTCTTAATGCATTCTGTTTACGTATTTATTTATAACTTTGTATAACCTAAATAATATATAAATTAACTTGTAACATCCATTTCATTTGCCACTTCTTCACAATTTTGGCCAACAACGTCCTTGTTATGGTATTCCTTCCGATTAGATTAAATAGCACTGGTCTTTGCTGAACAAAGGCAATAAATAAACTTTTCAACATCCATGTCTCTACACTACCAACGGTAGCCTTTATTGCCTTTATTATATTAGAGCAAAACACACACAATACAAGAATTATCACCCAAACTCGACAGTTTTAAGGAAACTAACTTCATGTGGACAGAGTGCCCAGCTTTGCGCTTGCATAGTAGCCTATTTTTCACGAAACATGTGAAATAAACTGAATGAAACATGGGAGTAGGGAAGACGTGTCTCACTGTGTGTCATCGCTTTTGTTTCTCCTTGTGTTGCTATGTGTGCTGCAACTAATTTGAAAGCATATAGTCAAAGAGAAATGACACACTATGAAAGACAATTGCAAAAAAAAAAAATCGTTTCATCTTGTTTCGAAACGTTTGGTGTCAGCATGTGTGCGCCCAGTCTAAGCAAACAAGTCTATATCATGTGATTAGTGACGTCAAAGGACAACAAAATAGCCTATTCAGTAGACATGCAGTTCCTCTGACGAGAGTGTCTCAAATAGTGGCTGTAGCATGTATAGCATTAATTCCTAGATAGCATTATCATTTTTTGAATTCAAGTATTTTTTAACTTTTAGTTTTAAATCTTGAAAAAGTAGTTTTAATTTTGCATTTAAATGACTCAGCATCTTACTACCCAACTGAGCTATCTTAGTACCTAGAATGATGGGTTGAGATTGAGGAATGTTTACCTTAGAGTAAATCTATCTGGTTTTGCATGGGGGGAAAGTGGGGAACCATTCAGGAAAAATACACTATTACTAAATCAAGCCGGGATTCATACACCAACTTCCTCTATAACTAGACAATGCTTGACTGACCCTTTTATCCACACGCCCACTACCATGGTCTAGTTTTAATTAAATTGATTATTAATGGCTATTTCATGTCTCCTCTTTTCTGCTTTGGCTACTTGCCTGTTGTTAAGGAGCGTTGCTATAAATTTGAACTGATGTTTTTCTTATTAGCCGTATCGTCCAAGTTCACGTTCTTTCATTGGATGAGAAGCGTGCTCCTAGAACAAGTCAGACATTGAGCAGAGTACCAAGTAATAAACCACACGTTATAAACTCTTATTGTAAATTAAGTCTATTCTTAAACTTTCTTTTTCCTTTGAGACAGACAAAAAGGTCACACGTTATAGACACGCATGCATATGTGTGTGGGCTTTTGTTTTTTCTGAACGACGGTGGCTTCGCACTTCATTGACGAACATGATGGCCCTGAAGGTTCTCAATGGATTGTGAAAGGATCTTATCTAATCTAGACTATTGTTTTATTGTCACAGCTTCTCAGTAGCCATTCGGGTTATACTAAAAAAAAGAGCCATTGCGTCATATCTCAATAGATCCATGCCGACTTAGTGGACGCTGTCTGTTGGCAGTGATAGTGCCAACTTTTGCGGATAGAAGGTCTCATGTGATCAACCCATGAACCCTCCCGAACGTTAATCTCAGTTTTCTAGACAGGATCAGCTACTGTTTCGTTTTGTCAAGACCAGTTTCCTAGCTCAATATCTGAAGAACAGGGTCCTTGTTGAACCATTTCTCATCAACGACGATGGAGAATGGCTTAAGCCAGATCTTGTTCTCATAAAAGGTTCCGAAGAGTGTATCTGTGATATCACAATCTGGTATGAGGATATGGATTCACTCTCTCTGGTTTATAAATAAAAAGTTGATAAATATGTCTGTCTGGGAAACAGAATGAATATGTAATTTCCGGATTTAACCTTTAAGGGAGAAGTGTCCCTAGTTTATGGTTCTAAAAGAGCACTACCAAGATTTACTGTAGAGGCCCTCAACAACTTGGGACTTGCCAAATTCAACCTTTGGCTCACCATGGCATTTAACAAATTAATATCGTCCCTAGAAATGTATACTTACTTCATGGATCTTTAATGTCTCTCCGACGCTAGTGGTCCTCGTACTCTTAGAGATTGTGTTGACATAATTCTGTTATTTATCCTAGTTTTTTTTAATATGTTTATTATTTGATATTAAATTTAAATTTTATTTTTATATAACTTATTTGTCAAAAAGTATTTGAAGAGCAGTATTTATGACGGTAGACAGTTGGAATGGCGCAAACCACAGAATTAGCTCCTATTTGTCTCCACGAGGCTGAGATGACCCTATTCCAAACCCGTTTATTAATAGAAAAATCCAGAAGTACCGGGGATTGAACCCAGGACCTCTAGATATGTAGCCAGGGACTCTGAACACTTGATCACAGTGGTGGTCTGGGCTAAACGCAAATTTATTAATTGAAATAGTGTTGTAGGGATGAGGAAGGTAGAATGTTTATGGGAAATGTACCTGGATTTGCATGGGGAGAAAGTGGGAAACTATTTAGGAGCAAACACTCTCAATAAACCTAACTGGGATTTATACCCCATTTTCCTTATTAGCAACAATCTAGCCGAAAACAAAAGCGATGCGTTAGAAAGTTCGACCACCGATGCGGGTAGCTCTCACTCTCAATCCAATGCAAATGTGAGTACATTACCCCTAAATTAAACCTTTCACATTTTACCCTACATAAATGAATACGCAGGCTAAGGCATCAACCTAGTTTGATCTAGTTTTATGATGATGGAGAGGTTGGAATTTGAATCCTGGCTGGATGCTTTGAGTCTGGTTTATCCTAAATGTTTCTCCACTATACCTTCCACGAAAATTCTCTAAGCTCAACCTTCTTCATTAACGTAATAAAAATGCGTATAACCCGGATGGGTATTAAGATGCGATGTGTAAAATCAACACCATGTGGATAGCTTCAAGTTTTTAGAAAATAAATCGTGTAGGCGGGGGATTACTCCTTGGGGCTCCTATTTTCGTGAGTTTGAAACATTTTCAACATTCAATAAAATTTAATTTAAACGATAGGTGTCTAAACTTAAAAGCTACAAACGACGGGTTTTCAATCCTCTTTTACCTATTCGCGCATATGCTGAGCTTCGAAACAAAAACACGTATCGCTAAACGTGTCTTTAAAAAAAATACAAAAAGAAACACATACACACACACGGACACTAGACTTCTCATTAATTTTTGATGTTACGACGATGCTGAATGAAGAAGTAAAATAAACTTTCGAGAGTATTCCGGTCGTGGACCGTTTCGTAGAACTCTTAATTCAATACTATTTCTGTTGGAAGAAAAGTGAAAGTGTTTGGAGGATCGCGTCCTAAGTAGTTCGAGGTTTATAAGCACATTCACACATGAGGATGGAACATTCTATGGATTTAATTTTCCACGAGCCTTTTTAATATAATTATTTGCAATATAACCTTTCAATAAGTTATAATAAAAGTAAGATTATTTTATAATACTTATGAATCAACCCGAATCAAGGGTCCCTTGGTCTAATACGTTGGGCCAGCAGTAAATTGGATTAATAGCTATGTAATATTAAGGTCTTAAACTCATCCAAATACAATGGGGGTGATTTTTCACATGACGTTTATAGCTGTGGTTTTTCCTGTCCTTCTCTATATGCTAATGAGGATGTACTTTAACTGAAATTACCCTTTCCATCACTGCTATATAGATTAGCAAAGTAATAATTAGCTTATAAGAGATAATATGTGAGTCTTCAATCCGAGGGTTGGTCCTGATGTGTTTTACATCCACCCAGAGTCGGGCATGCACTCAGCCCCTCAGCCGGTTAGTGGTTCCCTCACCATCTGGAAGAAAGAACATACCCTAGGGAAGTTGCGTCAGTTTATACATCAGCCCTACGTTATTATAATAAAAATATATGAATAGTAAAACTCAGTGGTATGTTACGTACTCCTTAAAATCCTTTGCCTATCCCTAGAAATGTGCATACTCTAGCTATGGAGACAATGGTCTAAGATATTGAGTGTAGGTTGAAACTGACTATTTTCGTTGTGCATGTCACAAATCAGAAATCACACAGCAAGGACTTGCTCATTTATTTATTTAAAGTTATTTTACTTGAGGTATTTAACTTACACTTTAAAATCCAACAATTGATACTATTTATAATAGCACACGACTTACAAGCAAACTTTGCTTTAAAAAGGACACCGTGCACATCTCTCCGGTTGTTAGTTCATCACTGTAAAAATATAAGTTCAAATTTCACGATAAATTGGTTTGGTTGTTCGGGAAAACTTAACTAGTTCCCTTAGCTCAGTAGATAGACACGCTGAAAGATAAGGTTTCAGACTTGTTCATTTAAGATCTGGAAAATGTTTTGTTCAGTCCAGTTTTCATTAAAAAGCTTTTTGTAAAATACAAATATGTTTATTTGTTATCAATATTGAAAATATTTTACTAAATTATTATAGTTATTTTGTAAGTATTGATAATATTTATCAAAAGGGAGAGTTGCAGATCACATAACTTGAAGCATGAATCCATGAAAGTAGACCTAGTGGCTTGTATAGTTGTCAGGTAAGGTTCTTCCTATACAAATGGGACTTTAGCACATCGTCGACGATGTGAATGCTCCTTCTAAAATTGAATTGCTCCCGGGTGAAGAATCGGGCGTGCCAACCACACAGCTATCCCTTAAGGTGATACTTACGTTAAAGGTGTTCAACACTTGACCTAGTTTAAATAGATGCAACTTTTAGAATGGTAAAAATATAAAATAAGAACAATGCGCTTTAACATCTGAGAGTAAAATGACTGCAGGCTTGCCGAGATCTTATTTCAAAGGAATAGCAATGGTACCGCTCTATTGCAAACAATTTATTCAACAGCCGAATGAGCAGCCTATTGAGAGAGATCCTCTGTGACAGGTCGAGGCTCTTGTTCCACCTCCCTTTTCACTTTCCACGGTGCCTCTTAACACAAACATTTAAAGTGGCCAGACATAAGTTTCTCTTGGCGTGTAGCAATTCTCTTTAATAGAACTCTTGGAAATGTCAAGTAATAAAAAAAAAATCCCCGATGCGTCTTCCTACCTATTTGGGCCATTCGCATTAAAACTTAAACATTGGATATGGTAGAGAAAGGTATAATTTGGAGGAAATAAACCCAAATTTTCGTGGAGGGAAAGTGAGAAAACATTTAGAAAAAACACCCTCATTACACTCAGCTAGGATTTGAACCTTGACTTTATGGACTAAGAAAACCAGACTAGATTAACTTGATGTTTAGTTTGCGTACTCACTGATGTGCATTAGAGAAATGTTAATCGTTCCTATGATTTTGGAACGTTGGGTGGACAAACGCTTTGTTTAGTCTGAAGTGGCCTCTAACGTAAATCAAACTTTTCATCGCTGCCATTTCGTATGATAAAAGCCTCTTTTTTTTTAAATGTATACACAAGTCTGTAGTCCCTCTGCGTGGGCCACAGCCTCCAACTGGCCAGTTGAAAAGTTTTGAGAATGGGAATATTGGTTTGTAACACACATTTATCAATGAGTCAGTGAAAGCAGAAAATATTTTACTGCCCTTACTATAGTTACTATGAAGTAGAGGGGTTAGTCAATCAGATATATTATATTGGTCAAATATTATAATGTGTTAGGGATTAGGAAGGTTGAATTTGAGAGGAAGTGTATTTGTATTTGTGTGGAGAGAAAGTGGAAAACAATTTTTGAAACAACCACTTTTTGTACACCTGACCGGTTTTGAACCTCGATCTCTCCATCTTAGGCAGTCTAGTCTTTTACAACAATAGCGTCTTAGGCCATGCAGCCACCGAAGCAGGAATCTATTATAAAGTTAATACTATTTTGAGTTTGATATTTATATATTTTAAGTCTTTAGTTAGTCGATACTCAAAAATATTTTCTTTTCCCCCAATATTCCCCTTACACCCGACGCTTGGAAATACTTTATTTCCCCCAAAATCATTAATTTATATTCCCACATCTATTTAATACTACATCACAGATGAATCAATATATTGTAAATAGTACATATTTTCGTAATCAGTTTGAATTAAACCAGATAACCTGATCTGAAATCAGGACCAAAGGCGCAAAGGTCGTAGGGGCGCTCTCTAACAGATTTGTTTGTGTGAGTTTGAAAAATAAGTATTTAAAATAAGTAATCCAATTATTATTTCTCAATCAAGAAATAACAACACAAATATTTTATCTAGTACTATTAATATAATATTCCATCCCCCAAGCCTCGCCTTTCATCTATACTTACCTGTATAGCATTTATTTATTCCATAATAAGAGTATATATTTAAAAAAAGATTAACCAAAACATCATGATTATTATGGTTTAATTACATTTGGAGTCACTTTGTCGATGAAACACTTTGATGTTTAATCAAAAGTCTCCGAAAATATTAAGAGAAAAGGAAGGGAATAGGGCTTCTATTTTTGAACACATAGATTAAAGAGGAATGATCAAGAGGGGTAGGGGCAGGTGTTGCCAATTATTTTACATTTATCTCTTTTTATGACTACTTTCTTTGTCTGGAGTAATGGCATCTTATTATTATTGTTATTATTATGTTTATTAGTTTGCGTCACGCAAGGGCTGTGATTTATTTATATTATATATATATACAACGGGGGTGCAAATTTTAAGTCTTCCCTGGAGAAAATGAAACCCTTGTGTCGGGCCTGACTACAGTCAGATTATATGAAGAAGTTTTTCGACATTTTAGAATGTTACTAAATAAAAGCAATTTTAATAGATCCATCCATCTATTCATGTGATCTGCATCTGCTTCTTTTGAAAGGTAGATGCGTTTTAATACCTATAAAATTATAGCAATCAAAATATTTCAAGCATGAAGCGATTCGTTTTGAGTTCGATTCCTGAAGTTCCACAAAACCAATTTTCTACTATTTTTTTAAATAGGATTAAAGCTTTTACACAGAATATATACCTAAAAACGTAAAATTTCAAAAATGTTCAAAGGAAAAGCTGCAATTTTAGAAAATAACAATTTATTTCGACAGCAATTTTTTGATTACTACAAAAAAAACTATTTTAATTTTCTTTTTTAAATAAAAGAAATTTACTCCAAGTATTATCATTTAAAATTTTACAAATTTTCAATAACACAGCTACAATATTTTATGGACTCATTTAAAAATGGGTTCCTGATGATGTTAAAAAATTGTTGATATCAAAAAAAGTCTTGTGTTATAAAACCTTACAAAAGTCTGAATTTAGGCTGTGCTTAACCACAAGCTTTGTAATTATGGCATCCAAAAAAATCGAGTTAAGTGATTGATCGCTGGGTAAATCTCGTAACACACGACACTTTCGGTTTTCAAACGAGTTCCATTTCGTGACGTTCATTCGTTCTTTATACGTTTTATTCGTTATGTTTTCTTGCTTTTAATATACGTTAGCATTCATCAGGGTAAATATGTTAAGTCAGTGATAAAAATTAATCCTGGAATTATTAATTCTCTCTACCCTGCTATCTTAGGCTAGATTTTTAAGTAGCTCATAATAATATTAATCCTAGTACTATTAATTATATTTATCCCCTTCTAAAGCTAGATATTTTGAGTTGCAGATAGCTAAACCTGGCATTATTTTAGTCTATTTATCCTGATCTCTTAGGTTAGATAGTAGCCAATACATTGACACTAGAGTGTGTATCTTATATATAATCCGTGTATAAAGAGGGCTTACACACGCCCTGCTAGGTGCACGTGTGGACAGCCCTCCCTCCCTGTCCCCCCTACATGTTTACACATGGACATTTCTCACAAATTTTCTGTCTCTCGTCTTCTACCACTTTACACATCATTCTCCATCGGCTTCTGTTGTCATGGGACGACTCTGTTTACATCCCCGGATATAAATATAAGAAAGATTCTCGGCATATCTCAGCCACGATGTTTATTTGCTCTGAATTTCAAAGTGAGAGGAAAGACCCTACATAGGTGGGCGTGCGGGGTAAGGCGTCGCCCTAGTATGCTCTGGTCTAGAATCCTGGATAGGTGTAGTTAGGGTATCGTTTATCTAACTTTATTTAATTTAGATGGAAAAAGGCAACGCTATTCAATCATGTATAATGAAATTCGAATCTTGGGGTATGAATGATTAGAAATTCGGGAATCGACCGTAACTGAGTCATACTCGAATAGATGTAAATAATTTTTATACAACTATTTTCTACTCTCTCTCTCTCTCTCTCTCTCTGCACGCAAATCTGGGTACATTTAATCTAAGTATTACCTTAATCATACCTGTCCCATTAGTGTAAATATAAGGATATCCCACAAGGCTATTAAGAAGGGGCATACACAGAAAAAATGGTGCAACACAATTATATACATCTTCTTTAAAAAATGTTGTGGACCTATATTTAATAGTTTGAATCAAATTTTTTTTAAATTGGATCCTAGTTAACTAGGTGGCCCTTGATCCCATTTCTTTCTATAAAAAAGCAAGTATATGGGACTATTTATCAAGTAAAACTTTTCCCAGATATCCAGTTTGAAAAACATCTTAAAAGTCATTTTTGAAATATTTGGAATTTAAAAAAAAATCTGGCATTAGTAAAATAACTGTATTTTTAGAGTAAGGATTAAAATAACAATTTTTCCCTAAGGTAGGACCAAGTGACATATAACTATCAAGTTTGAATGAAATCCATAAAGCCTATTTTATTTTTATAACACCGTGTCTTAATAACCGTTCAAGTTATAGGAATATGAATTAACTACATAAAAGTGCTAAGGATGAGAAGGGTTGAATTCGGAGGGAGTGAACGCATTTCCTTTGGCGGAGAGTGAAAATCCATTTAGTAAAAAAAAACATGGTACATCCAATAGTTAATCGATCTCCCTCACCTATTGATAGCCTTTACTATTGTTAGAGTTACGTCTGAGGCCATACGTATTCAACCTTGTTTGTTTGCGTACCCCCAGATATAATTTATCTTCAACTTTGTACTCCCAAAATTGTTGGTGCATAATGCAAGCTATAAATTCTCTTTAATATACATCTATAAAAGAAAGATAAGAGATAAACTGGCACTCCAAGGTCGCATGTCCTTACGTCCGAGTCTTCAGTGGCTAACCATAGGACCCTTTTCACACGGTCCAAACTGGCACTCCAAGGTCGCATATCCTTAACGTCCGAGTCTTCAGTGGCTAACCATAGGACCCTTTTCACTCAGTCCAAACTGGCACTCCAAGGTCGCATATCCTTACGTCCTAGTCTTCAGTGGCTAACCCTAGGGCCCTTTTCACACAGTCCAAACTGGCTCTCCAAGGTCGCATATCCTTACGTCCGAGTCTTCAGTGGCTTACCATAGGACCCTTTTCATACAGTCCAAATTGGCCCTCCAAGGTCGGATATCCTTACGTCCGAGCCTTCAGTGGCTAACCATAGGACCCTTTTCACACAGTCCAAACTGGCACTCCAAGGTCGCATATCCTTACGTCCTAGTCTTCAGTGGCTAACCCTAGGGCCCCTTTCACACGGTCCAAACTGGTACTCCAAGATCGCATATCCTTACGTCCGAGTNCTTCAGTGGCTAACCATAGGACCCTTTTCACACAGTCCAAACTGGCACTCCAAGGTCGCATATCCTTACGTCCGAGTCTTCAGTGGCTAACCCTAGGGCCCCTTTCACACGGTCCAAACTGGTACTCCAAGATCGCATATCCTTACGTCCGAGTCTTCAGTGGCTTACCATAGGACCCTTTTCACATGGTCCAAACTGGCACTCCAAGATCGCATATCCTTACGTCCGAGTTTCCAGGTGCTAACCCTAGGGCCTCTTTCACACGGTCCAAACTGGCACTCCAAAATCACATATCCTTACGTCCGAGTCTTCAGTGGCTAACCCTAGGGCCCCTTCCACACGGTTCAAACTGGCACTCCAAAATCGCATATCCCTACGTCCGAGTCCCCGGTGGCTAACCCTAGGGTCCCTTTCACACGGTCTAAACTGGCACTCCAAGATCGCATATCCTTACGTACGAGTCTCCAGGGGCTAACCCTAGGTCCCCTTTATTATGGTCCGAGTGTTTGACCATCTGAGCTTTCGCCCGGACAGTCAGCGCTCACATTATGTCTTCACACGATAAACCAAATCTATCCGAGTGATAACACCTATAATTAAATAATATGTGCTTAGACAGCTGTCCACGTGTTTGCGGGAAAATGCATGTGTGGACCGGGCATTACATGCACTACTTAAAAAAAAAGACAAAAAAAAAGTATTTTTGGTTAACTTTTTATATTTTATATATAAACTATGTTTATTTTATATATTGTCATGTAACAAAGATTCTAATGAATGCAAATAATTAAAATTATTTTTAACTACGTAGGATAGCTATAGGTTGTAAATTTATAGAATAATATATACTCTACAAAAATACATAAAAAAATAATAATGGAATAACTTTAAATTAACCAAATTATTTCCTCTTCCCATCATTTAAAAGTTCAAAATCTGGATTCAATTGGCCACAAACACTTTTCCACGCGATCTTTGCGATCTTTGTACCCTTCATTAGATTTGTCCCATATTTCTGTTTTTTTTTCTCTACTAAATTAATTATCATGTTTACGACAACTTCTTCTTGTTCTTTTGTCATGTCTTGCGTGGCTGCTGCAACTATACAATCCTCAACAAACCTCGACAGCATACCCAGAGACCACTCGGATGACTAAATACCCGGATCATGTGAAGGCATTCATTGGACGCTGTGGTCCGCTCGAGCTCAGTCCGGGCAAACGACCGTCCGAGACTCGGAGGTTTGAAGCAGGGATATCCGGGCGATTTCTACGCTCGGACAGAGATTTGCCCGAGTCCGGATGGTGTGAAAGAACACAGCCTGTACATGTATTTCTATTTGTCCGGGTGCCGGGAGAACACCCGGACCGTGTCAAAGGGTCCTAACGGACGCTAAACAAGCATTTGATATGACTCTTCCGTATATAGAACAGCATCCTACCTCAACGCCTATGGACATTTTGTGGATAAAGAAGTGGAGAGAATTAGCAGCCAATGCTAATATGTCGACTTCAAAATATAAATACTACAGACTTTTTTCACCAGCAAATTATGTATGTTTTCTGATCAAATATTAATTTTGTGTTGTCTTAGTAAAATTGTAGACTCTATGTAAAAGATAAACATTTCAATATTTTTTAGAAAACTATATTTAATGTTTTTAATGGGTTTTTTTTTGTGTTTTGGTAAAAAAAAAATGTTGCTCTTACTATCTCATATTTTCTATGTCTAGACTATGTCCAAGTACCATTAGCTATGGATAGTCAGGGCCCGCTGTTTATATATTTAAATTTTACGTATCTCTACCATTAAATCGTTTCGACAGAATTGTAAGCTCACTTGACTTTAGAAACACACGAAACGTCAAGCTCCATCAGAACCCTAAAGTCGTACGTGTTCACAAGTTAATACAATATATTCTCATTATGAGAAAGGGACAAAAGTGATTTAAATTATTAGGGCCAATGAGAAACTTCGATCGAAAACGCAAGATTGTTTTTTTTCTTGATGAACTTACGAGTGTGGCTCTTGGTATTGTTTATTGAAATGTTCAAAGGATCTAGGTTTATTTAATAAGTACGTTTAACATGTAGCAATCAAAGGCTTACTTTAAGGTTTAGAGATGAGGAGGCTTATTTAGAGGAAGTGCGCCCACACTAGAAAGGAGGAAGGATGGGAAAGCCACAATGATAAATTACATGTGTAAAACCACCTGTTTTGCACCCATCTGAGACACAAATCTTACCAATTACCAACAATCCCTTTTTTGATAAACTTGTCATCTAATACCACGTGATACCCAGGTCTGGTCAAAGGTCTTTAATGGCTTATCCAAAGGAAATTAATGAGTAAATTAATTTAGAGGAAGTACAGTACATCCCTTATTATCGTGGAGAGAAAATGGGAAAATCCTATGTGCAAAACCAACGTGATGAATTCAGCCAAGATTCGAAACTCGACAACTTCGTTGCTGGCAGTCTTATCTATTGTGAACTTGGTGTCTGCTGACCCAAACCCGGTGACAATGGTGCTTGCTATACAAATGGTTCATTTCCCCATTACAAAGTAAGTACACAGTCATGTTTAAATACGAGACATATTTTTGTATAGGTGATTTAAACTGTTGAACTTAAAACCAGATGATACGGATAATTAGTGAAGTTAATAACAGCGTATATTATTATTCATTTATATAGCCCCACGTCTTACTACCCATTCGGGCTATAAGCCTATTTACTAGTTACTCTGAGCTAGGGTTAGAAAGTTTAAATCTAGATGAAATATACTAACATTTGCGTGGCTGGAGAGTGGAAAACGATTTAGTATAAACCATCCTCAGTAAACTCGACTGGGATTGAGAACCGATATCACCATCATCAGCAATATAATCTAATGCGAGAATAACGCCCTATACTATGCGGCCATCAAAGTTGGTAACGGCGTAATAAACTACTAAACCTAAAATAAGAGGATTATAAAAAATTTTAGGAAATTTGATAACTTTATATTATAATATTAAAACTAAAAGAAGAGTTTGAGACGTCTGATTTGTGAATTTGTTAATAGAGAATTATTTATCACCATGTCTTACTGCCCATTTGGGTTATACGCATATGTACTAATAACGCTGGTAGGAGAGAGATGAGGAATGTTGAATTTAGAGAATGTACCCACATTTGCATGGAAAGACAGTAGGAAACCATTTATGAAAAACTACCCTTCCCATCATTAACAATATTATCTATTGCAAGAGTATAGTACCTTAGACCATGAAGCCACCGAATCAGGTCTGATTAATTTATTTAACCTAAATGAAGATGATACGGCTGATTAGTAAAACTGACAACAGGGTATTAAACTATTCAACCTAAGAGAAGAGGCAGATAAGTGAATATGACAACAGTGGATTAAATTATTAAACCTAAAATAAGAGAACGGTCTTTCGAAAAGTAAACAAGATCATCCATGTTCATACATGTAAGTGTAATATTAATACCAGATAGTATGTCGAGATCAAACATTTAGCCTCAAACCGAAAAAAGAATTATAGGAAACTAACTCTAAAAAATCAGGAGTGGTATAATGTTCACGTGTTTTCAATGAGCCAGCAAGAGTGGAGGTTCCATTTATAGTTTGTAGTATTAGCATTATTTATAAAATCAGATATACAGAGTGTTAACAAACGTTTCAGAACTTTAGGATCTCGTAGTATTCATTAAAATTAGTAAAAAGTCCTTGCAAACCAACATGCACAGAAATAAAGGATATTGTATCTTTCGGTAATCAAAACAAATTGGAAACAAAATTAGTTGTTGTTTGATTTACACTGCATAAATGTATTACCTATTCCCTACAAAAGGTATTAAACATATTTTCCTTCAATCTCTCCACAAATTTCACATCCTCATTTAAGAGAGTTCTTCAACACTGGGCTTCGCTAGTGTCACTGCTGGGTGATGATAGGACTAAACACAGCGACCCTAGTGTTGAAGGACTCAAACTACCAAAAGGAGCGCAACCATTTTAACCTGGAGGTGCGTGTCTGGGTATATTATTTGTCTGTGACCCAGGTGTTATGTTAGGTAAGCAAATTAAAGTCTAACGTTAAAACTCATGTGTACGCAGGTAAGTAAATGCAAGTTCAATACCCACAAATAGCACCAGAAAAGTTAAATTACAAACACCAAATTATTAAATGTCCTGTATTTCTGTGTGAATTGGTTTGCGGACTTATGTTTACTAGGACATTCTACTCATTTTAATGATTACTACAAGATCCTAACAATCTGAATTTTTTTTACAGCTTGTATAATACAATCTATTTGAAGTCTTTAATTAATGGGAAATGTAAGTTATATCAAACAAACTAATAAGTCGATACAACTCGTTAAAAATGTAATTCATTTAGAGAAGTATTTTTATATTATTTCCTTCAGAAATATGCAGCCATAGAATTAAAAACATCTCGTTTCAATAATTAAATGTATGTAATACTAACGTGTGGAAGTAAGGTTTATTCATTGTTACATATTTTCAGGTTATTACATAATTTACCATGTTAACTGATTTTGTTACAAGTCATATTTATGCACATATTTTTTAGGTTAATACTACGTAAATATCCGGGCTCTACCTATATCAAAATCACTCATCGGCCTAATCACCTTATTCTTTTAGCTCTAATAGTTTAAATCGCTAACATAAAAACCAGTCATCAGCTCTATAATTATCTTATTTTAAATCTAACAATTTAAATCGCTTATATAAACATAGCTCATCAGTCCTATCATATTTTTTTTGGCTCTAATAGTTTAAATCGATGAAATAAAAGTCACTCATTAGCTCCGGCATCATCTACGTCTTCCTCTAAGAGTTTAAATCATTGATAAAAAATCATTCATCAGCCCTATCATCTCATTCTCTTAGCTTTAAGAAATTAAATAATTAATATCAAAATCACTAATCAACCTCATCATGTTCTTATTTTAGGTTTAATATTTTGAATTAATAGTATCAAATTCCCTTGTACGTCATCTCATCTTGTACTTCTTTATATTAACTACAATCACCGATATCTCCAAGATTATTCAGCTCTGCAAACATTTTAATGACTTACACTAAATGACACTAAACGATCATACGCTGAACCGGCAAACCACTGTTTCCAAAAATGTTTGGGGCTAAAACCCAGAGCCAATTGATTTGTTTGCCTCAAATACGTTTTAAGTACGACACACTGTTTTCTTCGCCAAGCTGATTTACTGTTAGTCTGACTCGCGGTGCCCGTTCCCGACGAAAAGGGCCTGAGCGTTGGGTCTCTACCACATCAGTTGAGTCTTTCTAGCCCTGGTCACACCTGGAGATTCCACGGAAGGTCTGGTTAATGTCCTAGCTCTCGTGACGTAGATAAACCCAGTCGAGAGGATTTCAAATAAAACTACAATGTAGTGTATAGACTTGCGCCCGTTTCTAAGAATAATTCATCCACAATTTTTATTCGGTTCACGATTAACATTATATGTAAAGATAAGTAGCTAAAAATGGCTCTGGAATTTTTCAGAAATCATAAAATTTGTAGGACTATCTTCATACTGATAACTATGCGTTGTATTTATTTATTCAATAAACCTTACCTAAATTGGAGGCCGTGTGTTCTAGTGCGTCAATCTCATGTTGGACTTGATTACCGGCGAGGGAGAAACCGGGGTTTCAATCCCTGTCATTTATACTGAGGGAGTTTTTTTTATTAAAGGTTCCTCAACCGCTATTCACGCAAATGCACGTGTATGTCATCTAGGATTACACCCACTTCATTCCTATTCCATTAACTTAGTTAGCATGCTATAATAACAAGAGCAGGTAGTGAGTGAGATGTGGTTAAAAAAACACGTATTATTAAAGATTATGTAATTTGATAATTTTTTAGCACCGCGTTAAACTACCTGTTCTGGTTGTACGCATTTGATAATTATTATTGAATTTCATATTTAAAAACTTTTTTTAATATAAGTTATAGTTGGTGACTAATTAATATCAAGTCACCAGATTTTAGCTAATATATTAAACTTTAAAAATAACAAAAGATAGCCCATTAATTAAAATTGTATTTAAATATAATTAATAGCCATTTCACTGGTTTAATAATGAGTTCACTCTATATTGCAATTAATAATTATAGAATAATGCCTTGCGATTGTGAAACTGTCGACATGAACGTGCAGCGAACCCGTGTTTATTGGAGCAAAGCCAGATGTACGCCTACTAAATCATGTTCTCTTAGATGTACAGATCACTTTATAAACTATTTGAACTCTGTGCCACTTAGAACATACTCCTGGCAGTTATCCAAAGACTTGGGTTCATTTACCGGTTGATTCAAAGAATTAAGAATAAAACAAAAGGTGCACCAGAATTTTATTAAAATATTTGTTAATTTTGATAAAAGAGTATTTTAATAAGTATAGTCAGATACACAAACTGTGGAAAATGTAAATGAAAAGAAGATGACAAATAATTGGCCACTAACTGAAACACATATATTTTACTTTAAGGTAGACAATTGTTTGCCCCCTGCAACATTTCACTGAAAGTAGTCAAATATTCAGCCCCAAATCAAAAACCAGACTTTAAGAAAATCACGTGCCTTTGTGACGTAGTTAGCTAACGCGCTACTTTCTTGTTAAGCTAGACTGCCGAGGCCGGGGAAATTGAGGTCCCAATCTCGTTCGGGTGAACTGGAGGTTTTTCCAAAATGGTTTTCAACCCTCCCTCCACGCAAATGCAGGCTCACTTCCTCTATATGCAACTTTTTCAATTCTTAACTCATTAGAGTAATTAGTACTTGATCGTATAACCTGAACGGGAAGTGAGAAGTGGTGATAAGTATTATTATTTTTATTTTAAGGAAATCAATTCTTCATCCCCTGAAACACACAACTGACTTGACGGTTAGTCATTTATTCACCCCCTGTATTATTTATCTGACTTGAAGATAGTCAATTATTCGCCCCCGCAACATGTACCATATATATATATTACTTTTACATTTGTGACCTTCTTCAGTTTTATACACAGATACAGCTAGATCGAAGTGTCCATCTTGCTTTGATCCACCAATTTGGTTAAATAGAGATCTAAAGTTCAAAGCCGACCTTTTTTGGTGTATTAGCATTATATTTAGCATTATATTAGCATTACATTTAGTGCACATAAAAAACAAATTAAATAAATTATATAAATTATAAAAGGGTGATGAAAGCTAGTAAATAATTCTTAAATAATTGTATTTATTTTAAATTCCACTAAATTTTATGTCCATATCAATCAATAAGAACATATTAACGGAACCAAAAGTAGCTATATCCCCATTGTTGGCCAAGAGGGCTAAATGCAATACTTTTGGAGAAACCCCTCATCCGCACTTATTGGCCAAAACGACTTTATGGTGGAAACACAATATAGATGTGTAGATCTACTGTTTGGTGGATAAATACCTCTTGTTCGACCTTTATTTAGCATTGTAATACTGGCTCAAATATGTAATTTATTTGAGAAACCTCTCAACTGCTGGATATGAGGGATATCTCAATTACATACTGACGCATAGGCATGAGGGGTTTCTCAAATAAATATAGGTTCATGGGAAAACTAATTTGTTCCTCTCCGAGGCCCCTCGTATCTTCCCTTTGATAGAGGCTTTAGTGTTGTTAAAATAAAGTTGAGAAAAACCAATAAAGTATATGTTCCAAAATAACTTACAGAATTAGTGATGGAATCAAGTTCAAGGGGGCTTTCTGAAGTTCAGATGGTTAACAATGATGATATTTTGGATGTTAAATCATGGTAGCCAACTTATTACAATAGAAATGCATTATCTTTGTAAACACAGAACAGGACCATTCCAATACCAGAAAAGTAAGCATTTAGCATTTCAGAATTCATAGAATATAAGTATTCTGAAGAACATGTGCGGACTGTTAAAGTAAAAACCTTCATTGATGGGTTGGTGGAAAACACGTTTTACTTACAAAGTTCCACTGACATCCCATTTTGTCCCACAGCACTGGCATAACAAACATCTATCCCGTTTAAAAAAGGCAAAAATGGAAGATTTGAAGAAGTTTGCACAGTACTTTCCTGATGAAGAACCAGTGAAGTTATTTTATAATTAACTCTATGAGTGGCCAACATACTAGTAATGAAGACATGCATGCAGAAAACAAAGAACAAATTGAGTGTGTTTATTCTAACAATATGTAATTTTAAAGATATTAAGGCTAAGCAAATTGTGCATAAAATTTATTTTTTATTAATGCCAAAACTCGCTCTTTATTGTATTAATTTCATCGTCGCTGTAACCTATTAATGAAATATTAGAAATCTCATGATAAGAACACCATGATTTAAGTTATTACAATGTAATTTCATAAAAAAAAACTAAATAAATATTATCAAATAAAAGTGATCTGTATATCATTTTCTTATAGTCTCTCCACAAGAACTTCATATTTTAATTTCACCTACAACATAATTTTCATTGGCTGTAACATCACACGATATATCTATACAATGTATTAATTTGAGTACCCCCTCATGTCAGCAATTTATTTGAAAAAACCCTTATGTCTGTGAAATTTTTAACCTTTTGGTGTAAGATATAGACCTGAAAATCGAGAATCAGTGTACCCTTGTGAAGTACTTGTGTATAAAAAAAAAAGCTCCCTATTTGTGTATCAACGTCCTAAGAAATAGTTTTTCACTTCTCCTGAAAAATTCCTTTTTTGCAGATTATGGTTTTCTCAAATAAGCATTTCAATTGTCAAGAAAGCTAATTTAGTCTGGTTTTCTGGTTACGGCGAGATCGTGACTCGAATCCCGGCTAGATATACTGAAGTTTTTCTTTTCTGAATGGTTCCCCATTCTTCATCTACGTGGATACCGATACGATTAATAGAGAAGGCGAGAGTAAAAGTTTTATTGGTGATACCATCCTGAAAATGAAATCCAAACAAATAATGACAATTAGAGATGAAAGTTTTTCGGTAAAACATTCAGATAATTTAATTTAACAAATTTATTCTTAAAGGCTTTGTTTACAATATTGAAGTATTAAAATATCTTGTATATAGCAGTCCGGGGAACCCCTATGTTAGTAACATAACCAACCACCAAGCGCTAGGGTTGATACGTATGAGATGAGAACTGCAATCTCTGACATTTCTTTACTGTAACACGTGTGATAATTTTTCTAGTATTAACGTCTTTAGGAGAAATCAAATTGAATTTTATACGTACAAATTTGGAATTTCTCGATTGTATTCGTTCCATTTAAATAGATGGAAAGAAAAATTTAACATTTTCTAGAACAGAAACTTTCCAGGTAAAAATTGAAAGAAAGCTTAGTGTAACATCTACATTTTCCAAAACAAAACATTTTCCCCCTCAAATATTTAACTCTACTATCTCTTCCCCTTCCTCACAAGTGTACATAATTATGTGGATAGATTGGAAGGTTAGTACCGCTAAAATAAATGGAAATACTCGAATTTAAAAAAACCTAGCAACTTGAGAGACTCACTGATTGACCGTAACCTTGTTCCAGGGCCAGTGCACGTGGAGCAACGTGATGGGACGCATAGTGACCTTGGCCGACACCACCCTCTTGCAGCTGACGGAGGTTGAGAGAAGGGTCATGCAGAAGGTGGCTCTGGCCAAGCTACAGGCACTAAACCTCGGGGTCACAGTTCGGATCCCCAGTGGTAAGGCCCTTGAGATTTTCTTTTCGAAAATGCATTTTATGTTAATTTCATACCTAATTTCTAGGACTTTTTGCTCTAATTTAAACTTGATAATTTAAGGTGTACTTAGTTCGAATCACGCAAAAGCATGGCAGACGGAAGCTCGCAGATTGCACGTCGCCAGAAGTAAACAACGGTCACATTGTCTCAATCTTCGGCTGTTGACTTAAAGGTGAATTTCCTTAAAAGACGACCCACGTGTACAACCATATCATTGCGAACGTCACAAAATACTGCTAATAACTTTTATTCACTGAATAATTTCCTTACAGATAACGACATCAACGACTGTGATCACAACAATCATACCGATCTGAAATCAGTCTATTCGTAGTCACTAAGGTGACAGCTAGTGATTTACAAAGTGTTTTAAAAAGAACTACACCATTTTATTGTCTACGGTGACAGAAGAGCTAAAGTCGGTGGAGATACTAACAACACATATTTATTGATACAATCCTACAAAATAAAGCTCTATAACCTTCTTTTTAAAATGGGATGCAGTTCAGTATTGTCTTCACTAGGGATTTAATAGCAATATTTAATCTTTATCAGTATCTTCTGTAATAAAATAAAGTACTAAATCATTGTTTTCACTCATTGAGATAAAGATACATTATTCATTTCTTTATTTGATACCAGAAGACACTGAGAACAAAAAAATATTAAAATTATGTTCAGAAGAGGGAACTGCTGAGCTGCATCCCATTTTAAAAGAAGGAAGCTGAGTCTAGCCTTTCTAGATCGTGTATGGATGTGTGTCTTGTATTTTCCATATAATTTGGATTTTGGTAGTAAAAAGGGCTTTTAGAAGGTTCTTTCTACTGAAATCAGTGTATAACTATTTCCAATAACTTTTCTTTTTACTACCATAGACAATGACATGGTATCACATATGTTGAAATATTTTGTACAAACACTAGCTATCACCACTGAGGCTGGGTCTAGACTTCTTACAGAGCAGTATGGTCGCTGCGGCCGTAAGCGTTGTTGTGTGACGTCAGCAGCCAACACCTACGAAGAAACTATACAATAACTTAAAGCTGTTAGCAGTTTTTTTCTACGGATGCACTTAAAATCATTTATAATAATTTAGTCTACAATTGTACGTCAGCCCATCCCCCATAACTTAACTGTATTTTAAAATTCATATTCTGTGATATGGCTTGACTCCCAAGACTAGACTACCTAACCTTAGGTGGTATTAAATGCCAGCCGCCTTAAAGGAACATCATTTTTTAGCTCCACATCTAATTGGCAAAAGATACTATAATTTTGGAGGACTGAGTTGTTTTTCCGTTGCAAGTTACAGGCTACACTCTCAAAACCCCTATCATATTATTATGATTTTATGGACAATTGAGGGGCGAAAAAGCTCTCCTTATCACATACTCTTGACATATTGAATTTCATTAATAAATTCACCTCAACAATTATTATTAAAACTAAGAAACCTATTATTCTCTCAACATAAAAATATTAATTTGCCCAAACTTTCTGGTAACAATAAAGTGGTATTGTGTTCCAGATGCCGTTGGTAACTCGACAGCTCACAAGCCCAAGAGGAGGGCTTACCTCCTGAAGAGGAAGGCGCTCACCACCGGTTTCTTCGACACCGCCAGGGGCAAGGACGGAGACAAGGAGAAAGGTAACCGTCACAGACAAACATTGTATATCCCGTTATCTGAACTATTCATTGAGCGTAACTATGGGAATGTTGACATATGGCTTCCATGTTTACCCGTACTGGTGGATACGTAAACTATAGCGTCAGATTCACAATGTACTGGCTTGTCGGCGATGAGATGTATGGGGTTTAAATCACGGGTTGATGTGCTTCGGGTAGTTTTCCACACATAGTTTATTACTTTAATTTTTCCATCCCTTTTCTAAGATAGTGTGGATGCAATCTTTCCAAACGAGCCTCCTCATTCCTACCCCCTACATATAAGGTGGACCCAATATTTACTCACCCTTGACGGTTGACACGTAGTCTTAGTGTTAAGTTTATTTAATTTGGTTTACTGGTGGCAGGGAGGTTTAGGTTCAAATCTTGGACGGCTGTACTGCACAGAGCTTTCCTTTTTCATCCCTGTTTCATCAGTGTAATATATGGTCAAATGCGTACAATTCGAACGAGTACTAAAACACTATAAAAAAACCAAAACAACATTTACTTCAGGGAGAAGGGGGAATGAAAATTAAGAGTCCCATTTATAAATTAAACTACCAAATTAAGTATCTAACGCTAAAAAGGTAAGAAAATAATGTGTTCATACCTTAAAATGAAAGATTTTCACCCTGGTATTAAACCTATATGTTACCAGTTTTCAGTTTCAAGCTATTTTGTGAATTCTTTTAACATTAAAAGAATCTTAAAGAGGGACAAGTTCCCCCCATAAACCGGTTCCTTGGATTCCCCTATGATTAGATTAAACCGTTAAAAATCCTGCTGTTCAATGTAATAATTTTTTTTTAAGCTATTACCTGCCGCTTTACTCGTTCAACCTCTTGTGGTGAAGCAGGGAAAATCGTTCCTCTCAAAGGCAAGAAAAGATCGAGTACGGAACTTGGCTCTTAGAGAAAATAAATCTAATTTTTTGTGAAAAGAGACTGTTAACCCATTTAGGAAAAACAGTGAAAGTTGCAGATATAAATTCTCCCCCAGGAAATTGGGCCGAGATTTTGATTCTTGATTTCGCTTTCACCGGCAGTCCAATCTAATGGGATATTTAATGCACCATTTCAGCGCCCATGGGCCGTTTTCAATATTCCATGATATAGATTTTATTTAAATGAAATACATATCAACTAATGTATTTTAGACAAACACAACATACAACCCGGTCGTTTAGCCATCACTATGAAAGATAAATCTTCTATTTCAACTCTGATAAATATTTTTGTGCTTGTCGGGAAATGTGTTTATTAAGAAGAGAGTTGAGTTGAGTCTAAACACTCCTGTAAATGGTTGATCCCACTCAAAAGAGTGTTTTACATATAGATGTAAAAACAAGATGTGGTTTTATTTTACTATTGTATTTGATAGTTTTCTCCACTATAAAAATACTGATTAGTTAATCATTATTTTAACCAGACTTGTGATATGGAAATTAGAGGCATTAGCTGCTGACTCAGAGGTCGCGGGCTTAATTTTTTGTTGGTAATATTTTTTTTCTCTAAAGGAGAACTACTCTCATAATCATGAAGTTTTGGTTGATTGGCTTAAGCTAGGTTCAGATCCTCATTGGCTTCATTCGCCCCGTAATATTCACTATCATAATACCCTCATCTCATCAGGACATGGAAAGAGCCCGCGCGAAAGGCGTGTATGATTCGGAAATCTCCTGGACAGTGGTATATTAGTGCTGGATAATCTTTCCACCAACTGAGCAACAAATTAATACATCCGACTCGACATTATTACTATTATTATTATTTGTGACTACTTGCTATGATAAACTCTTTGTAAACGGGATTTATCATGATTATGATAGGATTCGAAACAATTTAGGGCTCTGAACTCTCTTTTCGCGTAGAACTTATTTTGATGCCCTTTTTGTTTTTAACCTTTTAAAAAGTAATATATTTTGTAGATTTGTCCTTGATCATGTAGGTATTCATATCCCTTCTCAGACCACTTGTAATCCAAAATGGCTTTATTTCAATAACCGTTAGTTATAATGTGAGACCTATTGGCCTTTGTATCCATAGCGCAAATTCTAAATTTGCTGATTTAAACTTTTACCAAATAAGAAAGCCAAACTCACAGAGTTATTTAAGGAACTTCTCTATCACTAATTTAATCAGTACATGCTTTTCTTCTAATATTTAAATCTGTAATATTCTGCTTACTGTTTTTAATTTTGTTCTAATAATCGATATTAATGATGTTTGATATTAATTACTTATCTTTATTAATGTAGTTATAATTGATGATGTAGGTGACCTGGCGGTCTAGGGGTAAGGTGTCAGACTTCTGTGCTGGCGGCCGGGGCTCAATCCTCGGTCCCGGCACAGATTTATCTGATTACCAAACCTTTCCTTCACCTCTTACAAGACATCTTGTGAATGTGGGGAATGCCAGGCCACCACCGTGGTTAGGATTCCACGTTAAACTGTAGGTCCTCCATTTTATCTCACAATCACCCTACCATTACACATTAGCGTAAGTGCGTATAGCCCGAACGGGTAGTAGGACGCGGTGCTAATAATAATAATAGTAATAATTGATGTTATTACTATTTTTTATCTTGTAGTGAATATGTGTTTGTGTTTGTCATTGCGTATGATTATTTGTTTAATTATTTTCTAATGTATTTGTGTTTTTATTGAAGGTAATTGTGTACTTTTCAGTACTGTCCTGTTAGATGTCTTGTGACAGATGGCCACTACTGTGATAAAGGCAATTGAAATTGAAATTATTTTAATATTCATTGACAATATGCAATCTTTAAAAATTCCTACTGCGTAACTAGCACTCCAAACATTTCAAACAACAGAATGATTTTAATATAACCAATATGGCATTGGAAAATAAAGGACCATACTCAGAATAAAACGAGTTTTGGGATATTAGAAAAGAAGGAAAATATTTGTACTACAAACTTAGAAAACTTTAAGGTGAAAGAGAGTCCAATTTATATAAAATAACTGTCAGAAATTAAGTTTCGTAGAATATTTAAGCTTATACCATCCTCAAGGCCCCAGTCAGGGGGATTTGGGGGGTTCAAACCCCCCAAAAGTTTACTAATAAAATAATTTATCTTTTTTTATGGTTCAAACAATATCAAAATTATGATACAAATACAAATTGTGGAGCTGTGTCAACTTAAAAAGCACTTCGGAGAGCTTCTAAAATGGTTTAATATCTAGAATTTTTCTATCTTCCGGCAGGGGTACATTACCATAAAACACTTTAGAGAGCTTTTATAGGGGTTTAAATATATAGATTTTCCCTAGCCTCCAGCCGTTATGGTGTTATGTTGGCATAAAAAACACTTTAGAGAGCTTTTATAGGTGTTTAAATATATAGATTTTCCCTAGCCTCCAGCCGTTATGGTGTTATGTTGGCATAAAAAACACTTTAGAGAGCTTCTATAGGTATTTAAACATATACATTTCTCTTAGCCTTCAGCAGTTATGGTGTTATGTTGGTATAAAAACACTTTAGAGAGCGTCTAGAGGAATGTAGTATTAAAAAAGTGTCTATTCTCTGGTAATTGGGGTGTGTGCCCAATAACCCGCCTCCCCCTCCGGCCCCCCCCCCCGAAATTATTGGCTGGCTATGACCTTGACCATCCTCCTAATTTCACTTTCAACACACCGAAATACCCAACTTGTAAAAAAAATTGTGAAGCAATACTTGTTATTGCAATAGTGTATTAAGTTGTGTTAAATTATTTTGATGTGTTTTGATTAGAAAAGGCAAATCAATGGTTAGATAAAACTTGGATCAAGTTCTAACATATCAGTTATGTCAAAATCTATTAAACCTTATTATTTTAATGTTCAATGTTCTCATTTAATTAAATAAATTTAATCTGATTACCAAACCCTTACTTCCCCTCAGACAATACGTGTATTAATCACAACTTGTGAATTTGTGGAATTCCAGGCCTCCACCGTGGTTTGGATTTCACGTTAAATTGTATTTCCTCCATTTCATCTTTCAATCACCCTACCAATACACATTAGCGTTAGTGCGTATAAACTGAACGGGTAGTAAGACATGGTGCTAATAATAATAATAGTAATAATAATTAATTAAATATTTGACCCCTCCCTTTTCTCCCCAATCCCCATTAATAAAGATATATACAAAAATTCGACTTCGATAAACTTTCTAGTGGACTCCTATAGGAAAAAAATAGCATCCTACGCAGTTGTCTGTGACCTATAGCTCAATAGGCAGACGGGCTACCGACTGAGCCAAGAGTCTGACTAAACAATAAAAAAATACTCCCGTACACAAGAGCTCCTCAGTGAGTTTCATGCTTACTAACACACCACTTATAAAACCAGCTGTATTATAATCCTCTACCATGGGGCAGACATAGCTAACTTTTAAAACTGAAAATAAATATTTTCGAGACCAAGGCCGACGAGACAGCGCGATTAAGATCACGCGGACAAGATTAATTTTGGAAATGCAGGCTGTGGGTTGTGACGGACAAAGTCCAGGGACAGGGCCGGGGTGTCACTCTGGCTTATCTTGAATGTATGGCTGAAGGCGAGAGGCTTTGGTGGGTACGTGGACTGAAATTTATTCATTTAACAATCCATTTAACGGTCAATAAATTAGGAAGCTAAATACAATATTTCCCTCAAACGAGATAACACATCGAAGTGCGTTTTCTTGCGTTATTAATTTGATAGAATAGTAATTTAGATCAGTTCAAAAATCTTTCAATTTTTTAAATTATAATTTTTCAGTTTGGATGTAATTTTAAAATATGGTAAAACTTTTTCAACAGTCTAAATTCCTTTGTTTTCTTAAGTGAAATACAGATAGCCATACTACGATGCTACGTCTGGTTCGAGCTGTCTTACCTACCTAAATAAGGAGCTAGCAGTGAGGTGCGAGGGCTCTTAAGGTGGGATAGAAGGGATGCGAGAAAGGGTTAGTGTTTTTGCCGTTTTTATGGTAAAACAATTTTTTGGCCAAAATAAATAAGATATTACTCCATTACAAACATAGAACTTAAATATCTTCACATAGGACCTCAAAATTTCTTGAATATTTGTCAAGGGTGCCCTGGAATGTAATGACAACTTTTTCTCTCACTTTTAAAAGTTTCTCATCTAATGCCGCAATGCTCATGATGGGTATTCAGGAACTGTTGATTTAAACATCTGATGACAATTAAATTCTATGTTTGTACTGGAGCAATATTTTATTTATTTTATCAAAAAAAAAAGTTTTTCTCTAACTTCAAAAACACTGGCCTTTACTCACGTCCCCTTTCATCCCACCTTAAGAGGGTAGCCTGCTGGAGGACTGAGATGCGATGCAGATATTCAAAAACTACGTATTTTTAAGAAGTGGCATACTATATTAAACTCTGGTTCATACTTGATTGGAAAAGAAATGTGTCATCATGTTTCTGTTCGATTAAAACCTGTGCATCTTATGTTTAATCACTTTTTTTTAAAAATCATAGAAAGGCAGAATTAGCTTCTTATCCTATGACGTTTCATGTGAAATGATTGTAAACAACAAAACAAAGTGAAATATTTAATATAATTGAAAATGGTTTTTGCGTTTTTGTCTCTTTTGGTGGGTTCAGAACTTTCACTCACATTAGAAATATATCAGTGTGAAAATGTTTTATTTCAAGTAGATGGTGCTCATCCAGTCTAATTTTTTGGTGATGAGGAGATGGTGGACCGATTTCCGGTTGGGTGTATAGCTTCAAGGGTTTTTAATAAAATGGTTTATCACTCTCCACCACGCAAATAAGCACACACTTCCTCTTAAATGTACAATTTTTATTCACAACCTATTAGTGTGAATAGATGTGTATCGTAAATGGATAGTAGAACCTGTATCACGTAGAATAAATTGATTTAGTTAGTAATTAATACTAATTATATTCACAAAGCTTTCCAAGATAACTTAAAATATATTTTATTTCTCTCTCGTATAGTCTTAACTGACAATAAGAAAAAAATATAACTGAAAGAATAACATTAATTAAATAAAAATAAACTATTCCTTTTAAACAATAATTAGTGAACCAACTAATTTTTTAACACAATTAAAAAAGGTAAAATATGCTCTAATATAATATTGCTTGATCCTAAAATATGTTTAACATCAATTAAACAGTCAACAAATCCAACTATAACCAAAAATCCTAAACATATTTTGATATAATTTTAACAGTCTCTAGTATACATATTTTTATTAATGGAATTTAAAGCGCATTTTCTAAACACATGGATACATCAACACATGACCTAAACTAGGTTTAAAGTTCCATCCCATTTCCATTATTTAATGTAAATTCTGTCCCATCCCTATATGCTCTGGTATAAATTACGTCCGATCATTAAAAGCTCTGGCATTGATTCCGTTCCATCACTATAGACCCTGATATAAATTCCATCCTATAATTATATGCTCTGGTGTGGATTCCGTATCGTCACTATAGACCCTGATATAAATTCCATCCTATAATTATATGCTCTGGTGTAGATTCCGTATCGTCACTATAGACCCTGATATAAATTCCATCCTATAATTATATGCTCTGGTGTAGATTCCGTATCACCATTATAAGCCCTGGTATAAATATTCCGTTTTCCATTATAAGCTTTGGTGTAAATATCTTACCATCATTATACGCTCTGGTATAAATTCCGTTGCACCAATATAGGCTCTGATATGGATTCCGTCTCGTCATTATAAGCTCTGGTATAAATTCCCTCGCACCATTATAATCTCTGGTGTGGATTCTGTCTCGTCATTATAAAGATTCTACGTAAATTGCTTCGTTCCTAATCCTCCCCTGGATATATAATAATGTGTGCCCCCACCCTTTAATTCCACATTGTGATGACCCCCTTATCTTATCTATTATGTTGTCAGGATGGCTGGAAAAAGCATTGTAGCCGAAGTTCCCTTGATCAATGACTGCAAAACTGATTGTTGCTAATATGTGTTTTATTTATAATTAGTTGAGTGAACAAATGGGCGTCTCATCAACATAGCAATAGGTTTGGGTAATGATCGGATGTCTGAGAAATTGTCAGTCTGTACGGTTGTCAATACACTATTTCCTTGTCTAAGAGTTGTGATATTCCATCGAGTCAATTCTAACCTCCACTGGTTCTACTCATATCACACGTTACACCTCTTCTTACACACACATTGCAGCTGCCTAAAACCAATGGTTTGCAACACTAGCACACACTGAAAACTGTCACCAGCCAACTGTCCAGATCCTCCATTTAGGATCTCTAGAATAACTCTAATTTCTTTCAAGGCAACCAATCTGGAGGAACCTATGTTACACCACAGTCGCTCACACAGTTGACTCAACAGTTCACACAAATACACATGTGACTTCAGCTAATGTACCAAGTGTTAATACTACGTGTTTGTATAGTCGGATACGACTCAGGTTAACTGCCGACTAACAAAGATACTAAACATCCATTCACAGATACCTTTACAGTAGACACAAATTAAATTTAAATCAAAGTAACGCCGTGGAGAGCATCACAAATGAATACATAAACTACACTAAATAAACCATAGTAGTGAATATATTTTCACTACCTTTCAAACATTCGTTTCAACATGACCACATTTTTCTACTTTAATATAGAGTTCACACCTAAAACCAATAATAATTTCAACAAACGAAGAAATAATTATCTGTCTCATCGATAAAATTACAAATCTAAATATTTACATGATACCTCATAGACAAAATCCCTCATCGATACTTCTCCACAATTATACTGTCATTTTTATCAGACAAGACCTTTTTTTCCCCCTGTTGGTTTTATATTTAAAAGGCGGGTTGCACCGTGAATGAATGTACGTTTCACTCTATTCCTCTTTTGATACGTCCACCAATGTGTTAGTATTGGGCCGGGGTGTATGTACGAGCCTAATCGAGATGTTTCAAAAAATTAATTCAATACGAGACGTAATGTACACCACCTTTTCTAATGATGGGATGAAATTTACACAGGAACTTTGGATCATGAACTCTTCGGAGAGGAACTTAAAACCAACCCCCTACGAGCCCAGTACATTAAAAAAAATTTACTAAATAGACCCTCATATCCCAGCACTAATAATCTTACAAGTGTCGTAGATTTATTTGAATAATATCCCAAATATAAACAGAAAGATAAACGGTTTCTAAAAATATCTTGGAATCGAGCCAATGCCCCCATGACCTGCAGGAAAATATTCATCGAGTCAGACGACGGGTCTGATCACTGCAAATGTCAACAAATATTTACGATATAGTCAAAGGAACTATATACACACTTATTTTTGTAGGAATGGACATCTGAAAGGACTTTTTTCCTGCCAAAATTCTACAATAAACAGGCCTTTCAGATGTCCATTCATACATAAAGTAGTGTATAATTAGAATGTGGTAGGAATATCAGTATCTGATATTACAAAAATTACTTAAACAACTTTCATATATTCTTATGTCAAATTGTTGGATCTGCAACGCTTGTGCATTTTAGTTACGCTAATATAGTAGGAATGAGAAATAAATAGCTTAGAGGAAATGTACCCGCACTTGCGTGGAGAGGGAGAGTGGGAAACCATTTTAGGAAAAATACCCCACTCAGTACACCCAATAGAGATTCTAATCCTGACCTGTTTTGTCACTGGAAAACTAGACTAGGTGAGCCTGAAGTTTATACCTCGTGCTCACCGGAGGTGTTTTCAATGATACACCTTACATAAAAAATATGTTTTAATTTTCTAAAAATAACTCTCCTACTGCGATCTTACTGAATTCAAAACCCCAATTTTCTTACGAATTAACATATATCGGACAGCTATAAAAAGCTACTGGATATATTTTAATATAGTAATAAGCCAAGTCAAGTTATCTGAATTTGTCACTTTCGATATATACAATAAACACATAAAATAACAATAATAATATATTAAAATGGTATCAATGTTGACAGCAAAAAATATGTTTGTATTTTCTAAAAGATGCTTAAAATGTCCATTCTTAAGAAAATCTAGATATACATTGGCCCACGTTATCATAGTTAAATCTTTGACTTTATCGTTTCTATATATCATCATCATGAGCTGTTTCCAGCTTGGGGCCGGATCCGTTTAGTAAAATGCCTTCGTCTCCCTCTGTCCTTCCCCCATTCTTCCTCCTGCATTCTCTTCCGCTCTTATCCTCTCACTTACACACTTGCGTCTCCATAATATATATATATATATATATCTAACGGAACTATATATATATATACACTATAGATGTAGATACTATATATAGAGATACATAGAATTCTTAGGGACAAACCTAACACTCCACATAGAAATAATAAGAACTATTTAAATAAATAAATTAATGCTATAAAGAATGAATGACTAATACATATATCACTATATCTCCTACATGACCTAATCAATAACCCCTAAACTTACCGGTAGCTCTAATATGCAAACAATTAAGGGATGGTATCATAACTACCGGATATAGATTGCTATAGGTAGGTTAAAGTTATCTACCAGATAAAAGTTATCAGTCACCTTAATGTTTTACGCGTCTTATGAACTGAATTTATCTGGCAGATAGCTATCTTTAGGATAAATATATTTTTATTCAGAACACGCAAGGTTGGTACTGTTTTACTGGTGCGCGTATACGTACACTCCGTCGAGATTGTAAGGTAGCAACTCACAAGCTCAGCCCACGCGGTATGCTATACCTCCTCACATGACTGCAGGATAGTTTGCCTAGGCTACGCCTAAGGCCGGATTTAAAGAGAGCATTAAGTCCTTAAAATATTTCCTACCTGTAGGGAAGGAGTGATGGGGGAGTGGTTATGTTTTTTTGTGATGTCCAAATGGTTTGATATACTAAATTTATTTTACTTTTCTTCCCTTTCTAATAAAATTAATTATTTGTTACATACTTAGTTAATTAATTATGTTTGATATAATTAATATATGGACCTGCTTTTTTTTTTAGCTGTTAAATATTTTCCAATGCCACACATTATTTTGGCAGCAATGCTACCCACATTTATTGGTTTTACATGGTAACATAAAGCATGTCTCTCCCTTTTCATAATCTTAATTACTGTGAATAGATAATTATGGATTTATTAATGATCAATTATTATATTCCACACATGTAGTGAAAATAACAAATTAAATCTAAAAGATTTTTACTTTATCTTTAGGATGCTGAGTTTAAAAATATATATATA